>OX104065.1:127864577-128043773 GCA_944474145.2 Dicrocoelium dendriticum | reverse complement strand
TTATTAGCATCATCATTATGGGGTGTAAACAGCGCCGACTATCCATTGCAGCAATTAAGGAACAAAAGTAAACTTAATATCTTGTCACAGTACATTATGCTATATTTCGCATTTTACACATCTCATTGATATTTAATAATTACGCTTTCTTGGGTTACACAAAAGACTTTGGTGCTTCCCGAAAGAAAATAATCAACCATACTACAAACTACAGATTTAGCAAAATCAGTAACTACATGATTAATCACAACTTGCTAGTCGAGAATCATATCCCATTCTACTACACTTACAAACTCATTTCTGGAACCTTATCACATCGTCGCAGCTGTGTGCTAAGGCGTTAACCGTGTTACTGCCATATCTAATCACCATCTTCCGTTGGAGTGGACAAACAGATGACTGTTCTACAATGCCATAATCACTGCATTCATAAAAAGGAAGTCAAGACCAAACTTGTAGACTTCTCACCATTCCTGTGTGACCACCTGAACCATGAAATAAATGCAAACTGCTACCACATTTGTCGTAAAGTATATCGTGCAATGTGTGTGGGATGCTGTCTTGTCAATTTATGTTAGACATGAATCAGTGTTAAGTGTTATAGTCCCACAACTGTTACTACCATATACAAATGGTTACAAGTTTGAACTATAGGAACATATTTCACAGACTCACTTGTTGTGTAAGACGACTATGTTATTAGTAGAGTGCAAATAACAAAGATAATTCCACCAGCATGCTAAGCTAACTGATTTAGCCTTGAGCAAATGGAAATGTCGATGCGAGTACGCGTGAAACGGCTAGGCCTTAAACGATCATCCACAATAAAGCATAATTCTCGTATCAAAATGAAGCAAGCAAATCTGCACAATTTAAAAGCTCAAGATAGCCATCTTCACATATACGGATGAGCACAGCTAATTTAATAGTTAAATTTCCTAAGCAAATTTAATTGTTGCATTTATACTCGGTTATTTGCGTTTACCCGAAAAATCTGAAGTCGGGTAGCCGATAGTTTGTGAAAGGCTAAACATCTCGTCTTGATAAGTAGCATTATGGTATATAATTTACGGTATATTACACGACGGTTGAAGCGAAATTTCAATTAAATGTACTGATCAAGTTATACGCTCAGGTAGCATTGATGTCCGAACAGATTCATTAAATTAAATTGTTTTGCTGTTTAGATTTATTGAACTTATTTGGAAAAGCAGATAAACGTGAATTGAATTTGTAAAAATCGTTTTAAATAGATTAATATGACCGTTCATATAATTGTCTTATGTAACCCACTTCTTTGCATCGAAATACCCGATATGTCGCATACGCTATTGCGGGCTCAAACTTGCCTTGTGCAAGTATGACCATATGGCGCGTGATTCACGATCCGAATATATATTAAGTTATTAAAGGATTTTAGTGTTGTTTGTAAGCATTCGGGTGATCAGCTCATATAGCCCGTTTAACATTCGTGAATGTTTTCAAGCCATTTCATCTTTCTATGTAGGAATAATGACAGGGCACTGGTTTCCAAAATCAAGTGCACCGGTATATCATAGGAAATATGCCTCACAAATGTTTACTCGTTTTATCTTGGAAGTTGTAATCCGTAACCTCAAGAAATCAGCCGATTCGCGACGAACCATATAACAATAACCACTAGCGAATGTAGGGTGTTATTTGAATGAAAACTGTTCTTTGGTTATATAGTTATTTCTTGTACAATGGCTTGTTATTTCCCTTATACGTAGCCACTGTACTGCTTTTTAAATCACGGCAAGTGCACGCACCCGCGGATATTTAGCTTTCGCCAAGCGCCCTTGTTATAAGAAAATAGCAAGATTTGCATCATTAGTGTGGAGAACCACGTTTATTTGCAAATGGAAAATTCAGTGGTGAAAATTCATCTTTTTGCATATAGGTCCAGCTTGCTTCAACTAATAACATACTGTATGCCACATACGATGTTCGGCGGAAAATGCTAGCTATGGCTGCTTCTTAGTTAAAGCTCAATTGGATAAACCACACTGGTATTTTAGGTCATCTTATATTGGTACCGCTGGCTTATAGATCGTGCTTTAAGTACTTCCGTAATTCAGTAGCAAATTTAGTTTCAAAATACTGTCATATCTGAATGACCGAACGCTACTGCGTTTGTTGCTGACACGTTCCACGGAATCAAAACTAGATGTATACACCCGATTGATCTGTCTGCTAACAACTTGGGCAAATGGATTTCCATTTCATCTCACCGCTGAACTTACTACCAATATTCTCAATGTGGCTTATGGAGTTGATTTTTACATCAGTTGTAGCAATATCTGGCCTTTCCGAGGAATATGGGCTATGGCACACGGTATGTAATTGGTTGAATCATGCTGGACTTATAAGTAAAAAGAGGTGCTGTTTTGATCCTGACTTTCTGTTCGCAAATAAATGTAGCTGTTCACACTGATAATGTAAAGCTTGCTATTTTCTTATAACAAGGGCGCTTGGCGAAAGCTAAATATCCGCGGGTGCGTGCACTTGCCGTGATTTAAAAAGCAGTACAGTGGCTACGTATAAGGGAAATAACAAGCCATTGTACAAAAAATAAGTAAATAATTGAATAATAGTTTTCATTCAAATAACACCCTACATTCGCTAGTGGTTATTGTTATATGGTTCGTCGCGAATCGGCTGATTTCTTGAGGTTACGGATTACAACTTCCAAGATAAAACGAGTAAACATTTGTGAGGCATATTTCCTATGATATACCGGTGCACTTGATTTTGGAAACCAGTGCCCTGTCATTATTCCTACATAGAAAGATGAAATGGCTTGAAAACATTCACGAATGTTAAACGGGCTATATGAGCTGATCACCCGAATGCTTACAAACAACACTAAAATCCTTTAATAACTTAATATATATCCGGATCGTGAATCACGCGCCACATGGTCATACTTGCACAAGGCAAGTTTGAGCCCGCAATAGCGTATGCGACATATCGGGTATTTCGAGGCAAGGAAGTGGGTTACATAAGACAATTATATGAACGGTCATATTAATCTACTTAAATCGGTTTTCACAAATTCACTTCACGTTTATCTGCTTTTCCAAATAAGTTCAATAAATCTAAACAGCAAAACGATTTAATTTAATGAATCTGTTCGGACATCAATGCTACCTGAGCGTATAACTTGATCAGTACATTTAATTGAAATTTCGCTTCAACCGTCGTGTAATATACCGTAAATTATATACTATAATGCTACTAATCAAGACGAGATGTTTAGCCTTTCACAAACTATCGGCTACCCGAATTCAGATATTTCGGGTAAACGCAAATAACCGAGTATAATGAAACATCTAAATTTTCTTTGGAAAGGTAACTATAAAATTAGCTGTGCTCATCCGTATATGTGAAGATGGCTATCTTGAGCTTTTAAATTGTGCAGATTTGCTTGCTTCATTTTGATACGAGAATCATGCTTTATTGTGGATGATCGTTTAAGGCCTAGCCGTTTCACGCGTACTCCCATCGACATTTCCATTTGCTCAAGGCTAAATCAGTTAGCTTAGCATGCTGGTGGAATTATTTTTGTTATTTGCACTCTACTAATAACATAGTCGTCTTACACAACAAGTGAGTCTGTGAAATATGTTCCTATAGTTCAAATTTGTAACCATTTGCATATGGTAGTAACAGTTGTGGGACTATAACACTTAACACTGATTCATGTCTAACATAAATTGACAAGACAGCACCCCACACACATTGCACGATATACTTTACGACAAATGTGGTAGCAGTTTGCATTTATTTCATGGTTCAGGTGGTCACACAGGAATGGTGAGAAGTCAAAAAGATTGGTCTTGACTTCCTTTTTATGAATGCAGTGATTATGGCATTGTAGAACAGTCATCTGTTTGTCCACTCCAACGGAAGATGGTGATTAGATATGGCAGTAACACGGTTAACGCCTTAGCACACAGCTGCGACGATGTGATAAGGTTCCAGAAATGAGTTTGTATGTGTAGTAGAATGGGATATGATTCTCGACTAGCAAGTTGTGATTAATCATGTAGTTACTGATTTTGCTAAATCTGTAGTTTGTAGTATGGTTGATTATTTTCTTTCGGGAAGCACCACAGTCTTTTGTGTAACCCAAGAAAGCGTAATTATTAAATATCAATGAGATGTGTAAAATGCGAAATATAGCATAATGTACTGTGACAAGATATTAAGTTTACTTTTGTTCCTTAATTGCTACAATGGATTGCCGGCGCTGTTTACACCCATAATGATGATGCTAATAAGCGCCTAGGGACTGAGTGCTTTCCTCTCTGAAATGCAATTTCTTTTTGCGCTGGTAAACTATAAGGAGCATTATTCTGGAACAGTTTGACTAATAGACTCATGTAAGACAAGTGGAGGTTGCCTAAGCACCATAGACATGAAAACATTAATAATTACCTGATGTGTCCTTAGTTAGGATATATTCCTTGCTCGGAGATGTTCATGGCACAAATTAGTTTAATTCGTATTATAATGAAATTGGCGGGCAGCGATATTGTGTTGTCAGTAGTTAGTACGAAGCCAAGGATCCGCTCATTAATTTTCCGTTTATGACAGATGCGGAAAGACGAACAATGATTTCTGACGTACAGAAAGCGATTGCAAGATACGTAGGATGAAGTGAAATAGGACTAAAGAGTGATGTTTTAAGTGCCTTGGAAAACGGAATCGCCCGGTTTACTGTGATGCACCGTATAACAGATTGATTAATATTAGTGAAGGCAGCACGAAGAGGTATCTGCGTACTTGCATCCGATATCACTGAGGTATAAAGATCCGTCATCTTGGCGTGCGCTCGATACATTTTGTATCGGCATACAGTTTATCCAAGTTTTCTGTGAGATCCGACATCGAATTTGCCCCAACTACATGCTGTGGCAGGCTGTTCCACACTTACACCGCTCTCCATCCGAAACAGAGTTGGCGGGACACCCGCTTCAAATCCGGTGCAACAAAATTTTACCGGTATCCTCGTATTCCAGTTAGTGTACGCAAATGCAGCAGTAGCCTTAAAATGGCGTTAACAGCAAAATGTATTATTCGTTGCGTCAAGATGTGGACACCTAGTACTCGACGATACGCTAATGTGTAGAGCCCCACTTTCTTACAGCAGTCTTCGATGGCACACCTCGTAAATATGGAATCAGCGTTATGGCCACATGCCGCACTCGTTTAATCATTTCGAATTCGCCACCGGTGACAAGACATTTTATGTATGAGTCGTACTCTAACAGTGGTCGCATTAATGCAACGAAGAGCAGTGTGGCGATCTCTTCGGAGGGTTGACCTATGTAGACCACATGGAGCGGTTGTCAAGGTTCAGCTGAAGCAGCTCACAGTCATCGGGTGCGCTGATTACTCTCTACATCTTTAAGTCATCATTTAAACAACGCTCAAGGTAAACGGGAAAACCGAGGCACATTCTTTATATGCATTAAGAACAAAATTAGCCCTAGTACACCGGTTTGAGGTACTCCACTACTCGGCAGATACCAGTCAATGGAACTATTGTGTATTAAGAGTAACATTGTAATGCAAAACGAGTATTGTGGTATAAAAGTTATTACGTAAAGTAAAATGCATAATAAAGTTAGAAGCATTTTGATGGACTCACCATAGACTTATGTAGAATAGCTGGCATTTTGTCGCATTAAAAGTATAAATGCATAAATACATTGGTTTTGAGTTTTGTAAGACACCGTTTGTTTGCTTTTTGTAGGCCCTGGCTAACAGTTTTTAACATGAAATGCAAAGGAGACAACGTACTGCCAAATCGTATTTAAATGTCGTTAGATTTTGAGCAGAGACGACATAATTTGGGAAAGTGTTCTATTGCTGGCAGACACGAAGGGAAAAGAAAATTCTATAACATTCAAGCCGGCTATTTTGTCTTTTCCCTTTCAGAGGATGAATGCTTAAGTTAGTGTTGTGGTTCAATTCCAGCAGCGTACAATAAATGTGGTTTGAGTTCTTCAGCATCTGTTAAAACCTTATGAATTCAACCCGCAGGAGCAGATATCGACTGCTGTAGATACTTAGAGATTTCAGTCTAAGCGGATAGAGCAGATGAAAGAGGCTCCTGAGGTACTTGGATGCCCTTCGTTGAAGCGTCTTTCGAGCAACGAGATCCTGTTTCTGCCACGGCTGCTACGCCTAAATACCATATACCGCGTGCTTCCGCACGTAGGCTTAATTTATTTGGGAAAGATTAAGGATTCAACTCTACCGAAGGCTCTGTGAATCATGTCGACATGTTGATTGCCGGCTGTCGTAGCCCCCTCTGCTTGTTTTGAATACTCGTGATCTTCTTGTACCAATACACCCAGGCCTCGCTCCTGAGAGACATTATACAAGGTGTAGTCACTGAGCCTGTAAACGCTCAACGGCTGGTAACGCAGATGGATCACCTAGCACTTAGCTATGCACTACTGAAGCAGGTTCCTCTTTGACCATACGTAAATGCAATCTATGTCATGTTGGTGTGTATCGTGATCTACATTGTTCCTAATCGTCCACCATATCTCGACGTCCTCGGCGAAATGCAAGCATTTTGAAGAGATAGCTCTTGCCAGGTCATTGATTAACATCATGCATAAAAGCGGTCCCAACACGGAGCCTTGCTGAACACCACATTCTACCTCAATTGGCTTGGAGGGTGATCCCCTAACGCGAACATGAAGCTTCCATTGGTGAAGGAATTTGCCGATTCAACCAAGTACAGGATCTCTGATTCCATTGCACGCGGTGAAATATGATGCAGTGTTAAAGGGTGCTGAAAGGTTTGGAGAAGTCCAGATAGATGACGTCAAAACCGACCCCATCATCAACCACTTCCGTATAACTACCTCGTCAAACAGTATATTAGTGGTCCGTGCCCGGTGTTGACGGAAGCCATGCTGCTCCGGTGCCAAGATGTTGCATTTTCCCGGTAGTCCATTGGAGCCTCAGCGATGACCGCATCCATCATCTGTGGTTAGGTGATTGTCACATTAGACCCTCCGTGTTCGAGCAATCAGGAATTTCCTGATCCCCTGATGCAGCACACCGCCAACACCGCCCATCGTCAGGTTTGAAGCCGCACTTCACAATTCATCTTATATAAGCCTTAGGGAAGTCGATGTGGATGCCGTAGACAAATATGCCCTCGGTTAACGCTAGCAAACATTTATACCTCGTTAACTACAGGTTTGGTGCTGCATAGGTGACCTTCCACAAAATCAGTATGTGCGAGCATCGAGACGTTTTCCAATTGAAAAGCTGCAGCAGATCATTGATTGGCATGTTCTGAGGCGAATTCGGGGAATAAGTTTTCAGTTAGATCGGCGGTTAGTTATTCACTTAGCTTGGGGCACCACCTCCGTTTATTGGCTATACGACAGAGCATTTCCAGCCCCAGGGAACTAGAATAGTGTATAGTGACTTTTGAACCACCCAGTCACAGTTAGGTACTTGAGAGTAAGTGAGTAGGTTTCATCTGGCCCTGCAGGCTTCGTTCCGCCATGAATTTTCAGTTGCTTGCTCACATCTCTTTTGCTTCAACCCAGGCAGGAAGATTTTGCAGTGGCTATACTGTCGAAGTCAATACATATGGTCACTTGTAAATAGGAAGCAGCGTGCGCTGCCAATGCGTCAGCAAGACCTACGTTAGACGATGGGGGTGAGAATTTGAGCTCAGAATCACTGACAAATGGCCTACAAACTGTAGGTGCAATTTCGGTAGAAAAATAACTTCTTAAGTGCAGTTTCACTGTCGCTTCAATGATGGGTTTTAAATATGAATCTTTTGTTAACAACCGGTCCGTCTGACTGCAGCTCGGGTGAGGTCATTGAATTCGCCATCCAATAGTTGAAGGCGGGCCAAATCGTAGGTTACTACAGCAGCTGTATTTTCAAGTAAACTATGCTTGTCGAGTAATCTCACGCTCCTAGGCTATTCAAGATGTAAACGTAATGCGTAGAAATTACTGCTTAATGTCTCGCGACATGTAAGCACCCTTACATCATACATCTGAAATATTATATACATGTTGTTCATCCAATGTCAAGTCACGCAGAATATTCTGACGACGAAAGTATATGATAGTACCGCTAGACAAAATGCAATGACGACCGCACTTACTGCAACCATTTAGTTGCCTTGTAATAATAACATGGACTTAAAAAGCTAGACTCGTTCAATAATGTTAGACTTTCAACATGACAAATGTACGACGAAAATATTCGGAAGCTGCAAATCCTATGACAACCGTAACGACTTGTGCTATCTTATTAAGTTGCAAGCGAAATATTGGTTACTTTAGTCATTGTGTAATCTGGACTCTTATTGTGTTTGGCTCGTTACATCAAAAAGCAAATTTGTTTGCCTATATGTTTTGCAAAACTTTTAAACCGTGTTTTGAATTTGCTGGCTGCTGAGCAGGAAATGATACACCGTTCACCAGGTTGCAACAATTTATTTAACTCGCAACCTGATTGCATTATAACGTGTATTGCTTTTTATCATTTCGTTAGCGTCAATTACGAGGTAATGTGCGATTCTTGATCCGTGTCGTCCGTCTATGATCATTTTGCTAAAAGTACTGTGCCAGCCATCATATGACTTTTTGTCCCCATCGATATCTAATTCAAAGTTATCACTTGCATTCTTCCAAATTTTCGTAAAACTGCACAAACTAAAAGGCTTAATGGAACCATTGGCTGTGGACGAAAACTTTCATACAATTACTCGCTTTCATCTCCTGGAGCGCATTACACTGCTTTTGCAGTATTTCTAAGCGAATATAGCTTGTCCCACATGCGACAAGTCTGCTCTCTTCATCAGCAACAAGGTGCATATAGCGCTTCTCCCTGAAATTTATTGATAGTTTCTCATTAATATGCACATGTGCTGTAGTACGGTAGGAAATAATACTTGTTCAAATTCAAGCAACCTCTCACGTTAGGTTTTACCAAATTGTAATGCTACAACCACACATACATACTTATTTATAATTTACTATTTCACAACTCTTCTTGATATCGGATTTTTGCTAAATTTTTAAAAGGCTGTGTTTTCTAATCGAATATTGCTCTTGGCCTTTGGATAAGCTAGTTCATATCACTACGATTATCTTTTTCACCACGTAACCGTTATGAAAGTTCTACGCTTGGATGCGGATATATGCTTTCTATTGCGAGCTACCTAGGCTACATCATTACGTGTAACGGGTTAAGGAAAATTTAACCAACCAACTGCCATTAGTTTCACACCACCTCCATTTCTATGTATCACTCCAACACAATTTGCTGTGTGGCCTCAGATTCGCCTACATACAAGCAACAGTGCGCTAAATTTCAAACATAATTGCATTTACAATACTTAATTTCTTTCTTGCATTTTAAGTATGATCGTTTTAGCATTTAGGCAACCCAGCAGTATTTTCGATCTTGTAGTTAGAACATAACCAGTGTCGGCGCCAAATAATTGTTTAAAATCGATCGCCAAAATCTCTCTATCCGCTACTGATTTCTACTTTCCTCTTTAAGCTACATAGGCTTTGATCATGTCCAAGCATTTTGTTTACGCACCTATCGTATTTCACTGACGAGTCAAAGACAACGGTCGCCACCGGCTGTCTGGGACGCTCATGTGCTTGGCCAAGTTTCCTTCACCTGCAAAGGTATGATTAGAGACAAGGAAACTAGAGGTAATGACAATGACTAAGACTTATGGTGAATATCAGTAATTAAAACATGAGCAAAGCGAACAAAATTACGTCCACGGGAATCGCTGAAGTTTGCTGCGTACTTTCCTGAATAACATTATTTCAGACGAAATACGTCATGGTAAACTTCGGCCTAATGATTCGATTTATATGATATCGGCATTCGAGAGACTGGAGTAACGAAGATTTCGGACGCAACAACTGCTGACATGCGCAAATAATTCTTGGCTACAAAAATGCTGTTGCCAAAAATCAGCAACCAGTGTGTTAATAAAGTTTTAATGCAGTAATTGCTAGTTCCAGCTTCACCGTCTATTTTATATCATTGTTTTGGAATGACATGTGATGGATACGAATGGCCTATTTGATTGACAAACGTGATTATAACCAGAGAATTCTTCATTCTGTAAATGTTTTGCGGTAGAATTAGGTATGCTTTTTCTCTAAGTCTGGATGACACTGATTTGAACGTCTACTCTAGTGAAGTTTGGAGCATTTTTAGAGCATTCCACGTTATCTCGTACAACCAATGCTTCAACAGGCAGGATGTTGTAAGTTGGGCCAATCACGATAGGCCGCTTGTAACAGATGCCTTGGTTGGCCCGTTCTAATGCGCTTAATATATAAACGGTAAGGGCTCCAAGCGTTTATCATAGATACTGTTGCAAGCGCACAAGTAATAGTTGCGTTTTAAGCAATGAACCTAGTATGTTATTCGCGATTATGTGCTAACTGCTGTTCCCATATTAGATAATTTATCTGCTACTGACAGTGCATGTGGCATTTAAATCTCTGGAAGTCGCTGGTTTCAATTACTGTATCACACAAGTATCTAAAGTGCAAGTTGAATGTCTGGAGGAATCCATTGTTCTGTGCCATATTGGTAAGGAGCGAGCGGCATTGATGCTTCATTTGAGCTTTCCTTGTCTAATTTCTATTAGCCTTCTTGATATGATATACCTAGTTTCATCACGCTTGCGGATTCCTTAACTAAGTTAATGACACGCGAGTAATACTACTGTAATTCAATTGCTATCACGACGTTGCGATATTTAGAAGTCATTCGTGCTGCATCGTTAATCATTAGTATGTAGTTAATGGCTATTTCTTTTATAAAGTTGCTACGGCTAATTTTATTAAAAGGCATATGTTTGGTGGATCTAAAAGTATGACGCATACGGATTTACTTGGCATATTTTATGGATGAAGCGGCAGTCTTCAGGACGCCGACAGACATTGATTTTAAATAGCATGCATTTGAACAGCCTGGCAAGTGTGTCATGAGTTGATTGAAACATATCTCCTTTTAAAAGATATGAAATGAGCAGGGTATCTAATCGAGCCATGCACCAATTTTATGTTCATTGTTGTATGCGAGCATGTTTCCAAATACTTGTAAGACGTTTTAACGCACTTATAAAATTTTTACTCGTTTCCTTGCGTTTAGACAATTCATATATCCCTTTTGATATCAACATGTTTATAACCAGCTGATGTCTGAAATTTCGCTTAACTGCGCTAAAGTATTCATGCAACGAGAGTCTTGGTATCTCTAATTCATGTGTTCACTATTCACTTCAGATGTCAAAGTAGCATCGTGCAATGCATATGGTAGAAGCTACCCCGGTTAATAAATCACATGTAAGGTACCCTATTAAAACTATGGTAAAGAATCCGATGTGCACATCAATGACATGGTCATTCCAGAGGTCGGAAGTCCTACACGTAAAGCACATAACTGTTATCCTATAGAGAATTTCGGGCAGCAATATTGGTCACAAGCATTTTCAGCGCTCGACAGATTAAACATTTTATCATTTTAATCACTTTGATCAAAGTCATTTTAATCAAAGTACAATTTTAATGGAAGTGTATTTACGCGATATAATGTGAAAGTACCCCTAATCGCTCAACCGTTCTAGACAAAGAAAACACAATGGAACACAAAGAAAACTGATGCCGGTATTGTCCAAGGTGCCTGGATAACCTAAATATATGCAAGATACAGAAGTTGGCCCCACTGACATCTTGCCCGGAAGCACAACGCATCCGACAAAGCCTTCTTGAAGAGAGAACAGGTTTTCGCTAAAAGTACCAATGTTGCCAAACTTCGCTTGCAAGTGTTTTCTGATGACTCTGTTATACCGCCTTTCATTCAAATTAATAAACTTGCGTAACGCGTATCTAGTATTTTTGTGCCTCGCATACGGCTAAAGAGCAATTATATTGCTGGGCAAATATTTCCGGTGGTACAATGACCTACGTCCTGTTTGCGCAACTGCTTTCAGCTAGCAGCATGGTTTTTTATGATATTTTTATCACTAATACTTTGCCAAATATTTTATGTGCGATGGTGACTTGGAATTTATTCGATTGAGCAGTTACGTTAAAATTTCTCAAAGCCTTCTCTGAAGTTGTTCACATTTTACCGGTGAAACAAATGTGAATGAATGTAGACATCTTATTTTAGAGCTTTGCATGGTTCGTAACGATAAATTTAAATAAGCTCTTGTTTTAATGTTAAATAAGCCTACAAATAATCGTATCCGAAATTTATTTTTGCTTCAGTGTTAGCACGATGCTAGCAATCTTATGAAGATTATATATATTGTATCACACATTTTAACTGCTTTTTACCATGTGTTGTAACAGCATTACATGCATCTATACAACGAATTTGTTCGTTGCAATAGGTAAAATTTTGGATGCTTAGAAGCTCAAGGTTTTTCCATTTCCATGAGCTCAATGGACTTTACTCGTCTAGCCCTTGCATTTTGATGAGAGTAATTATACATTTGTTTGTGTTAATCAAGGTTATCAAGTAACAAAATGCATTGCGTTTCTACAGGCGAGATGTGCGCTTTGTTTTAGCGCCTAACTATAAATCAACGCACAAACTTCACCCACCGCAATTCGAAACCTAACTAGTTTAACAAATCATACGCTTTAAAACATGCAGGATTAGGCGCTTACGAAAACTGCTTGAAAAATAATTCTAATCCTCACTTAATGTATATACGGTAAATAACACGAACAAATACGATCATTTAAAAATTATAAAAATGACCAATTTTGTGATTGCGCTCGTGAGTGTCCTATTTGCTCATGGTTCAATAATGCAAAATAAATATTATAGTGCGTAAATATTAATTCAAGATATTGCCTTTTAGCAAAAAGGTGTTAAATGATACACGCTCTTCACTTCATCCGCCGCTAGCCGAACAGAAACGTGTTTTAGCTATCAAGTTGGATCAGTCACTATATATTTAGCAGCCGCTAATATCCTGTGTATAAGGGTTGGGTAGCAGGTTAAAATTTAATGTGGCCACCACTTTTGAACTTAATTGAGGTGCGATTCTAATTCATGCCGTAGGTTGGCCATCTAGGATGCAAAATTTGACAATGATACCGCGTCCGTTTAGTATAGACGAATGTTGCATGTAAATACGAATAATTGGTTATACTTTAAAGCACTTCATATACCACTATGTGGCATGATAAGCAATCCAACAAATGGACGATGACAAAATGAAGTATTGAGTACATTGCATGCTAGGAATAAATAAAGTGTCGTCTTGAAATGCTGTAATACAAACGTCAAATGGCCAGCGCACAGTAAAACATTATCCGAGTTGCAGATATAAAATCATCTCAAATTTTCTGCGAGGGTTCGAAATTTGTAGGTAAATTATGCATCAGCTTTCCTGCACCAAAATGCACATATATACATATGTTGTGGATTTTCGGCGTTCTGCGTAATATGCCGTTTAAACTATATTCATTGATATATGCTTTTGTCGAATAAGGATTTAAATATGGTTTATATGTTAATCTCATGGCGTCCAAGGATCAACGATACCGGTACTCCGGGATATTTGCCAGTTTGTGGTAAAATATCTGTCAATATAGCGTACCATAGCTTGTGTTAGAGTAAATTTACTTTGTGAGGAACATATTGTTAACTAAGCGAGTATTGGAATGGGGTCTGGTTATTGTGATCACGTAAGATAACACTTAGATCTCAAACTAATAAATATATATATAAATGCCTTGAATGATTGATGATGTGGTGTGCTGACCTAGCGCGGGATAGTGAACATATACTGGCTTGTCATATCTAGCAGATTGGAATGCTAGTCCTGCTCGTCCAAAGATAATGCACTTTTCCCTGGGTACGTTTGGCAGATGGATTATTTTGCTAGTTACAGACGTCTAGATTGTCCTATATTTCGGTGTTGTTAAACTGTATGCTATCGAACGTAGTGAGGATTATAGAGGATCAGGATATGGCGCATCTTCTAGGATTGAACACTACTTCAGCAAAATATTGCTTTAAATAAAGAAATGCAACAATTCATTACTCAAAGCATTTTTGAAGCTCGGGCTTGACTCCGAAAAATGATCAATGTCATGAAGACGGTGGATAACGTCAAGTGGGGTACATATGGTTAGTTGAGCATGTTTGTACAGAATAAGAATGGGGCGAGAGTGCACCTTAGACAGTGCTATTGTACTCTTCATGGTAAATACATTCTAATTTTGATGAATCATATAAAATCCTAGACTATGGAAATGCTTTGCAAGCAAGGTGGGTGGTAAAGTTTATAGTGGTAATCTGACGTAAGCACAATGCTTGGGTAACTTCTTGAGGTGAATCTCATCGGTAAGACAGAAATAAATAGTATTTCAAGAGTGCAATTACATGTGGATCTTACCTAGACGTTTTAGTTATTGATAAAATGCACGGTATGTCCGGATAATTGAATTTCATGTGTTAGATTTTATGCGAAATTATTTAGGGAAAAAACCATTTTTCAAACCACAAAGTTATTTGGTTAAAGAAACAGAATTCCAGATAAAGTGAATTAGGCTCTCTGCATCCTGGTTCCGTACACGTAAACCAGCTACTATTTAGACACCTAAGTCAGCTGCAGAACGTTCTAATGCCTTGGAGATCAAAGTTGATGTAAAAGTATTAGATTCCTTTCCAGATTCCGAAGTTGCGAATCGAAATAGAAGATCACAACTAGTTAAAGCGAAGCCATAGCACAAGTAAAAAATGTTGTTTACCGTTAAGCTGCGATGGATGTGTTCATTGTAACTAATGTACTACTTGTCTTTTCTAATGTTGTATTACCTGGTTTTAAGCATATAACCGACAGAGTAAGTGGAAATCGCAAGTTGGTTGTTTTCGCTTTTTTCTGAGACATGCTTCCGGTGGAGCTTCGCGTTTTTCCAGATGCAATAATTACTGCAACTAATTACGAAAGTAAAGGCGGTTAAACGCGATTCCGCAAGCCCATAGTTTTTTATAATGCAAAAACTGAACTACGGTTAAAGTGGATTATACTCTTTGCAGCATGGTTCTGTTAAACCGAGAATGTGTTTTTTAACTAACTTGTTAAACACAGCGGCCCAATTTAGTTCAAATAAAATTTCTTTGATGATCACCAGCATGAGAACAGAATGCAAAAAAAAAAATCATCTTCAGGCAGAAGGAATCCAAAATGACTGACACAGTGCTGCTCTTGATAAAATGCAACATGGGTTTTATGTTGTACAAGATGAAAAATATAATATGTATATCCTCTCGAAGCATTGAGATTTGTATGGAACTACAATTACAACTGCAACCAAGTTGTGTGGCAATTTGGTGTTTAGTGCCCGTGTGCAGCAAGAAAAGAACGAAACACATGAAAGTGCAGATAAAAGATATGTCCTAACAAAAGTTTTACATCAAATGGGAACGTGCAGAGGTTGCAGATCGGATACGATTGGGGTTACATCAAGCATGGACCAGATAGACGTAATAGATGTGTAAAAGAGATAATATCTACATCTAACAAAACGTAGGTTGTCGGATAAAAAATAGAAACGCAGATTATTATGAATGAAAAGAGGCGGTTAGTGCAAATTGAAATCTATCACACGGAACCAGGCATAGTACAACTAGCACGTCGTGATACCATGTCTTGAGTCGCTGAAAAGCAGCACAATGCCAATGTGGACATTAAAGTAACCGGATGCGTTGTGCTGCGGAGGATGAGAAGCGTGTCAATATAAACAAAGGTAGCTATCCTGTTGTGAGGACCCTCCGATAATGAGCCATCATTAGCCTTGCACCTGTCAGAAAGCAAGAAATATACATGACCCAGGTCCTTACAATTTTGTCCAACCGATTATACTTAAAATGGAAGTTATTTGTGAAAGGAAAGGAAAGTTTAAGGGAACGCATATGATGGGTTGATGATGATTAGCCTATCTTGTGGGATTAATGTAAGGTTTTGAATAAAGCTCGACCAAGTTTTGAAGCGGTTCACTGATTTGGCGCCTGTTAGAAATCCGGAGGATCGTCAAAGCGTTTTAGGGTTTTCCAAAGCCGTGCCGACATATGGACAGAAGCAGGATATCTGCTGATTATGTTTACTGAGATAAAAAACGAAATAAAGACCAATATGCAGATACTAAGAAGAGTATAGCTCTCATTTTCAAAGAAGTTCACCAAGGCTATGTGCCACCCGATTAGGAGACGTTGATTTTCTTGAAACCGTCAATATGAAATGATAGCTTTTGTTAGGAATAGCTGAAGGATTTCAAGCAAACTAACAGGTATGCTTGAGAGCATGGGAAGCATTAAAAACAAAATTAGTTATTGATGCAAAAGGTAACTTTATCATGAGAGAATAATGGAAGACTTCAATGCAAAATATCATCACATGAGAAACCTCACTATTTGCCATATTTGCGACTATTTGGCATTGACTAGATATTGCATGGTAGCAACGAGCACTGCAGAAGGTAGAGCGAAGAGTGGGAGATAATCTTTGTGGTGCATAAATGATCAAATGGTAACTAAATGTGCGGAAGTGGTGAAGAGGAACCGCTGCTCATTATATAACATTATATAAATAACCAAATGATTGACCGAAATCAATGTAAATATTATACTGCTGGCGTTTTACCTTTTTGTATTACTTATTATACTGAATCATATTTGCCGCCTAATTCGAAATTAAAATTTGCTTGTTCACCCTCTATGTCGAGGGCAGGTTCGGATGGAGCTTGGATTGTTGCAATATTCGATAACTATTACAATTGTCGTGGCGGTCAATGCTAAGCTCTAGATGAATCGATATATTGAAATCCTGGGCCTGAATTCTTCCCTAATAGAAAGCACAGGATTTCTGAATTGTTTTGAGCTTTGGTGGCAAATGAAGCCTTAACTGCAAGAAGAATTACAAACGGCACATTTCCTGATTGCCATTGGTTTTAATGCATAATCAATTTTGAAGAACATTCTGCAGCCGGCTTTACAGTTAAATAACCCCTATGTGCAGCTGCAGACCATTATACCCGGTCAGTGGTTGCTAAAAGTTCATTGTGGGAGAACGAGCCAAGTTTAACGTCCTGCAACGTCAGCAAATCTCTCTGTTCGTGATTATATTTTACAGGGTAATACTAAAGCCAATTGGTGTTGTTTTGTGGAAAAAATGGATAAATATCTCAGAGGAAACCTAATCCCTGGAATTAATATGCCAACTTTATATCGTCGGATGACTTTACTTCCCGACCCAACTTGCAAGAAGTTAAACTTCTTTGTGCCAATTTTCAGGAGGTTTAAGAGATTTCTAAGTGCGAAACACCCTGTGACCGAAAAAACAAGATTCGTTCTGATTTTGAGACCGCACCGGCTAGGCCACAAAATCGGTGGGAATAAAATTCTAATATTAAGGTGGAACTCATCATCCGTACTGGAGAACATACTGGAACGCGGTATATCCTGGTATAGTTTCAAGACCGTTGTGTCAGCTTGTCTAATGTGAGAAGCTGAATTCAGCTCACAGTGGTCCTTACTCTAAAACATCGGGATTCCATTGTGGCACATTCATACGCATACAACAAGTGATTACGCCTGGGTATAGCATGATGCAGCTATGTGATGATGTTAATTCCCTAACGTTGACTGGTTATGCTAATGACCAGTTGTACAACAGTCTGAAATTTGGAAACAGCAAATCATGTGTTCATTGTTTACGCAGATGGTGTAATAGCAACTATATCTAAACCAAGTCGTTATTGCCTTTATCCTGGTGTGAAAATTCATATAATCTCTATTACTACATGTATGCTTACCAATCATAATTTTCCTGTGTTAGATAATTGCATTTAGCCAGCTTTAGCCAAAGGTAGCAATCTTGTTAATTTTAATTTCGTTTTTGCAAGTGCAGGACAATCTAAAAGATACTGGGTGTTTCGTGGTTGCTCCTGCCAACCCTGACACCCCGTAACCTGTTTTGTCCTCATTTGGTATCCTTAGATGGATAAGGCATATGCTGCGTGGACTTCGAGGCCTAGTGCGCAATGGTTGACGCCTTGACCACTATGGCTCTAAGATCCGTGAGCAAAGGCTAGCAGAGGACTTAGGAATTCCAAGTGGCATTTGGTGTCCCCGGTGTGTGGTTGCATTGCAACTCACAATCTCTACTCAGACCTTGGTCTTCATTGAAGTACATCCTTGTCATTACGATCATACGGACGATATCCGAATGGTGGTTTGATGTTGCTCCTTCCAACCCGGAAAATCTATAACTGGTTTCGTCCTCCTTTGGACTTATCAGATGAAGAAGACTTACGCTGGGGTGGAGTTAGAGGCCTGGTGTGCAAACCTTGACGCCTTGACCACTCTGGCTCTAAGATCATTTAAAACGCTTGGCATAACGGTAAGGAATTCCACGTGACATTTGGTGTACCAGTTGATGAGTGCAAAGGAGGACGAAACCGGTTGTGGGGTGTCAGGATTGGGATGAGTAACACCGAACCACCATTCGGATATGGTCCTTTTGATCATGATGTCCGAAGTCTACTTTAAAACGTCCCGAGGTCTGTATAGTGATTGCGAGTCGCAACCCAATCAAGCAGCGGGTACACCAAATGCCAGTTTTAAGAAGAAAGTTATGCAGGCGCCTAAATTAAATGGTACGAGATTGTCTGATGCAGATTCCCAGGCTTCAACTGGTTTCCTGACTCATGACAGCTGCATAACATTGGGTGTTACGAACATTCCTCCAGTATACCCTGAGGTTATGGGCACATGCTGTATTTCATAAGCGTCGAATTTTGCCATGGGTACATGTCCAAAATTTTTAAAACTCCTTGTGAGTAAATGGTACTTCTATCAGCCCAGATCACCCAATGGGCAACACTGAATAGCACGCTAATAAATTCATATAATGAGATTCCCAGATGAAGTGGTGAGTATCAGAGCACGTTTGATAGGAGACTGTATGTGCATAGCTACATAACCGAAACATTTAAAGCTATTCTTTCTTCCTCACATACTTCTGGGTCTTTCTCGAAACTGGCCCCAAATGTTGACTATTTACAGATTCCTGTTAGTGAGTCGTGTAGTGAACTAATAAACCTTCTGGTTTTAACGCTATCGTTTTGTTCTTTTGGTCATAGTGCATCCCTAACCATTTATCGAAATGTCATGAATTCACTTGTGTAATGTTTAGAAGGCGTTGAATTGTACGAACAGGATGAGATTTTACATGTTCCTGACAACATTTCACTTGAGTAACGAATACCAGCATTACAAAAGCGACCAAAAATGCTAATGTAACGAGGAATCCCATTACGTTTGGAATCGCTGTTAAAGAAAATATTTATCCGTTTTACCATGTTAGATTATCTGGACTCAGACCCGACACCGAGCGTATTAAACAAATGGTTGACATAAAATCAACGGCAAACATTTATGAACTAAGGTCACTCAAAAAAACCTAAAAATAATACTTCGATTGCAAAGGAAATTTTTATTCTACTGCTCTGCTCTGTTTCCCGAGCGCTAAACTTCTTGTGTAGTCTAAAGAGCATGATACGGTGCTGCGCAGTTTAATCCTACTCTGTTCTTCTAATCATACCGCCTGAAATTCTTACGGTACTTATTAGCGATGTTTCTCCCATTGATATTGGTGCTGCGCTAGAACTAGTAGGACGCCCAATCTGTTGCATTTCTTGCAGAAGCAATAAGGCTGAGATGGAATGCGCTCAAACGCATCGAGAAACCATGACTATGTATTCCGCTGTGACTCAGCTACACAACTATATTTTCGGCTAGAAGTTTAGCCTGGTCGCACATCACGAAGCGTTGAATTATGTTAACAATCAAGGTAGCTCGTTGGCAATATTTTCTGCATCGACGGTTCAACAATAGTGTATCGTACTCTCCGCTTATGAGTATAAAACACAGAAGTGTTAAATTCATTCCTCATGCAGATTATCGCTCTTGACTTGGTTGTTCGCTTGAACCTGATTCTGATGTTTGCTGCATACTTGCACAGCCACATTCCATATCTTGTACAGCTCTGGTCAATGAAAAGAACAAAAGCTTTCCTCAATACTGGCAGTGTTGAAACGAAGCAGATCGCCTCAGTTGAAGCGAAAGTTTGCAACGAGTTACCGAGGTCTGAGGTCATAATGATTGTCAAAGATCGTATTGAGATTTCTTTACTTTTACGAGCTGCAGTTCCCACTGCACTTTACTTTGGATATTTGGGCGAAAAATAATGAAGTTTATTGCCCGATATATGTGTTCCTGCTCTAAGGTTGAGGTTGAAATTCCACAGACTGTTTCATGTTGCGAACGCTGCCGCACAAGTTGAGAATTCAGCCATCTATTTGGACGCCCTGGCCCATGGCGTATGAAGCGTACCAGCGTGTCAACACTGATTATTGTGGTTCCTCACTTTAGACGTATTATGAGCTTGTAAGCATTCATCACTATTCGGATTATCTCGGATTATTCATGACGGAAAAACCAAATTCGAAGTTTATTATGCTTACCCTAGGGAGATTGTTTGGTTGGGAATGTGTGCCTTAGGCTATTATGAGTGGTAAAGTTTTACATTTCACTGCATCTTTTTTGTTACTGACTGGTTACGGAGCCTAGGTTGTCTGCAACTGCTTCCTGTTCCCAGACATCTTTGCTCCATATAGTAGGTTGAAAATATTGTTGCTATTTTGAAACGTGCAATAACTTCAAGTTCTTCAACATCGTTCAAGGAACTCGACCGAGTTGTTGATAGCTTCCTAATTCTGTATTGTATTACTTTTCTATTTACCACTGGAGAGACAACTGAACATTTGTGTAAATCCGTGCTTTACTTCTAGGTACAGTTCAGAAATCCAGGTCCGTCGAGAAAATATTCCAATGCTTCACATGGGTACTTACCTATATTTTCCAGATTCCATTTCAGATACTAAAGAGGAGAGACGGCTGGAAATATCACGAGGACTTCAAAAAGTGACTCAGAAGCATTACAGAAATTACGAGTTGTATTAGAGCAGCAGTGGAGGTAGTGATTGTAAATATCCTACTGGTTTATATATCTTAATTTGTGGGACCTAAGATAGTGAGACATATTCACCGCGTGATACAAAATTGCACATCAATTGTTCTCCCTCTATATCGAGGCTAACTTCGGGTGGCGTTTCCGAAAGTTTCTAGGTTGAAACATCAGTGTTCGAGGTGTCAGTGGTCGTGAAGTTGTCAGAAGGGCACAGACAAATCAGCATGACCAAGATGCTGAAAAGCGTTGTGCAATTTGTTAAAAAAATGGGAAAGGTAGGCTTGTTTTAGGTCGCAGTGAATGTAGGTAGGAGACTGCTTTCCCCATCCCTTGTGCATAATGTTTACGCAAATGCCGACATTTACAATTCAATACAAGTTATCGCCATTGGCAATGCAGTGGCGATGCGACAAATAATCAACTGCAAAATCTGGCTTAACATCCTGCTTTTCAACTCTCACACACAATACACGTTAACTAGAGGTGGGAAAAATCTCAGCTACTGTGCCGTAAAACCTGAGAGATAAAAGAGAATAAACTGCATCAGGTGTCGGTAGCTGATCTACCATTAACGGACGCGCAAGGTTCCCGTAAGCTATCTGCCGGCTACTATGCAGCAGAAAAAACTTATTTACCATGCAAATTTATAAAATAGTTAATAATGAGATCGTGATTGGATTGGGAGGCTAAAAGGATTGTGATGATTCAAAGTAAATTACGGCACGAACTCCACTGATGGCGGCTCCTAGCCATATCAACAAGTGCTTATCAACTACTTGAAGTAAAATATGAGTTTTTGGTATCAAGCATCAGGATCGATAAGCATGTATTCCAAAACAACCTTCGACGCAACAAAATAAAACATTCAATATTTACATCCGGAAATTTCCTGTAAACGGCACTAACTAATTTCATCGCAAAACTTTTAAGGTAATTTATAAAATTTATTAGCAGTTGACCGCGGACACATCAGAATCCGTAGTTGCGAAATAAACCTCATGATTGCAAAACTTGATTAACAAGAGAAGGAGAAAAACCGGCATCTACACAATCATTTTACAAAAATCTTTAAGGAACAATACGGATTAGAGGTAAATAGCTTATTCCGGGTCATCTTATATTGGTACCGCTGGCTTATAGGTGGCGTTTTTATTACTTCGGTAATTCAGTAGCAAATTTAGTGTTATAATAATGCCATATCTGAATGACCGAACGCGACTGTGTTTGTTGCTGACCCTTTCCACCGCGACCGAAACTAGATGACTGCATCCGATTGATCTGTCTGCGAAAAACTCGGGCAAATAAATGTCTATTAAATCTCACCGCTGAAATTACTACGAATATTACCAGTGTGGTTTATGGAGATAATTTTTAAATCAGATGTAGCCATATCTAGCCCTTGCTGCCGAATATGGTATGTGGAACACAGTATGATATTGGGTGAAGCAAGCTGGACTTATAAGTAAAAGATCCGCCTTTTTGCTCCTGGTTTTTCTATTCGCAAATAAATGTAGTTGGTTATGCTGATGATGTAAACCTTGCTATTTTCTCATAACAAGGGCGCTTGGCGAAAGCTAAATATCCGCGGGTGCGTGCACTTGCCGCGATTTAAAAGCAGTACAGAAGGTACATATAAAAATCAGCCATTGTAAAAGAAATAACTAAATAAGTAAACAACAGCTTTCATTCAAATAACAACCTAATTTTGCTAATATTAATTATTATATGGTTCGTCACGAATCGGCTGATCTCTTGAGGTTACGGATTACAGCTTCCAAGCAAAAACGATTAAACCTTTGTGGGGAATATTTCCTATGATATACCGGTGCATTTGAGTTTGAAAACCATTGCCCTGTCATCATTTTTACATACAAAGATGAAATGGCTTGAAAACATTGACGAATGTTAACCGGGCTATATGAGCTGATCACCCGAACGCTTAACAACGGCCCTAAACATTTAATAACTTAAAATTTATTCGGATCGTGAATCACGCGCCATATGGTCACACTTACATAAGGCAAGTTTGAGCGCGCGATAGCGTATGCGACATATCGAGGGATTACGCTGCATGCAAGTGGGTCGCAAAAGACAACTAGATGAACAACCATATTAATTTATTTAAAATGTTTTTCACAAATTCACTTGACGTTTATCTCCTTTTCCAAATAAGTTCAAAAAATCCAAACAGCCGAACGCTCTAATTTCATGATTCCGTTCGGGCTCCAATGCGACCTTAGCGTATAACTTGATCAGTGAAGTTAATTGAAATTTTGCTCCAACCGTCGTGTAATATACCGCATATCATATATGTTAATGTCACTTATCAGGACGAAACCTTTAGATTTTCCCAAGCTATTGGCTGACAGTCTTCACTTTCTTCGGGTAAACGCAAGTAACCGAGTATAAATGCAGCAATTAAATTTGCTTGGGAAATGTAACTATTAAATTAGTTGTGCTCATCTGTAAATGGGAAGATGGCTATCTGGAGCATTAAACTTGTGCAGCTTTGCTTACTTTATCTAGATACGAGAATTATGCTTTATTGTGGATGATCGTTTAAGGCCTAGCCGTTTCACGCGTACTCGCATCGACATTTCCATTTGCTCAAGGCTAAATCAGTTAGCTTAGAATGCTGGTGGAATTATCTTTGTTATATGCACTCGACTAATAACATAGTCGTCTTACACAACATGTGCGTCTGTGAAATATGTTCCTATATTTCAAACTTGTAACCATTTGTATATGGTAGTAACAGTTGTGGGACTATAACACTTAACACTGATTCATGTCTAACATAAATTGACAAGACAGCATCCCACACACATTGCACGATATACTTTACGACAAATGTGGTAGCAGTTTGCATTTATTTCATGGTTCAGGTGGTCACACAGGAATGGTGAGAAGTCTACAAGTTTGGTCTTGACTTCCTATTTATGAATGCAGGGATTATGGCATTGTAGAACAGTCATCTGTTTGTCCACTCCAACAGAAGATGGTGATTAGATATGGCAGTAACACGGTTAACGCCTTAGCACACAGCTGCGACGATGTGATAAGGTTCCAGAAATGAGTTTGTATGTGTAGTAGAATGGGATATGACTCTCGACTAGCAAGTTGTGATTAATCATGTAGTTACTGTTTTTGCTAAATCTGCAGTTTGTAGTATGGTTGATTATTTTCTTTCGTGAAGCACCACAGTCTTTTGTGTAACCCAAGAAAGCGTAATAATTAAATATCAATGAGATGTGTAAAATGCGAAATATAGCATAATGTACTGTGACAAGATATTAAGTTTACTTTTGTTCCTTATTTGCTACAATGGATTGCCGGCTCGGTTTACATCCATAATTATGATGCCAATAAGTGTTTAGGGACTGAGTGCTTTCCTCTCTGAAATGCAATTTCTTTTTGCGCTGGTAAACTATAAGGAGCATTATTCTGGAACAGTTTGACTAATAGACTCATGTAAGACAAGTGGAGGTTGCCTAAGCACCATAGACATGAAAACATTAATAATTACCTGATGTGTCCTTAGTTAGGATATATTCCTTGCTCGGAGATGTTCATGGCACAAATTAGTTTAATTCGTATTAGAATGAAATTGGCGGGCAGCGATATTGTGTTGTCAGTAGTTAGTACGAAGCCAAGGATCCGCTCATTAATTTTCCGTTTATGACAGATGCGGAAAGACGAACAATGATTTCTGACGTACAGAAAGCGATTGCAAGATACGTAGGATGAAGTGAAATAGGACTAAAGAGTGATGTTTTAAGTGCCTTGGAAAACGGAATCGCCCGGTTTACTGTGATGCACCGTATACCAGATTGATTAATATTAGTGAATGCAGCACGAAGAGGTATCTGCGAAGTTGCATCCGATATCACTGAGGTATAAAAATCCGTCATCTTGGCGTGCGCTCAATGCATTTTGTATCGGCATAGATTTTATTTAAGATTTCTGTGAGATCCGACATCGAACTTTCCCCAACTGCATGCTGTGGCAGGCTGTTCCACACTTACACCGCTCTCCATCCGAAACAGAGTTGGTGGGAAACCCGCTCCAAAAATCCGGTGCTACAAAATTATACCGGTATCCTCGTATTCCAGTTAGTGTACGCAAATGCGGCAGTAGCCTTAAAATGGCGTTAACACCAAGATGTATTATTCGTTGCGTCAAGATGTGGACACCTAGTACTCGACGATACGCTAATGTGTAGAGCCCCACTTTCTTACAGCAGTCTTCGATGGCACACCTCGTAAATATGGAATCAGCGTTATGGCCACATGCCGCACTCGCTTAATCATTTCGAATTCGCCACCGGTGACAAGACATTTTATGTATGAGTCGTACTCTAACAGTGGTCGCATTAATGCAATGAAGAGCAGTGTGGCAATCTCTTCGGAGGGTTGACCTATGCAGACCACATGGAGCGGTTGTCAAGGTTCAGCTGAAGCAGCTTACAGGCATCGCGTACGCTGATTACCCATTGCATCTCCAATTCATCATTTAAACAACGCCCAAGTCAAACGGAAAATTAGAGGCACTTCTTTTATATGCATTAGGAACAAAATTAGTCCTAGTACAGCGGCTTGAGGCACTCCACTACTCGGCAGATAACAGTCAATGGAACTATTGTGTATTAAGAGTAACATTATAATGCATAACAAGTATTGTGGGATAAAAATTATTACGCAAAGTAAAATGCATAATAAAGTTAGAAGCATTTTGATGGACTCACCATAGACTTATGTAGAATAGCTGGCATTTTGTCGCATTAAAAGTATAAATGCATAAATACATTGGTTTTGAGTTTTGTAAGACACCGTTTGTTTGCTTTTTGTAGGCGCTGGCTAACAGTTTTTAACATGAAATGCAAAGGAGACAACGTACTGCCAAATCGTATTTAAATGTCGTTAGATTTTGTGCAGAGATGACATAATTTGGGAAAGTGTTCTACTGCTGGCAGACACAAAGGGAAAAGAATATTCTATAACATTCAAGCCGGCTATTTTGTCTTTTCCCTTTCAGAGGATGAATGCTTAAGTTAGTGTTGTGGTTCAATTCCAGCAGCGTACAATAAATGTGGTTTGAGTTCTTCAGCATCTGTTAAAACCTTATGAATTCAACCCGCAGGAGCAGATATCGACTGCTGTAGATACTTAGAGATTTCAGTCTAAGCGGATAGAGCAGATGAAAGAGGCTCCTGAGGTACTTGGATGCCCTTCGTTGAAGCGTCTTTCGAGCAACGGGATCCTGTTTCTGCCACGGCTGCTGCGCCTAAATAGCATATACCGCGTGCTTCCGCACGTAGGTCTAAATTATCTGAGGAGGATTATGGATTTAACTTTACCGAAGGCACTGCGAGACATGCCGACATGTTGATTGCCGGCTATCGTAGCCCACCCTGCTTGTTTTGAACACCCGAGATCTTCCTGTACTAATACACCCAGGCCTCGCTCCTGAGAGACATTATACAAGGTGTAGTCACTGAGCCTGTAAACGCTAACCGGCTGGTGACGCAGATGGATCACCTAGCACTTAGCTATGCACTACTGAAGCAGGTTCCTCTTTGACCACACGTAAATGCAATCTATGTCATGTTGGTGTGCATAGTGATCTACATTGTTCCTAATCGTCCAACATATCTCGACGTCCTCGGCGAAATGCAAGCATTTTGAAGAGATAGCTCTTGCCAGGTCATTGATTAACATCATGCATAAAAGCGATCCCAACACGGAGCCTTGCTGAACACCCCATTCTACCTCAATTGGCTTGGAGAGTGATCCCCTAACGCGAACATGAAGCTTCCATTGGTGAAGGAATTTGCCGATTCAACCAAGTACAGGATCTGTGATTCCATTGCACGCGGTGAAATATGATGCAGTGTTAAAGGGTGCTGAAAGGTTTGGAGAAGTCCAGATAGATGACGTCAAAACCGACCTCATCATCAACCACTTCCGTATAACTACCTCGTGAAACAATACATTAGTGGTCCGTGCCCGGTGTTGACGGAATCCATGATGCTCCGGTGCCAAGGTGTTGCATTTTCCCGGTAGTCCATTGGAGCCTCAGCGATGACCGCATCCATCATCCTTGGATAGGTGATTGTCACATTAGACCCTCCGTGTTCGATCAATCAGGAAATTCCTTATTCGTCAATGCAAGAAACCGCAAATATCGCACACCGTCAGCCTTAGCAGAAGCATCTCATTTTTCATCTTGTACAAGCCTTAGGGAAGTCGATGTGGATGCCGTAGACAAATATGCCCTCGGTTAACGCTAGCAAACATTTATACCTCGTTAACTGCAGGATTGATACTGTATAGGTGACCTTCCACGAAACTAGTATGTGCGGGCATCGAGACGTTTTCCAATTGAAAAGCTGCAGCAGCTCATTGATTACCATGTTCTGAGGCAAATTCGGGGGATATGTTTTCAGTTAGATCGGCAGTTAGTTATTCACTTAGCTTGGGGCACAACCTCCGTTAATTGGCTATACAACAGAGCATTTCCAGCCCCAGGGAACTAGAATAGTGTATAGTGACTTTTGAACCACCCAGTCACAGTTAGGTACTTGAGAGTCAGTGAGTAGGTTCCATCTGGCCCGGCAGGCTTCGTTCCGCCATGAATTTTCAGTTGCTTGCTCACATCTCTTTTGCTTCAACCCAGGCAGGAAGATTGTGCAGTGGCTATACTGTCGAAGTCAATACATATGGTCACTTGAAGAAGAGAAGCTGCGTGCGCTGCCAATGCGTCAGCAAGACCTAGTTAGAAGATGGGGGTGAGAATTTGAGCTTAGAATCATTGACAAATGGCCTACAAATTGTAGGTGCAATTTCGGTAGAAAAATAACTTCTTGGGAGCAGTTTCACTTCCGATTCAATGATAGGTTTTAAACACGAATCTTTTGTTAACAACCGGTCCATCTGATTTGCAGCTCGGCTGAGGTCATTGAATTCGCCATCCAATATTTAGGGCGAGCCAAAGTGGTGGATAATAGAGCGTGTAAACCTTCTCGTTCAGAAAATGCAATGCTGTCGGCCGCTTACCGTGTAGTCTGCACACCTGACTTGCAAAACTGGTGGTCACGTTTCTGGATCCGGCTTGAGTCGGGTGTCCGCGCGGTATATTCAGCCGACGCGCGGCATACATCTGAAATATCACATTTACCTTGTTAATCCAATGCCAAGACACGCTGAAGTTTTTGACGACACATTTTTACGAAAGTACTATTGGACACAGTATAGCGAAGACCGCACAATTTGTAACCTTTTAGTGGCCTTGCAATAATAACATGGATTTAAACAATCCAGTAACCTTCAAAACCTTATGCTTGTAATATAACGAACGTGCGACGAAAACCTTCAGAAGCCGAAAATTCTACAACAAACCGATCGATTCGCAATATCCGATAAATTTAAAAGTAAAATATTGGTTACTTCGGTCATTGAGTAATCAAGCCTATCCTGGTTGCTTCTTTGCCTTAGGAACGATTTGTTTGCGCATATATCATCCACATATTTTTTATCCCTCTCCCATTTATGGCTTCTGGGTAGATACTAAAATACCGTTCGCAAGGCTACACCAACTTATTTAAATGCTAACGAACCCGCATTATATGCTTTATTTCAGTTTATTATTTTCGTCAGAGTAAATAAGGATTTAATGTGCGGTGCTTTATTCTTGTCAGCCGTCTATGAACAAATTCTTTAAGATACTGGACCATCCAAAATTTAAGTTTCCTTCCCCATAGCTATCATTTGCAATTTTCCAAATTTTTCTAAATCTTCTTAATGTCAATGTCCTAATCAAACCATTATGTGAGGGATACACGTACATACTATTAGTCTCTTCCATCTCCTGGAGCGATTCATACTGCTTTCGCAGTATTCCTAGGCGAATATATCTTGTCCCACATGCGACACGTCTGCTCTCTTCATCATCCACAAGCTGCGTCTATCGTTTCTCCTTGATTTTTATTGTTATTTTTTCCTTAATATGCACATGTGCGGTGTACGGTAGGAAATAATGCTTGTTCAAATGCAAGCTCCCTCTCGCGTTAGGTATTGCAAAATTGTAATGCTGCAACCACACATACAAACTTATTTATAATTTACTATTTTACAACTCTTCGTGCTATCAGATTTTTGCTGAATTTTTAAACAGCTTTGTTTTCTAATTGAATATTGCTCTTGGCCTTTGGGTAAGCTAGTACAAATCACTACGATTACGTTTTTCACTACGTAGCCGTTATGAAAGTACTACGCTCGGATGCGGATATATGCTTGCTATTGCGAGCTACCTAGGCTACATCATTACGTGTAACGGGTTAAGGAAAATTTAACCAACCAACTGCTATTAGTTTCACACCACGTCCATTTCTATGTATCATTCCAACACAATTTTCTGTGTGGCCTCAGGTTCGCCTGCCTACAAGCAACAGTTCACTATATTTCAAACATACTTGTATTTACAATACTTAATTTCTTTCTTTCATTATAAGTATGATCGTTTTAGCCTTTAGTAAACCCAGCAATATTCTCGACCTTGAAGTTAGAATATAACTAATGTCGGCGCCAAATAATTGTTTAAAACGGATCGCCAAATTCTCTCTATCCTCTACTGATTTTTTACTTTCTCTTTAAGCTACATAACCGTTGCGCTTGTCCAAGCATTTTGCTCACGCACCTATCGCATTGCACTGACGAGTCAAAGGCAACGGTCTCCACCGGCTGGCTGAGACGCTCATGTGCTCATGTGCGATATTTAGAAATCATTCGTGCTGCATCATTAATCATTAGTATATATTTAATGGCTATTTCTTTTATAAAGTTGCTACGGCTAATTTTATTAAAAGGCATATGTTTGGTGGATCAAAAATATGACGCATACGAACTTTACTTTGGGTATTTTATGGATGAATCGGTAGTCTTCAGGACGCCGCCAGATATTGATTTTAAATAGCATGCATTTCAACAACCTGGCAAGTGTGTCATGAGTTGATTGAAACATATTTCCTTTTAAAAGTTATGAAATGAGCAGGGTATCTAATCGAGCCATGCACCAATTTTATGTTCATTGTTGTGTGCGAGCATGTTTCCAAATATTGTAAGACGTTTTAACACACTTATAAATTTTTACTCCTTTCCTTGCGTTTAGACAATTCATATATCCATTTTGATATCAACATGTTTATAACCAGCTGATGTCTGAAATTTTGCTTAACTGCGCTAAAGTATTCATGTAACGAGAGACTTGGTATCTGTAATTCATGTGTTCACTATTCACTTCAGATGTCCAATTGGCATTGTGCAATGCATATGATATCAGCTATCCCGCTGATGATTCAGATGTAAGGTACCCTGTTTAAACTGTGGCAAAGCATCCGTCGTGCACATTAACGACATAGTCATTCCAGAGGTCGGAAGTCCTACACGTAAAGCACATAATTTTATCCTACAAAAAATCTAACTAGTTAAAAATCATAAGCTTTAAGGCATGCAAATTTAAGCGCTTACAATATTTGCTTGAAAAATAATTCTTATCTACACTTGATGTATTTATTGTAAATAACAAGAGCAAATACGATTTATATTGCAAAGTAGAAATTGACTAGTTGTGTTATTCGGTTTTGGAGTGGCCAATTTTCCACATGCCTCATAAATACAAAGTAAATATTATCTTGCCAAATGTAACCACTTGTTGTTGCGTATAGCAGAAAGCAGTAAATTGACGAAGGATTTTCAATTCTTCCGCCGCTATCCATACAAACTGCTTTTCAGCTATAAAGTTGGATTAAATGTTTTACATTTAGCAGCCGCTGATATATTTTGTATAAGGGTTGGGAAGTATTTTAAATATTAATGTGGCCACATCTTTTGAAATTACTTATTGTGCTATTCTATTTCATGTCCTGGGATGGCCATCTAGGAAGTAAAATTTGACAATCAATCTGCGTCTATTGTATACAGGCTTATGTGCCATTTAAATAACTGCACAACTGCTTATACTTGAAAGAACTTCACATGGCACAATACGGCACTAGCTGCAACCCAACCAATGGAAGAGGAAACATATCAGTACCTAGTACATTACATCCTAGGAATAATTTAGAGTATCGTCTTGAAATGCCGTAGTACGAATGTCAAGAGGCCAGCGCACAGTGAAACATCGTCTCTTTTGCAGGTATAAAATCGGCGCACATTATAAGCGACAGATCGAAGATTTTGGGTGGAGTGTGCATCAGTTTTACTGCAAACAAATATGTTTTGATATATCGGGTTTTCGGTGTTGTGCGTAATATGCAGTTTAAAGTAGAGCCATCGATGTATGCTTTGTGTCATCTAAGAATTTACATAATATTAAAGATGTAAATTTCATGGCGTCCAAAGACCAACGATACTGCTAATACAGCCTGGTTGTTACGCTGTGGCAAAATGTCTGGCATCGTATAGTACCACAGCTTGTGTTGGAGTAAATTTTCTTATCAAGGAAGGTATTGTTGACTATGCAAGTATTGGAATGGGGTCCGGACAAGTTGATCACGTAAGTTACCACTTCGTTGACAAACTAATAAGTTTGTATCCAAATGCATTAAAAGCAATGCTCATGTGGTTTGCAGACCTTGCATTGGATAGTAAAATTATAATGGCCCGTCATTTCCAGCAAACTGGAATGCAAATCGTGCTTGATATAACCTAAGTAGTACTTTTCACTTGGTACGTTTTGCAGATGGCTTATTTTGCTAGTTACCGTGGTCAACGGTGTCATTGATTTCGATGCTAACGGAACGTATACTATCGTCCTTAGCAAAGGTTATAGACGTTGCAGGCTATGGCGCAGCTTTTAGTGTTGAAAGGTAGTTCAGGTAGCATATTGTTTAAATAAAGAAATGCAAGGATTCATTTATCCAGACATTTTATATAGTCCCTCCATTTCCTTAGGCTCGGAAATGGCTCTCGAGAATATTTAACTTCTATATGATTATGTATACTGTGGAAAGTCGTTGATAGGTTTTGTTGAGCATGTTTGCACGGAATAAGAATGAGGCAAGGGATCGCCTCAGACAATGCTTATTAAATCTTCATGGTAAATACATTCTAATTTGGATGCATTATATGAAATCGCAGACTTTGGGAATGCTCCGCATGCGAGTTGTGTGGTACAGTTTTAATTGGTAACCTGAGGTAGGCACAGTGCATGGGGTATCTACTTGGGTTGAATTCCGTTGTTCGGACAAAAAATATCGATTCAAGTGGCCAATAATTTGCGAAGTATCCCTAGACGTGGTGGGTATAATTTGAATGGTACGTTAACGCCGGACAATTGAATTTCATGGGGCAGTTTTGCGAAAATGAAATGGGTTAAAACCATTTTTCAAACCATAAATTCTTTGGATACAGAAATAGAATTCCAGCAAAGTGGATTAAGCTCTCGGCATCCTGGCTCTCTTCACGTAAACCAACCAATTGCTAGAGATCTAAGTCAGCCCATAGAACATTCGAATGCTTTTGAGATCAATATTTATGTATGTTTTTAGATTGGTTTCCAGATCCCGAAGATGTGTATAGAAAAGGAAGATTAGGACTTAATGACAAGCCTCATAATTATTACATGGCAGTGGAAGATAAGACCCGTTATACCGCAGTTATCTTGTAAATCATGACAGTCCGAAGCTCTCACCCGTGTCTCAGTGATATAAGCTGCAGACTAGTGCTTCAAACCGCTGGTTGTCATGGGTTCAAATCCTGATGGATACGATGGATGCTAACTACGGATGAGGCCTAGCAGGCTGAAACTGCAACCTAGTGCTTTTCAGGGCATATGAACGACTAGCTGATATGGAAGCTGGCTGCTAAGAACCTCAAATAATTACATCAAAATCTACTACACTTGTATACATCAAGAAATCCGTCCTAACATTTTCTAACGCCTATGTCTTACATACTTACTGTAAGTGTACGTGGTGTTTTCGGGCCGAACTCTGTCTGCTGTGACGTTTGTAACTAGCAATGCAGTGGAGGATAAGACGCGCTATATCGCAGTTAGCTTGTAAAATATGACAGTACAAAGATATCACACGTGTCCCAGTGGCATAAGCTGCTGACTGGCGGTTCACGCCGGTGGTTGTCATGGGTTCGAATCTTGACGGTTCCGATGGATTCGCACTACCGATGAGGCCCAACGGGCTAACTTACACTCTAGTGCTTTTCCGGGCATGTGGACGACTGTCTGATTTGTAGTCTGGATGCGAAGTACCTCAAGTAAGTACAAATTTGTTGATTTCTATTTGAGCTGGTTTGGACCTTGTAATTTAACTATTGTACTGCGTAACCTTTCTACTATTTTATACCCAGCATACTTAAAGATACCGACTGCGTGATTCAAAACGATAATTTGGTTGTTTCCTCTTAATTTCGTTACAGGATTTGGGTGGAGCTTTGCATTGCTCCAGATTCAATAAACAATACGTATACTTAAGAAGCAAAACGTTGTTAGACGCAATTTTTCATACACATAATTATTTAGATTGCAAAAACTGCATTACAGATAAAGTGGCTTATATACGCTGTAGCCTGGTTACGTTAAAAGTTGAACGTGTTGTTTATCTAATTAGCAAAAAAGAACAGCCCAAATAAGTTCAAATACCTTTTCTATGGTAAGCACTATAATGAGAACGGAAGCCGAACAAATGCAAAATATCCTCCGGCGGGAGTAATCCAGATATATCTACCATAGTGTTGTTCGTGGTAAAATGCCACATGCGTTTTATGTATACACGCTGAATACAATAATGTGTACATCCCGTCGAAGCATGGAGATTGTATGGGGACCACTATTACGGCAGCAACCAAGTTGGGGGAAATTTGGTGTTTAGTGCCTGTGTGTAGCAAGAAAATTAACGAGCAACATGACAGTGCACATCAAACAGATGTCCCAAAAGTCAGTTCTACATCATTTGGAAAATGCCGAGGTTGCAGAGCAGATCCAATCAGGGGTACAACAAGCATGGACCAGAGAGACAAAATTAATGTGTAAGGTAAATTTGGCATATAACAAAACAAAAGTTTTCAGGTGAGGAAAAGATTACGCAGGTTATTATGAATGAAGGGAGGCAGTTATGAAAATAGAAATCTATCACACGGAACCAGTCAAATACAAGAAGTACATCCTGATACCATGTCCTGAATCGCTGAACAACAGCGTAATTCTTCAGCATAATGAGAATATAAATATTAATGTGACCGGATGCGTTGTGCTGCTGAGCAAGTGAAGCATGTCAATCTAAGCAAAGGTAGCTATAAGGTTGATTGGACGCTCCGGAATCGAGGCGTCATTAGTCTTGTACATGTCAGAATGTAAGCAACATGCCTTACATGACCCAAGTCATTACAATGTTGTCCAATCGTGTATAATATAAAAGAAACTTAATTGCGTTTGGCATTAAAAGCTTTAAGGAAAAGCATATGATTTGGGGATGATGATGATAAACCTATCATGCAGAAATAATGGAAGATTTTGAAGAAATAGCGGCCAGGATTTTTGAGTAGGGTGATTGACGTTGAGGCTGCAGGATATCCGGCGAATCGTCAAACATTGTTAAGATTTCCAAATGCCGTGTTGATACATAAAAAGAACCAAGATATCTGCTATTTACGACGACTGGGATAGAAAAACGAAATAAATATTCATTTATTGAGGTTGCTAAGGTTTTCATTAACGGAAGAAGTCCACCGGTATTATAAAGTCCGCGCTTAAGTGACAATGATTTGTTGAAATCTGTCAAAATGAAGTTTTAGGCTTTGGTATGAATAGCTGCATAGTTTTCTTAAAAGAACGCAGAAATGCGGGAGAGTATGCTAAAAAGTAAAGAATGTAAATGTAAATATTATACTGCGTGACATTTTGCATTTTGTATTACTTTTCGTACTGAATTATATTGGCCGCCGAATTCGAAAGTAAAATTTGCTTGTTCTCCCTCTTTATCGAGGATAGCTTCGGATGGAGTTTGGCGTGCTCCCATATTCGATAAATATTTGAGTTGTCGCGGCGGTCCATTCTAAACTCTAGATGAATTCATATATTAAAATTTTGGGCCTGAATTCTTCCTTACTAGAACTCTTAGTATTTCTCAAGTGTTTTGAGCTTTGGTGGCAAACGAAGGCTTAACCGCAAGAAGGATTGAAAACAGCACATTTTCTGACTACTATTGGTCGTAATGCGTATGCAATTGTGAAGAAGTTTCCGTAGCCGAATTTACAGTTAAATCTCTCGTATGAGTAGCTGCGGACCATTATACTCGGTCAGTAGTTGCCAAAATTTCAGTGTGGGAGAACGAGCTCATTTTAGCGTCCTGCAACATCAGCCTAATCAGTCGGTTTTTGGCACTATTTTACTATTGTTGTTTCGTTGATAAAATGGATGAATATCTGAGAGATAACCTGACCGCTGGAATTAATATCCCAACCCTATATCGTCAGTAGATTCTACTTCCTGACCCAACATGAGAGATGATAAACTGATGGTGAAAATTTCCAGGACGTTTATGAAATTTCCAAGTGCGTAAAACACTCTGTGACCAGCAAATCCAGTTTTGTTCCACCAAAGACAGTGCACTTAATAAGCCAAAATACCCGTGGGAATACTAGTTCTCACTATCAGGTGGAACCCATCCACCGTTCAGGGGAAATTACCAGAACGCGGTTAACCCTTGGTATAACTTCTAAACTGTTTGGTCAATGTGTCTCATATGGAAAGATGCATTCAATTCACAATTGTCCTCTCCGAAACGCAACGTATTTCCATTGTGGCAAACTTGGACACATTCGTAAAGTGAATCCGCCTGAGTACAGCATGATGCATTTAGGTGATGATAACAATTCCATAACGTTGACTGTTACTGCTAATAGTCAGTTGTAAAACAGTCCCAAATTTGCAAACAGTAAATCATGTGTGTTCACTGTTAACACAGTGGATGTGGAAGCAACTAGTGCTAAACCAAGTAGTTATCGCCTTTATCGTGTTGTGAAGATTCTTTCAACCTCTATTACCATCTGCATTGTTACTAATCATAATCTTCCTGTGTTAGGTAGCTGTATTGTACCAGTTTTAGACAAAGACACCAATCTTGTTAATTATAATATTGTTTGCACAAGTGGAGGACCACCTAAAGAAAGAAAATTATGCAAGGACTTAAATTAAATGGTGCGTCCTGTTAAGTGCAGATACCGAGGCTCAAACTCGTTCTTTGACTCATGACTGCTCCATAACGTTTGTTGGTATGGAAATTCCTCCAGTATAATTCGAGCTTATTTCTAAACGTCGAATTTTGCAATATGGACTATGGGGGCATGCCCGCGAGAATTTAGACTTTGTGAGAAAGGAGTACTATTTTCAGTACAGTCCGTTCTCTTTGGTCGAACAAATCATTCACCCCCCTCTGCTTATGGTGGTTCTCACCACCCAAGTAGAGCGCAGGGCTTTACTGCGATTTGCCTTTAAACTCAATGTACCATCTTTATTGTACAAACAGACCTTCCGTTAGCGGATGGGTTTACGTTAAAGGTAGCCATCAGAGATCAAAACTCATGGAGTGCATCTGGCGAGCGAGGTCTCCGATTAGTGGGTTTTCAGGTGGTTAGCCAGCGGTCGAATTCCGCCCTGCCAGAAACTATTCTACTTGCGCACTACTTAGAGCTGCACGTGCCCAGTTATTTAGGTTGGAAAACAAAAGGACAGGTAACGTCGGATACACTCTGCAGCATGGTTCAGGTAAGCAAACTACTTGTTATTTAACCATTTTGTAAAATAGATGAGCTCAATTAAGTTAACTTAACATTAATCTGTTGACCACTGGAATGAGGACGGAGGGCAAACAAAACGAAGACACCCACACACTGCAGGGAGCGGAAAAGACTGCTGTCGTGCTGTCGTGCTTGCTGATGTTCTAAGCGTTCAAGTCGGAGAGTTGTCTGATTAGTTACCGCCGGAGAGGCAGTGTCCAAAACTGTCGCTCGCTCTGTAGCACCAGGGTGGACTCAGACCACTTTCTCGTGTATGACGATCTGCAGATGCGTTTCGGGGAACGTCCGCAACGTAGCATTTGAGCTCATTGGTACCAGCCATCTGGCAAAGTCGGGAGTTCCGAAAGCGTATTAAAAGACGCTGGCATTTGGGCTGAGTAAGCATCCACTAAACACCGTCAAAGATCCCTGGCCGCATATTCGTTAACATTACTGTCTGCAGATGTCTTCAGGTGGCAAATCAAATTGCCAGCCTAGCTATTGGGTCTTTACAAAGTTTTCGGAACTTATGGCTGCTCGTCTACGTATTACGACTAAAAACGAATACAATGACACTCGCAACAATCTCAGAGCAAAGCTGAGTGCTATCCTGAAGACGGACAACGAAGCCTGGTGGTCTCATCGTGCAACGAAAATGGAAACAACTGCTGCCGCTGGTAATCATCATATGTTATTACGCCTGACAAGAGAAAAATCAGCAGGAGACTTAGTGTATGCAACACAATACGCGGCGAGGGTGGACAGCTAATCCACAGATTGTGAAAACGATTGGAGCTTTCGTCTGCTCACTTTTCAAGACAGTGTAAAGAAAATGCGTTCATGCTCTCACTCTCTCTCTCCTCTTTCGGCCATTGACTACCATTCGCCAAGTGCCATCTCCTGAGATCCACCCTCAAGCATAGAAGTCAAACGTCAGATCAGACTGCTGGAATTGCATAAGGCCGTGGGTGCAGATAGAATTAACCCATCTATTTACCAATTCGGGTGACCTGATCTTGGGGAAGATTTACTCAAAATTGCTAATGGAAATTTGGGAGCGAGAAACTGTCCCGACAAACTAGCGCCGCCTAGTCGTAGTCCCAATTTTCAAGGGAGGCTCCCGTTCGAAATACGGCAATCTTAAAGGGATTAGTCTTCTTCCAAGTACCACTAATTTACTTGCGACAATTATGTACTTCAAGGTTCTATGGTACAACTATTGCGGGATATTCGTACCTGCCTCGTATAGTTTGCATGAATTAGATGTAATAAAATCTCAGGCGCTCGGCACCAGATCAAGAGATATTCAACCTGACATCAAGCTGATGTTATCTTTACTGGTACTAAGGCTGACGTCTTGGATTGCAAGCAACAATTCTTAACCTAAGCAAATATGTTACAAGGTATCCCTGGTAATCCCAAAGAAAACTTAGTTTGTTGCTGTATCAGTTACTACACACGGGCGGCCATGAAAATCCAATAAGCCGTTACTGGATTTGTCCCGTTTCCGCAACTAAAGCTTAGCGTAAGCGCTGAGAAGCGTTCTTCTGAATTCCTTCCTTGTGGAAGAATTATCAAAGTAAAAAGCGGCAACATTTTTATGCCTCTTGTGTCTAACCTAATGCTATTCTGCGCAGTAAGATGCTGTGGTATACTGTTACACCATATCCACGCATGTGAGCTATTTGTGTCATAACGTTTTGCGGTTAAACATTTACACATACAAAGCAGATAAGTACAGCAATCTACTCAATATAGCAGCATTTTACGTCTGATTTTATTTATTTAGTTTCGCCTACTTACAAGAGATTTTGCAGTATAAATGCATTAAATTAGCACATATATCGCCATGAACTACAGGTGTGCGCCTTAAATTTGCAAAATGTTCAACAAAGGGGGAGTGTTAAATAGGCAAATCTGCTCGCATGCCAGTCTAAAGATCATTTCTAATTGCACGTGTAAAGCACTTTCCCTCGAAGAGTCCCGAAGTATCCAACTCATGAAACAAAAGCGGCCCGGGATTGAGTTGTATGTTGTACGGCAGCAAATTTTGGAACCACTGAGAAAAGAAGAATGAATGAGCAGAGTCTACAAAGATTTGTAATACGCGTCCGGTCGGAGTTACTATGGGCTTCTCTGTCCGGGTGGTACTTGGATCTTAGTTGACCGAGGAGGGCCGAAAGACATAGAACATGCCACCTAGGCGGCTGGAAAACCACCCAGTAAGTGTCGGAGCTGGATGAACAGTGTGCCTACGTTACAACTCTTGGCTAGCTGAGCCGTACTGACACAGTTGTCGATAGACGACCGAGCGCGAGATTACTGGCTCGCATGACGTGAAAGAGTAGGACCGCTGGCGAATACAACACGGAACACGAAATGGAAAAGCAAAGAGAAGATGAAACGACGCTTACAATACAGGCTACGCTAGACGACGCGTCAATTGTTGGCTCGTTACTGCGACACGCCGGCTTGCTAAATATTCATTCCATTGACCTCAAAGTGAATTGGTGATATTCCAAAAATTTTAACATTGACTGGTTCGGTAAAAGCTTAAAGATTATACATTAATTTTGTTTGCACTTTCTACTATTAGCAACAAAATATTGGTACTCTAAAACCAACCGAATTAAGCTGTACGGAGTTCAAGTCGTTCAAACAAGTTAATATCTGCGAGTGGACTTGAAAGCAGAGCGATTAGGATCAACCTCATTGACTTTACACTGGAAAGCTATGTATTTCTAGAGGTCCCTCATTTTACTATGAGGGATATGGGGCTTCTAGTGTTATACCTGCTTCGGTAAATAGTAGAATAAGTTTAGCTAAAATGCAAACCAAATTCCACTTTTAAATAAACGCTTTATATGAACAAACGCCCATTCCTGTAAGTTTGCCGAAGGCAATGATAAAAAAACAGCTAAGCGGACCTCGGACCATGCAAATGCCAATGCCATTGCCTAGGCATGGCGTTGTTTTCTATTTGAACCGTGCAGATAAGGCGTTTTGGTGCTCACAAGCGATTAAATTATACGTTTGTTAGAAAACCCCATAGAGGTGTGTTTCATGCGACGGGGTCTCTGTAAAAGTCAACTTTAAATATGGCTGTACTCAGTCGCAAATTTAGGCGTGCATAGTGTTTCAAACATTGTAGGCAAGGTTTCACCAAAAGAAGAAGACCCATTATTTAGGTAGGTAATAAATGTTTGAACCGCTGTTCAGTTACCACTCGAATGTTTAGAGATAGAATGGCATAGTAGCAGATTATTTACATCAGGGATGAGGGAACTTGTACTATGAAATGAAGATCCATTCACCGCAATAAAGGACGCAGCAATCCAGCGTCTTTCAGTTCACTGCTGGGTACCTTTATTGACATCTTCAGAATGGATGTGCTTTGATGATTTCACACTGGATAAGTAGGTACCGCAATGTGCCAAACCAACACCTGGCAGATGTAATCTTTCTGGAGTTCTCCACAGAGAAATCCGGTCCACGGGAAGGCTGGTTAATAGCAAGTTACACAGCGGAGTTAGATCAGGATCAAGAAAAAATTACCTATGAACCATATATACCGTTAAACTTAGATGCTAAACCAAGTTGTTCAAGCCCAGTGGGAATAATTGCATTGAGCAAATGCTAAACTAGGTATGCGAAATTCAGTAATCCCAATAACCTTTGGTTCCCAGCAAATTACTTCAGCAGTAATTTTTAGTGGTTATATAGCATGCAAACCAGGGAGAAGACCGATGGTCGAGTAGGAAAGTGTATTACACAACACGTAGTCTCTATAATAGGAAATCAGTAGTGTAAAAAGAGGAAAAAGAGAAGTTACGGTTAACCGTTTCCTTCGAGATATCTTCCGTCTTCGGTAACTGCGCAGGAGTGGTGCTCTACAATGCAAACGGGAGAAGTACCGTCAGGATAACGATTCGAATTCAATCACGCGCCACAAAACAGTTTCGATCACACTTTACACTGCACCCCCCTTTAAGTGGGCAACGTCCTCGTTGCCACGCCGTAACCTCCTTTCGCCGGCACTTCCATTTCAATCGCTACTTCTGTGGACGGATTGTCTGAGTCCATAGCTACTTGCCCAGTCACCGTATGGAATGGTTTGAGCCGATTGAAGTGTACAATCATGGGTTGAGCGACGGGATTGTTAGGGTCCTTGATGACACAGTTTAGGTCTGATATTACGCGCTGTACGACATACGGCCCAGCCCACTCATGACATAGCTTAGTCGGTACTCCAGCTGCTGGTACCTGATGCAGATACACAACATCGCCAGCCTTCAAAGGGACCCCAAAAGTCTTCTTGTCATAATAGTCTTTTTGTCGTCGATGCGCGTTCGCCAAATGAACACGTGCTGATTGGTGCGTCTGTTGAAGCGAATTGAGCAGCTTGCTAACGTACTCTGTTACTGACGGATGTGGCTGCTGAGAAGTTGGTAGACGTATATCCGAAGGCAATCGAACTTCTCTTCCGGTCCACATAAAAAATGGTGTTTGCCCTGTAGAAGAATGAACGGTGCTCCGGTAGGCCAACAGACATTTGGATAACATGGTGTCCCACTCACTGATATTCTGGTCAACGAAAGCTTTCAGTAACAGCTTCAGAGAACGATTAGTGCGCTCAACCTGTCCGTTGCCTTGGGGATGATACGCCGTCGTTCGTGTCTTGTCTATCCCGAGCACTCTACATAGCTCTCGTACCAGCGAACTCTCAAAGCTGGATCCCCTATCAGAGTGCAGTTGTCCCGGTGCACCCCACTGACAGATCCACTGATTTACCATCGCCGTAGTCACTGTCACCGTATCAGCCTGTGAGAGCGGAACCGCCTCACACCATTTTGTAAAATAGTCAACCATTACCAGAATGTAACGATTGCCTCGCGGTGTTTCTCGGAGAGGGCCGATAAGATCTACACCAACTATCTCATTCGGGTATCCTGCTACAATAGGTTGTAGTGGCGCTCTTTGGGTAATGTGTGGGTTTTTAAAGGTGGCACAAGTCTCACATGACTGGCAAAAATTTATGACGTCTCTTCGCTGATGTGGCCACCAGAAACGTTGACGCGCTGCTGACTCAAGTTTGTTGATTCCCGCATGACCAAGTTGTTTATGCAGCTCCGACAGCACTTCACTAACTAGTGTCCGTGGGACCACGATTCTTCTGGCGTAAGTTGGACCGAAATCAAACACTAGCACCCCTTCTTCCATGGACAACTTCTCCCACATCGCCCACAAGCAACGAGCTTCGTAACTCTTTCCCTCCATTTCTTTCGAGGTAGGTCTGCCTCCTCCTGAACGGCGCTTATCGTAAATAAGTGAGATGTCGGGGTCTGACGCTTGGGCTTCTTGCCAACGCCCGTACTCCGCACTTTGAAGGTTAACCAGAGCTACGTGTTGTGTAATGCAGGATGGGCAGTCGCCGTGATTTCGGATCGGGATCCTGGAGAGGGCGTCTGCATTGGCGTGTTTAGCGCCAGGCCGGTGTTGACACTCGAAGTCGTACTCCTGCAACTGTTCCTGCCATCTCGCAATCTGACCTTCAGGATCCTTGAAGTTCTGTAGCCAACGGAGTGATTGATGGTCTGTACGTACCACAAATTTCCTCCCCAGAAGGTAATGCCGATTCTGTTTTATGAAAAATACCAAGGCCAACATTTCTTTTCTGGTTGTACAGTAATTCCTTTCCCTGGAGGTGAGACTCCGGCTACCGTACGACACAACTCGTTCTACTCCGTCCGTACCTTTTTGTGACAGCACTGCTCCAATAGCGTGGTCACTTGCGTCCGTGTCTAAAATAAACTCTCCGGCAGATGTTGATATATCGGGAAATACCAAAAGCGGGGGGTTACAGAGGGACTCGCGTAACCGGTCGAACGCCTCCTGACATTCTGCAGACCACACAAAAAGACTATTCTTTTGAAGTAAAGCATTCAATGGTGCGGCGATCTCAGCAAAACCTTTAATAAAACGCCTATAGTATGAGGCCAAACCAAGAAAACTACGTAGCTGGTCGACGCTGACGGGTATTGGCCATGATTTCACTTGCTCGGTTTTACGGGGATCTGTCTGAATACCTGTTCTCGAGATGATATGTCCAAGATAAGTCACCTTTTCCTGTAACACGTGACACTTTGTCGGTTGAAGTTTGAGACCCACGTCGATAAGTCGCGATAGCACATCTGCTAGATTGCTCAAATGATCATCCTTCGTTTTCCCATGGACAATGACATCATCCAGATAAACAAGACATTTATGGGGGACCAAGCCATCTAACACTCGCTGCATGAGGCGTTGAAATGTAGCAGGTGCGTTTGCTAGCCCGAAAGGCATGGTTTGAAACTCGTAGAGACCAGACGGTACCACAAAAGCCGTTTTCGCTTGGTCAGTCTCCTCGACTTCGACCTGCCAGTAACCGGAGGCCAGGTCTAAGGTACTAAAGTAAGCCGATCCTCCCAGTGCGTCGAACAGATCATCGATCCTAGGTAACGGAAATGCGTCCTTGCGAGTGACTTCATTTAATCGTCTATAATCTACGCATAACCGAAAACCACCATCTTTCTTTTTGACCAGCACAACCGGAGATGCCCAGGGGGAAGTGGAGGGACGCACAACGTTTTTTTTCAACATCTCATCTATAAGCAGTTGTAACTCACTCTGCCAGTGTAACGGAATCCGTCGTGGAGGTGACTTTATTGGACGCGCGCTACCAGTATCAATCGAATGTTTCACGACACCGGTCCGACCTATATCTCCTGGGCGCCAGGCAAATGCCTCAGAGTGGTTGCGTAATATCTCTTTTAATCTCTCCAAAGTTCGCTTGTCAACAGGCGAGCCGAGTGCTGAGACAAAGTCGTTTATGCATTGTTCATTATCAGCAGTATCCTCCCAGATTGCAAACGTTTCTACCTTGTCACCACGATAAGGCCTGAGCAACACGGTATAGGTATCCGTGCTTAGCTGAAACTTATCCAGGTCTAATCTACATCTCAACCGGCTCAATAGATCCATTCCAATGATGACACTGAAAGGTATCCTATCAGCAACAACGAACTCGTGGTGAAATGTATCACTCGCTATCTCGACTAAAGCAGTGACTGTTTCACGAACAGGGAGAGATCCCCCGTTTGCCGCGGTCAAACGGTAACGGCAGGGAGCCCGCGTACAGTTAGTTAGTTGTGACGTAGAATCAGACCTAATCAAGCTTTTGCAGGCGCCAGTGTCGATCAAACCAATCAATGGGATTCCGGAAACTCGCAGTTCTAAAGTTAACGACAAAGTCACCGATGAGGGGCAAGTGACAGCGGGTATGAAATCAGAAATTGCAGAATGTCGCTCACCTTCTGGTTTGCTGTGGACAGGGTATGTTTCACGGTATCCTTGCTCCAGTGGCCGTGGGCGAGCTCCTCTGAAATAGGGCTGGTGTGGGCGTCGAGGGCGAGGGAGCCCACGATTCGCAATTCTCGGTTCTGAAGGCTTGTACTCAGGTTCGCAACGGTTCCCCACGGCACAACAACACGATGATGTAGGACCCATGGCGGCATCGACTCTTTCCAATTTCTCAGCCAATTCCACGGCCGCACCCCAACTCTCCGGCGGATATAACAACAACTCACGACGAATCGATGGTATTCGGACTCCATCTACGAATTGTTGCAATATTCGTTTTTCCCGGATCTCGGGAACGTCGTCTGCAAATGCGTATCCTCCGAGGCGCCGCAGCTCCCTTGTGAACGACCGTACAGTTTCACCGGGTTGCTGAACGCGAGCATGGAAAGCTTGCCTCCACTGCGTAGGCAGAAGCGGGGAATCGAGAAGTTTTGATAGTGCGTCGAACGTGTTGTCATCAACCCCGTTTTCCAGCACATCGCTATCAGCCACAATGTCCAATGCCTCCCCTGAGAGGAGTCCTAGCAAGACGCAACCTCTCATTTCGTTGGGGAAGTGTCTGACATACGCTCTGGCGTGTTTCGACCAGGTGGTGAAAGTCATTCCCAAGCAGAATTTCTCCGGCGCAGGGACTGAAGGGATACATCTAACTTCGGTAGACTGCGGAGTAGCATTGCTAGGTTTGGCCAGATCTCCATCGCGCTTCAAGCCGGCAAATTCGCTCTGATCCTTTGGTACGGCGACCTTGTGATTTGACGACTTCGACATTTTCCGCGGGGATCCTGGCAGGGTCGCCATGTTGTAGCATGCAAACCAGGGAGAAGACCGATGGTCGAGTAGGAAAGTGTATTACACAACACGTAGTCTCTATAATAGGAAATCAGTAGTGTAAAAAGAGGAAAAAGAGAAGTTACGGTTAACCGTTTCCTTCGAGATATCTTCCGTCTTCGGTAACTGCGCAGGAGTGGTGCTCTACAATGCAAACGGGAGAAGTACCGTCAGGATAACGATTCGAATTCAATCACGCGCCACAAAACAGTTTCGATCACACTTTAAAGTTAGTTGGGTAAATTATAGGCTTGAAATTGGCGCCACGTCAATAAAGTGAATTGGCACTTTTGGGGACGATCCCACTGACGCGGTGGGCATGGATTGCGTAGAAGATTTCTAAGTGGTATTAAAAGTAGGTCGGATATTTCTCTTAAAACTAAATGAAATAGAACCGAATTCCTCTGACCAAAGTAAAATTCGGCATATTATGGCAGTATTTCCAAAAAAATTAAGCTAGAATGTCTGCTTATTTGTCGCTCATCAGGAGAAGCGTAGACATTAGAAATTTCCGTTACGGGGACAATACAGCGATGTTACCTAGAACTTGTAAAAAAACAGGCGATGAAGTGGATGGAAACAATAATCCGCAATATTTGGACCTGTAAGATCATGGGCGTACGATAGCTAGCAACGTTCTGGGTTTGCTGGGCTAACATAGTGCTATTAGTATGCCTCCTAAAATGATAAATGACCATGATGTTAACTTGGTGCTGGCACTAAATAGTTGAAACGTTAGTAGTGTATCGTAATTGGGAAGCAGAAATAGAGCTGTTTATTGGAAAGGATAATTAAATGTTATACTATTATTGGGCAGAAAGAAACAGGAAGAACGATAGGTGATATAAGCAGGTCAGTAAAGCAATAGTTAAAGAGCAGTACAACAAATTGGTGTAGGAAGAATAATAAAGGTTGTAATCCGAAGGAATAAGCCAGGCCAGAAGTTGGAATCAATTAACTTAAGGTAGTAGCAAACAAAGCCCATAGTGCTAGGTGTAACAGATGGTATCAATTTACGAGCTAGAACAGTTTTATAAGGTACAAGTGAACCCGCAGATTTTATTTACATTTTGTGCAAGTAAATGTTTCAGTAAAGTTATGTGAGAACTGAAGGGACGTCCCGGTAGGTGGGAGACGAAAGAAGGCCAAAAGTATGGTAAGACGTATCATTCAGTTATTTATTCATTATACATGTTAGCTGCAGTTGAAAAGCTTCTCAGCTATAATTGACCACAGCATAAAAGCCGAAGGAGAAAAAGCATTGGCACGCCGGCTGTGTCTCAACTAACGGATGGACATAGTTCCGGAGAGCTAATAGCCGGCTACTGTGTCGCAAAATGTTATACTATGTCCAACGAGTGTGATCGTGATTGGAAGAGATTCTTAGCAGAAGGGGGCCGCACACAGGAACTCACAACACAAATGCCGTTGGGGCGGGCTCCCAGCCATATCAGCAAGTGTGTCCAACCAAACCTGTTCATCGCCCTTAGGACCCCAGCCAGGCAGTCGGGATGCACTAACCGACACTAACTTCGACGTGAGGACTTCCATTACCATCGGCCACATCTTCGCTTGGCGTCCCCTCCCCTCTGCAAACAGCACCCCCGGCACGCAAAAGATATGCGTCGCGGAAGGCGGTGTGCTGGCATGCGCAGCACTTGGGCCCAGGCATCGGATCCTGGTGCGTGCTATACTGGTGATGAGCAGTTCACCCGCTCTTTCTGCACCAAGTACACGACGCTAAATATGCTCATTACTCAAGCAGCGTTCCCAGCAAACATGGACTAAACTGTGAAGGCAGCAAGGATCGAATGGGACGAGCATCAACATGCCTGTTGACCTGATAGGGCCAGTTTTCAGAACTATAAAGGAGAGTGGAACTAACGGCTGCGTTATAAACTCTGCCCTTTGAAACAAAAGAAATATCGCGTCTGCACTGCAGGCGGCCGAGATGGGCAAAAGCACCTCGAGCTTTACGGTATGGTTCCTAACCTCATCTTCAAACCCACGGGTGCTAATATAGCTGCACAGGTACTTGAATGCCTGAATAACTTCAAGCAGCTCACCACAAGGCGCTGGCGCAGGGGTAGGTTCCTGCCAATCTTGGAAAATTACTTTGCACCTCGACGGAACAAAGCACAACCCAGAACGTTTAACAGCCACTGCTAATCGGTCCAATGCTGCTTGGCGTGTTTGGAAGCTGTCGCAGCTTCAAGCCATATCGTCCACCTAATTTAAGTCAAGCAGTCGCTCAACAGGAAGTAGTTCCATACCTTCTAGGTCATGTCCAGCAATTGCAGACTCCATGACTTCGTCAAATGCAGAGTTAAATAGGAAAGTTGACGGCTGGCAACCTTGTTACACTGCGCTGGTGGTACTGTAGGGGGACAGCTTGCCATAAACCCTAACTCTGCCCGAGAAACGCGCGTACAGAGCTTTGATAATGTTTACTAATTTAATAGACACAACTTTCCTCAGAAAACCGACAAAAAGCGAACAGGGAGCGACTGAGTCCATGGCAGCTTTTACATCAAAAATACCACAACGGCAGCTCGCCAGTAAAAATGACGTTGCTCAAAAGATTGAGGCAGCATGAAAGTGTCATCGATGCAGCCCTGACCTTGACGAAGTTCTGCTTTTACATTTTGAATCTGGTTACCACGGGTGCCAATCAGTATGTGGAGAATGACAGATCCGAGCAACTTCGAGGCCATTGAGCTCAGTCTGAGCAATCTATGATTGTCGCATTCCAAGCAGAAGTCTCTCTAGAAAATTAGGACTAGGACGCAGCGGCTCATGTCGGTGGGGACCGTCTCCTGCTCCCAAAGGGTTACTAGCAATGCATGAATATTATCTACTAGTGCAAGTCCACCGGATTTGAAGAAGTCTGGAGGAATCCTATCTGCGCCCGCTGCCTTATGCAATTTCAACAGCCTGATTTCAAGTTCGACTTCTACGTGTGAGGGCTGGTCTAAGGAGAAGGCCCAGAGATAAAAGTGGTTAATACTTGAAAAGGAAAGCGATAACTCAATTTGGTTTAATTGCCTTGCAAAGTATTCGGGCTACAGCGACAGCATTTTGACAGGCTGTGGGTCGGCCCCCCACTCTCGTCGCATCTTGTCTCGCTAACAGCAGGTCTCCTGCTGTCTTTTTTCCCGTATCAGATGAAAGAACCTGTGATGACTGCAAACGGTAGCGGCTTGTTCCAACTACTAGGCAAGATAAGACCACCAGGCTTCGCAATCTTTATTTAAGCTACACACAATTTTTCCCTGAGAATTGTACGAGCCTCACGGTATTTGATTCTAGTCGGAATACGTCGGCGAGCATCCATAAGTTCCAGAGGCAATTTAGAGACCCTATGTCCAAGATAACAACTTGCTTTATCACATGAAGGCATACCTGCTGATAGTACCGTTTAACTGATATGTGACCAGTGATCTTCGACGGTGTTCGGTGAGTTATCACTCAGCCCGGGTGTTAAAGCAGTTTGATACACAAACAGGAGACTTGCCTTCACCAATTGGCTGGGGTCAGATCGTTCACATTGAGGTTGCAAATGTCCACCGAAGCGCACCCGGGTTTCATAGAAGACTAGTGCGTGGTCAGTGTGGAGGCTCGTGCTTCAAATCGAGTGAAACGTTTGGACCCTACTTCTTTAGCTGTTACGGATCGCGATATCACCGATTTTCGTCCACGGCTTGCCCAACGCTGGTGCGCGCTAAGTCACGCTACTGCGGGTGCTGTGTCAAAACAGTGTGCGCGCGAGTAAGAGACTAGCATCCTTCTGCAGCTGTAGCACACGCACACAGTTATCATTACGGGAGCCTACACCATGTTGGCCGTCCAGAAGAAGCTCAGCACAGGAGATTTCGGACGTGAGCTTTTAAACCTCCAAACAGCACCATAGTGTCCGTGCTTCTTCTGTAAGGACGGAGATCGTGATGCGGCTGATAGACATTATCTATCACCGATTCAATAATACAGTTTGTAGTGGCATAGGCCGAAATGCCATACTGGCACCTGTGTTCCCGCGTGACTTCGCAGCGTGGAACAAAATAACTAATACAACGGCGCACGTCCGACTGTTGGTTAGGATTCAATGGATCAGGGTAGCTACAGCCCGGTGACAAAAGTCAAGCTCGACAATAGCTTGACAAAGCGTTTGAAGCTGCAGTATCGCCAGCCAAGCGCAATGTTAAGGTGACACCAATGTTGTACGTAGGGGATCTCAGGGTGAGCACGGAGCTCGAAGCTTACAGGCAAGTTTCGGATAAACAACAAATATCGATTAATAGGGTCTCTGGTGTGCTGGAAAATGCTGCCCGTTGACCAACCTGTAGTAAACTGCGCACGTTGTGACACGACATTCTTAGCGAAACGCAGAGGCTTTAATGAGAAATGGATGAAATGACGTTGTCTTCTTGGATAAACATGGACTTGTCGACTAGATTAGAGCAACGCCCTGCAACTGGGTGTGAGACGAACCTGAGTGGCAGGCGACTATTGAAGCCAGATGGGGAAGAACAAAGCAAGGAGACTGAAAAGCGGGGAATAAAAGTAAAGATAGTGTCTGACTAAAAAAGGAATAAGTGCAAGAAAAGGGATTTGAAGGCGGGAAATCCTAAGCAACAACATCCATAACCCAATTCACCCTGCTCGATGCAGCACATAGGGCCCCGTTGATTATACTCTGCGACGGCCCGCGCCTTAAGAATTCATTAGTAGAAAGGTTCATTGTATTATGTGGGCGGAATGCTAGCAGATTTTCCAGGCCTAGACCGCGGAGCGATTATGGCTCTCAACTGAAGCCTTTGGTTCAGAAATCTTATCACAAACCAGTGGATTTCAGCACGACTACAGCAAGACAGTTTCATTAAGTAAGGAGTCACCCTCACTCCAACCCCAACGCTGGAGACCACTAGACCGTGTTCATCTAGCTACTAACTAATGACAAAGCTGTTATGACTGCCTCTGAATGTGCAAAAATGCACCACTCCGCATAGCTCAATAGATCACTGAGGCACACAGCCCATCGCACCATCTTAAGGTCCATTCACCTCTTGAAGGCGTAAGACGCAGCAGCGGAAATTCACTGTTCAAGGCAGCTGCACCGACCATATGGGACATGCGACGTAGCAAGAGGAAGGTCAGGCATATCCAGTGATCAGACAAGCAAAGCATAGATGTAGTCTAAGTAAAGAATTTAATAATAGGAGGGTAAGATAAAGAAGTATACTCAAGGTTTGAGTGAAGCAATGGCAAGCAGGACAAATAAGAATGAAAAGTTGTATAATTGAATAAGTGGCCCTCCGAAGCATATTCGTCAATTGTCCGGGAAAAGGCAGTTTGCAAGTGCCAGGTCGGACGCGAATTGGGTTCTGATATGCGAAGCAATATGTTGCAAAATATATTCGTAAGATCACCGGAAGTTAACATAAAGCTGTCCTGATGAAAAATGAAAAGAAGCTAATCCTGTCAGTAAAATATAACGGGCCCTAACATGGTGCAAGTGAATCACTGAAGCAGATGCGTCAATAATCTGGGAACGGCTATTGGGCAACATACAGGTCAGAGGTTAATTGGGTCCTCATAATTTTCTGTAACCGACCAACTGAAAGTTAATAGGTAAATGTAATATATTACTGTACCACGGACGTTGTAAATGGAGGCAAAACTGACTGCCAAAGCACACGAATTTACCTCCATGTGGAAATGACCCACTGAAACAAGCGCGGTTATTCTGTAGAACCTGATACGAATTGTATGGATCCTGATGTTCACAGAGTAACCTTTTCCTGATAAATGGAACTAATTAGCGGAAATATAAATGGAATACCACGTTGTATAAAGCAGCAATTACAGTACGAGTAAGCAGCTCAAACCTTAAGGTGGTAAGGCATGAAAGCACCTGCCTTGCTGATGAGGGAGACATACTGCCATTAACGGCAGATAGGTAGCACTGCGTAGGAGAGTCTCAATTTTCTAGGACAGTCTCGGTGGAGAAGGACAGTCATACGACTAAATTACTGAGAGCTAGGACAATAACTTGTCTAAATATCGTTATTATTAAGTGGTAATCACTAGGTAGAAGGGAATATATCTGAACGGATACTTAGCACACCAACACAAATAAACCATTATACCAAGGGAAGAACGATTTAATGCTGGTTTTTGGTCACAGTAAAAGGAGCGCGCACACACTGCCAACAGGCTTAGGTCAGGATTGGAAGGTTGACGTAGGCTGCTTTAGTGACGGCCTAGGAGGTTTCTCGGGATTCAAGTAATGAGGACTCGTGGTAGGAATAGACAACGCTGCAATTGCAAGCGATGCTTGCGTGCCTTCAGATGGTAAGTTGCGATAGGAGGAATCAAGCAACTGAATCATGGTCATCTCCATGGATTCACGGCAGTACATAATCCCGCTTCCTGTAACATGAGCGTTTCTTGGCATTACTCTACACATTTTCACGAGTGCCAATAATAACTAATCCTCGGAATAGGTTAAAGCGTAGTGGCCTACAGTTGCTTTGCGAGTAATGCGCTCGTGCACTATACGAGGCGTTGGGACATCAGAACATGGTATATACTGGGAATATAAGCTCTAGCTTTACATGACCCATAGGGTTAAAAGGGGTCGGTTGGGTCTAATGAAAGGCCAAGCAAACTTATAGCTGGATGGACCCGCGTGTTAGCCGTATCTTCATCGGGCTTATGCGGCATTTAAACAGAATGCAAGCTAGGTCAAAGCGGGACATCCCACCACGCCCTCCGAAACGGCTATGGAAAGGAATTAGGTAGAAGAAAAATGGAAAGCAACTCCAGCAATTAGAAGGTAGTTATATCAGAGAATATCGCGGTGTACCACGACCAGACGACAATCCAGGCAGGTCTTAAAATCCGGCACATTGGGTACAAAGACCGAATCGGCAGGTAAAGCATTCCATGGTCGGCAGATTGGCAAAACGAAGTAGTGTCGGCTGCAGTTCAGCCGACTGTGCTGATGTGTGGGCCTCAGTGGGTGGCCACTTAGGTAGGAGCAAGATAGGTGCAGTGTGAGTAGGTGGCGACAGGCATGTCCAGGGTTAGATAAGATCATAAATACAAGGATCACGTTGCCCCGTAGACGTCGGTACCCAGGCCAGTAGAGGTCCAGGCAGCTAATTAGTTGTGGATAATCTAGGTGCGGTAGATCTCGGACCTGCTTTGTTGCTCGACGTATTGGGGCTTCGAGTAAGCGTTGATCCTTCAAGAATTAAGTGCTCAAAGCCTGAATAGCAACCTCCTAGTACATTCAAAGAAAAGCGTAGAGGAGGAGACGGAAATTGCTAGAGCCAGTTTGACCGAGGGCTCGTTTCAGCAATCCTACCATGCGGTTAGCAGCAGCTGCTGCTTTCCGGCAGGAAGAGGATACCGAAAGACTCCTCTGGGTACTGCTACCTAAGTCTGTTTCGCCTGAAGCGAAAAGAAGGATAGACCAGGTAATATATGTGAGAAAAGCGGAAGGGCAGGTAGAAAGGATGTGACATTTCGAAGCGTTAATTGTAAGGTTTCTTCTATTGACCAGTGATTTAAAAGGTCGTGGACCGCTGAATTGCGTGGACTTCAAACGGAAGCTTCCTTTTTGTGCCACTGCTTTGCGTCTTCCGCATATAGCAGCAGCGGTGGCTCCAATTGTGGTGTGACTTCGGCAATGGATGATAGGAATAGATTCGGTCCGGGCACAGACCCGTGTGGAATTCCGCTTGTGGCAAGGATGTGGGGGGACAACGCTCCGTCGTCGTGTACTTGGGCGGTACGGTTTAGGAGGCAGCTCGGAATTCAGTCCAGCAAGGCCCCTCAACGCCGTAAGACAGCAGTTTTGTAGCAGAAGGTTGTGGTTGACCTTGTCGAAGGCTTTGGCGAAATCCAGGAATATAACATGCGCTTCTAGGCTAGAGTCGGCGTCAGTCGTCCAGCTATCCCTGGCAAGTGGCAGGTTACTCATGCGCGGTCGTTGCCGCGGAAACCGTGCTGTCAGTCGCAAAGCATTCTCTGGGCCATGAAAGATTCTGTGACGATCGATTCCATCACTTTGGAGATCGTAGGGAGGAGAAGTATCGGTTGGTAATTGGGCGGGTCTTTGCGCGTACTGCCTTTGTAGATTGGTGTAACAGTCCCACATTACCAGTCATTGGAAATTTTGCCTTGTGAGGAGCAGTGGGTGAACCTATCCACTAGGGGTAAAGCTAGAGTTAGAGCGCACGCTCGCAAGTGCCTTGGGTGGAAAATATTTGCGCCAGGAATGCCGTTGGTCGCAGTGATTTGAGTTTCTCCAGGACCTTTTCTGGAAAGAAATACACAAGCTTCAGGGAAGTTAGGGGTGACATTGAAGAAGGTACTATCGTTGTATTTCTTGATGGAACGGAGAATGTGGATGCGTACTGCTGGCACAGGACTTCTGCCGCCTTGTGTACTGACTTTCAGAGCTTGTGGGGGACGTCAGTTTGGTGCCTCCGTGCTTGACTTGTCATAGACGGTTGACGCAACCATACAAGGATTTGGGATGGGATGAAACCTTACGCATAGGCTGCAGCTGATGCTCAGTCTTCTTTTCTCGCGCAAAATGTACGCATCGGTTACGTATAAATCGGCAGTATTACCAATGCGAAGCCGTTGGATGGAAGCAATTGTTTCTCCATGCCGTGTCCCTGGAGGCAATCCACTTATGTGTACGACATCGGATGGGTGCTCGGCGTCTCTTCCCTATGGAAACTTGTTTGCGGGTATTCGTAGTGGAGCGGAATTTACGTAGGGTAAGGCAAAGGGTTGACCACAAGCTGTTGGCACTCGATTGGGCTCGCCTGACCAGCTGTTGGCGAAAAGGAGTAGGTTCGACTTTCCTAATCAGTCCAGCGTTTAATATTCGTTGGCGTGCTGACGGGTTTTTCGGAGAAGTATATACAATCAAAACAGAGGACACGGTGGTCGCTGCACTGCAAATGGGCATCATACTCAACGGGTTTAACCATAAGTTCTTCGTTCGTTAGGACGAGATCTAGCACGAACGGTTGATTGTTGCATTCGGTCTGCTGTCATCATAATCGGTTTACCTGTTACTCTCCAACAATCATATTAATCGCTTAACGTTGTCAACACGCTTTGTTATACCATTCTTTCTACCTAGTAGTTGTAGTCTGAGGCACACCAGAGACGTGATGTAAAGAACGCGCTTGCAAATCATGTATACTAAACAAAATTACATAAATTTTGATGTATCATAGGCACCGTTGCGCGCCACCAGTCTGTGTTTGTGCTTCTTGCTTCGTTGCTGTCTTTCTGTTTGGCTGCCTCTTGTCCGTTGCCCGTTTTCTCCCGAGATTTCCACAGATACATCCGCCAAAACAAGAAGGTTTATCCACTGGGAATAGTCGACCCACTTTCAATAGCCAGCTGGTTTATATGCTTGTTCTTTTCTCCGGGAGGTGACGAACCCACACATCGTTCCAAATGGAGCTCTTTCCGCCATTCTGGAGAAGCTACCACCACAGGGTCTAAACAAATGGGTTTAGCTCGCCTCGTACTCACAATGGATCCACTGTTCCACAACCGGAGACTGACAATTCTGGCGTGCTTACCTTCACTGCCTCAAAAATTCCGATTCTCCAGTCACCTGGAGCTTTTCTGATGTCATTTCACGGACAGCACTGCGCGCGCCATAAGCGTCTTTTCCGATGCTTTTTCCTGGGTTCTCACTTGGTCATGGAGACAATTTCACTTACATTTGAAGGAAATACTTGTCCACTTCGCGGAGGATAGCCTTTATTCTTGTTTTTGGACATATTCAGACACAAAAAAACAACTGCACTCACCGTCCCTACGACAAGTCCAGCATGGATAGCTGGACACGGGGTTGCGAGCCGGACAATATAATAGAAAATGTCGGCCTCTATTAACAATATGTTTACTCACCCGCATCATTATCATTCGACTCTGCGACTCTTTTACATCATTGACTGGCTTCAACGACTAGTGCCGGTTCAGTACTAAGCCATTTGGCCAACCACAGAAAAAATTTGGGCTGTCAACCGACTGCGAATAATAGAGTGCAAAATCGGTCTATACGATGCATAGCCGACTAGCACTACAGTTTAACGGGAGCTACGACAGTGTTCCAGGACGTGGTGGGTTTTCGCCTGGCAAGCGTTCTCCCTATAAAAAGCCCCAAATGTCCGCTTAACAACACTGCAACGTGGCGGATGTGACTCGCCACAAAATAAAGTCACAGCTATACATTTCCCACTGACGCAGTCCTCAGCCTCCAACATCGAACCTATGCAACTGATTTTACTATGAAGAATGCTTTAGTGGAGTACCGATCATCCCGGCTTCGTAATGGTCATCGATTGCACTAAACCTTGTTCGGTCTCCTGTGCTCATGGATCACTACATGGCAAATTTACCCCCCACTTGTATCTTGACGCAACAGTTTTTGCGCGCCACGGCGCCATTATGATCCTTGGTCTGACTATTACCCGACAATATGCTCGCTCTTATGGACTACATCTTTTCGTTTATTCCTTTCATTGTAACGAAATGTTTTAATATTCCAAAGAAGCTATGCTCGTATGCATATTTGATCATGCCTTTTAGAGGTGTGTCTCGTTTTACAGAGAATATACTATTTATTTATTTATTTATTTTTATCTGGTCTGTTGATATGTGAGCTTATCCAAGGGGAACGTGTGAAGAAGAGCAATGAGGCCTAGTGCAAAGGAGCCAACAAACGGAGCAGATGATAATAGACAGGCCAGGTTAAAAGCTTTCAGGAAAACAAAGTATGTGCTTTTGTGAGGTAACATAAGGTGGACGTCGTGCATTAGTCCTGCGTCCTTCTCGGGGGAGTTGTTAATGGGCGGTACATGATACCAGTACAGCTGGGGTGTTTGGAATTTGGTACGACCTCGTTGGCAAACAATTCAATAGCTGTATCACCGTAGCATACCTTATGCATCTAGACAGGTTGGCAGCTATAATGGTTGAACTAACTAAACAAATAACGGTATATTCTTCAAGTAAACGAGAAGCTTCCTTACTGAAATCTATCGTCACCATGTGCAGAAACTTTATGTTTAAGCGCAGAAAGCTAAAGATATTAAAGCACTAATTATCATGTCGCTAAGAGCAAAACGGTTAACTATAAACCTCTGAAAGCGTTGACCTTTGTGGTTGGAGTTAAAATGAAGAGGGTACATTTATGCCTTCAATGAAACCGCTTGGAAACGAGAATACGTATACATTTCGCTAATGCATATGACAACCTGACTGGTGAGTACAATGCAAAGGTAAATTTGGTTTTAAGGTGAGTACTTCAGGGACGAGAGAATCAGTTAATCCAAAGGTACTACCATAGGTATAAATGACAATGCCTTCAGTACACAATGAAAGGGGCACGTACTGAAAGAAAACCGTTGCAAGACGGAGCAGCCAGCCTGCCTAGCTCAGGCTGTGCGCTTGTGCATGACGCCAGCCTTTTTGACCAGCAGCCAATTAGTGACATCAGGTCACTGGATTAAATACAACACATAGTCGAAATTCTACTGCCGTATATCAAATACTGTGACATTTATTTCGTCTGGACAGCTGCAATAAGGCGGCCAAAGCTGGTGCTATATTTTTACAAACAGCTATTGATCGGCGCGGAGCCTTCAAATGTAACCGTATTTTGTGCGTTCTGTCTACCGGCCTTATCAAAATACAGGCTCACTTTCGGTACTATATTACACCCTAGATTTTAGTTAGCAACATTTTGCTATGCTAATCGCGTCCCGGTTACCTACAGTCGCGAAAGTTTAATTAGATGCGCGTATTCACGGACAGTCTGAAAATAACTGTAGTGTGAAACGTTCGAGGGGAGACCAAAAATCGCAAATGGCAGAAAGCTCCAGGAAGCACTGACGCCGACGACAAGCAGCGTTGCAGTGGTCAAAACAAACGAGTAAATTCAGGAGAAAACACAGGGTGCGCACGGCAGAGTGTAATTGACAAAAGTCCAATTCAGGTTACCCAAACAAAAAGGGTTCACTGTACACAAACCGGAATTGGAAGTACAAAAATAATGATAATTAGTTTTCCATAATGTTATTGGCACCGTCTGGTAAACGGACCAAATCTCTTGCTTCTTGGCCAGGCCGCCGATTTTAAGGGAGTATAGGAATGAAGGGGAAGCCGTCGGCGACAAACTCCATTGTGTTTACCAATTCGTGTGACTGCGGAATCAATTAAGTCGGTAGAACAGAACAGGATATTTTTCCACAGTGAAGTACCACATGCCAAACTGGGTTCAGCGCGAAGTTACTAAATACTCCTCCAACGATACGTGCTCGCGTAAGCCGCCAGCATCCTCCGTAGGCAGGCACATTTAGTCGACTCGTCACCGGGCCAATCCTTTACCAGCGTACCGGATCTTGTTGCTTCATACTAATTTACGCCTTTGGCAACTTGCCGAGGCCGTCGCGATCAGCCGAATGAGACCAGCCTTTTGTGTCCAAAAGCAGTTACTTGTCCACCTGCGGTTGCCGCGGTCCTTTTCCCAACAACAATAACCACAACCATTTATTTATTTAATATGCAAAGCATTTATTATACACCATTATCGACCCTACACCAGTATTGATTTGGTACTAGCAACTACACTGCCTTGTCAACTTGACGACGAGCTGGGTACCATAGGTCTTGATACGCGCACTGTCAACCGAGTCATAAATGCCATCAACCTATCATACTACCCTGGCCTAGACGGAGTTTGCATACGCATCTCCTCCTCCAACTGTTAAAACTCTCTACGAATAGTGCGACCTACCAAATTATGTGGAAGCATGCGGTATTTGTACTAACATATAAGGAGGTTATCGTCAATAGTTGGACTATTATAGACTTAACAGTCAAACGCCCATAGTAGTAGTAAGACATGGAGCGAATTGTCAGGAAGGGGATGCTGGCATTGCTGATACAGCGTACCTAAGGTGACATCATGGGCTTAAGGGATGCACAAGTATTCATGTTAAATAAATAAAGCTTTTATTCTCGAATTCATCGAGCCATACCACCTCTGGTAGAGGCAAAATTTGCAAGCAACTATGTGGTGCAACAGATACGTTACAACACATGTAATTGGCTGTGGCCAAAAGTTGTACAAGTTGCAGAAGCAGTCGAAGCACTCATGAGGAACAAACTCATCAGTGCTGCCAAGAAAATGGTTCCAAGTGTGCGTAGAGTAAATAAAAAGCACAGTAGTTGGAGTAAGGACAGTATATGAGGACTGAGAGTATCTTTGTTGTACGTCACAGTAAACTAGTAAAAAATGACTAGTTGATATTCCAGTGTGTAACAGTGGGCAGTGACTTGATTCAGTGGCGTCACGTCTGCCACATCACAGTGTTGACAAACAGACTTTTGTTGCATCTATAGGGTGAACGCTTGTCGGACGAAAACCCACCACTTCCTGGAACACTGTCGTCAATGGCTATGAACGGGCATGTGCAACTAGCAAAGCTTCTTATGACACATTTTTTCATGCAGTTATTCGCAGTCGAGTGACTCCTCTGTTGGCTAGACAAATATCACAACCAAAGTCCAACATGGACGATGAGGTCAGCCTAGGATGAAGTATGATTTTGAAGGGAAGTAGAATTTTCCGTGTATGGGGTCTCACCTTTTCTGATTATGTATATTTGAGGTGGTATGTAGAATGCGTGTCCAGCTACCTTCACTGGACATCGGTGGTTGAGGTATTGGAGGCAGATGGTTAGTTTTGACGTAAAGCCATGGTCCAGCTAAGTCCTTGTTGGTTATTTCGTCCCATTTCAGATGCAGGCAGCTTCTCAGTTTGATCCTGGATCTCGAAGATTTTTACGACCGTGCACTAGAATATACGGCAGTGAACCGTATAGGTTCCTTGATATTACAAAGCTTTCGATCCTGTGCATAATACTGGTCGCTTGACAATGTGCCTCCTACGGGTTTTCAGAGAAGTCGCTTTCCTGGTTCTCCAAGTACCGCTCAACACCAACAAATCCTGTCAGACATATCCACACCATACACTTCAGTGGTCATTCCCCCTTCTATTCGACCGATACTTCGAATCCTCCACCACCTGCATCACCAGGTTCTTACTACTTGTTCTTTACAGTGCGCAACCAGGCATTTGCTTAACTACTGCATGTATTACTTCAACCCATCATATGGTCCATCTCCTATCCTACTAGTAAGTATCTACAAATATTTACGGCCAGCGCAATATCCCAGTCCTCGCTACATTCACATCCCTATTATGCCTGTCCTGCTCAATCAACTTGGACCAATCCGGCCTCTTAGGCTCCACATTTCTGTGAATTATAACCAACGTCTCGCTTCTTTCTAGCAGTTGCTCTCAATTCCTAAGGCAAGCCTGCCTCTTTTCTCGTGTATTAGGCTAATCTTCTCTCAGTCGTGTTCTCCGGTCACTGAGCTAGTCACAAATCTCCATTATTTAACCCCGGCACTCTAATGCGTAAACGCATCAGCCTCAGGATTCCAGTCCACTCCTGCTATAGCCTCCGCGTGCCTCATCTCCCTATACTCATTAAATCTTTCCGTCTCTGTTTTAGGCTTACTACTCGGCTTCCATACCAAGTATTTTATTCACATTAATGTCTTCATCTCATTTTTACCGCGCCTGTTCTACTACGTATCCGTCTTCATGCTGCTGTCCCTTCTGGAAATCCACCTGCACTTTTGTAATCACACCACTTCTATTAAACCGATACTTTCTTTCTTCTTCCAGCACGAGTTTTACACCACTTAATCTTCACATGTCTTTTCCGCTCCTACGCTTAATTCTCTTCTACTGTATGTACTACCTTAATCCCTGCTTTGGTCCACTTCGTAACTTTTCAATAGCGGTTTATTTAATCTTAGCGGGCCCGTCTTCTGCCAGTCCTTACTAGTTTCACTTTACTATTTTGTCTCTCCTTCCTAAACTTCTTGGACCAGTCCAGCTCTGGGGCTCCACATGCTTATGCTTTCCTAATTAACGCCTCTCTTCTATCTTTACCTCGGCGCTGCGTCTATAAAGCTCGTCTTATCTGCTTCCTGTTTGATAGACAAGTGTTCTCTTGTTTCATGCTTCGGGCACTTAAGTGGTATCAGCTCTTTAATAGATACCCACGGTCCGCATTCGCGTAATAAGATCAACTGTCTACTTCCAGTCTTACCTTGATGCTTTCTAGGTATGCATGGTCCTTCCTTTCCTAATTTAGTAAGCCGCTCTCAGGTTGCATTTTTAATCACGGCTACCCCACCTGGGTTTTATTTATGAATGAAAGAATTTTGGTGAGTTTTTTATTTATTTGCTTATAAACGTCTAGTTCACACATTTCGTGCCTTGGATATCCTATGCATTGTCTGGTGTTCATTCCTCTGTCACTTCTGATGAACCTATTTAAACCTTGCGATATAGTCACCTACTAGTTTCTTAAAGACTAGCTTCAACATTCTTATATTTTATTCCACTTCTGACTACCCGTCCAATTGATGCACCATTTTGAGCCGGCGAGTTTGATCATAAGGCGTGTCTTTCTTCCAGTGCTGTCCATCTGTAATGCCTGCTGTGACTTGCGGCTTCCTTTGGCATGAGATGCACGGTATTCGCTGCTGAATCATTGCATACCACTTAAAGTACTAACTCCTCCCTTCCGATTAGTTTACTTATGTAAATAGGTTTGGTGTTTTACATTAACGCTTGATGTAGGTGAAAGTTACTTAGTGACTCTGTAGATCACTATTCATAAGTTACCGACTATCTTTCTGCGCGTGAATACCTTCTAACATGGCTGGACACATTCACTGATCAAAACTCCGACTGTTGTGTTCCCTTAGCTTTTGTTTCATCGTTGCCTTTGACCACCATCCATAATATCTCAGAGATAAAGCTTAACGCATGTTTAATTAACGTTTCTCTGTCTCACACTTATCAGTCTCACACTTACCTTACCTTGCTTAATGTCACTTTCTGGTTCCGTTTGCCCTCATTTTACTCTCACATCTCTTAGCATATATCCCTCTAAGCTTTGCACTGCTTTAGCCTAAACTGGTCCCTCTCGGTTTCAGTCTTGTGAAGTAACGACTGCAGTTTAAGCATCGCAAGGCTATTTTCTATATTACTAGACTCGAATTACCACTCCTCCCATATTTCTGCTATTCATCACGTGATCCAATTTCATAAGGTTATAGGCGTCAATGCCTAAATAAATAAATAAATAAACATCTCTTCTTGGCTTTGCGAGGCGTGCCCGTGAGGGCATGATCAAATAAATGCAAGTATACAGACATGTCATGGCAATTGTAAGAGTGACAATCGGAGATTGCTCATAAGTTCTTATTTTCAACTGTATAAATAGGACAGAAATAAAAAGGAAGGAAGTCCATTTTTGTGAGTTCGAGCACGTTCGTGTGGGCACAGTCGGTCTGCCATAAAGTGCAGTAACAATTCAGGCGGGAATAGATCAAGAACGAGAAATGATCAATTAGAAAAGAGCTGGTGAATAACATGCTCAATCGCGATTACACTATACTCTGGGTTCATGTGAGTTTAGCGTAAAGAACAAAGGTGAATGCGTAGAAAAAGACGTGGCAACGAAATATGCAGATGGGAAAGTGTCGGGGCGTATCCAGAATGGTAGTATATAGTCATGGTCAGCTTGTCAATGTGAGCTTATTGGCTTTGACTTTATTCAGTGGCGTGTCGTCTCCGCCACGTCGCAGTGTTGTTATATGGACTATTGTGGCCTTTTATAGGGAGGACGCTTGCCAGGCGAAAATCCACCATGTACTGGAACACTGCCGTCGATGCGTTAGAACGACAATCTGCAATTGGTAATGCTTCTTTTTTGACCGATTATTGATTCTGTTAGTCGCAGTCAGGATACACCCTAATTTTCGCTGGCTGATGCATGATGGGCGCGGGAATGTATCATCCATGGGTCTTGTCACTTCCTGACGGAATGGCACGGCCCGTACGGTGGGTAAACTATAAAACGAACATACTATAATGTTTTGTATTTTCGTCGGTAGAGCCGCCTAATGTCTCCGATGGGTATCCAATAATATGTTGTTGGACCAATTGTTAGAGGAAGGAGAATGGACAAACACAATCGTTCAGGCCCGCGAAAGCTGCAAGTTGTCCTGAATAATGAACGGGAAATCCTCCCAGGGTAAGTTCTTTTGATCGGGGACACCGGCATCCACGACCATATAGATGGTAAATTAGTGTGGGCTGCTCCAGATGTGGTAAGTGAAAAGAATTTCTGTAGTTTAAAGGGCCTATCCCAATTGTCATTGACTCAGTGAAGGTATTGTGTTGTGTGTATAGCGCAGGTAGGGAAATATGCCCACCGGTTAGATGAAATGTCCGGGTTGACGTTAAAGGTCAGCAAGTGAATTCCGAGTAAGTGTTATGTGAAGAAGAGGCGAACTGAACCTAGTTGTTCAGGCCTCAAATAGTGGCAGCCATCCAAGGTAACAAGTAAGTGTTTTGTCTACCCGGTAAGTAACATGGCAGCGTAATAATTATCCAACCATTTCCATGAAAGAATGTTGTGCTTCCATGGGGTGTTGAGGTCAAGGCAGTGGACGTATCCTTGGTTCCTGGCCACCGGTTTTGTGGAAATCTCGGAGAAAAAGACAACGAACAAAGGCAGCCACACAAACAGACAACAGCGATGCATCCGGAACTCGAAGAAAGAGGCAAGTCGCAAAAGTGCTTTCACTAATGAACCTCACATTATATGTATCATTATAAATTAAATATCTCATGCACATATGTTCCATGAAACTTAGTGTGACCTGTGGAAACTAGAATTCTTACCAACAAAATGTAACGTCCTTTCATACAGGTGCGCTGTACCGCCAAACATATTAACTCTTAACGGAATACCACTAGATAACAGCATTACCGTGCGCGACCTCGGTGTGCACTACTCAAGCTCATTGAATTTTGCGGAACAAGCGAGCTATAGCTCTGCAAAATCCAGGTCTATCGTTAGCTATATTCTAAAGCAAATGTGCCTGTTAGAGTCGCGACTCATGCTATACACGTTGTGTGGCAGACCTATAGTAGAGTACTGCTCGATAGTGGTTACTAATTCACGCAAAAGTGATAGGATGATCATTGAGAAAGTCCAGTGTTCGTTCACTAAGCGCCTTCTAGGATCAGCTACGCTCAGTTATCAAAGCCGCTGTAAGCAGCTTGGGCTGGAACCACTTTGGTTGCGGAGACTGAAAACCAACCTAGTTTTTCTTTATAAGCTAATCAAAACATCGGACTCAAGTATTGAAAGATATTTTCAGCCGCTGGGCGACACACGTTATAATTTACGCAAAAGCCACACTCATTCGCACTACCCAAAACTGGTTGCACTATACGTTTTAACTTCTTCCTCTATAGATATGCGCATGTGTGGAATAAGTTACCAGAAACCATCAGAGCATCTGATAGTATCCTGCAATTTTCCGCGGCCATAAATAGACTACTAAATGTCCCCAAGGTAGCAGATATCTTGGGCACTTGCATCCCTGAAGACGAGCTGTGGGAGAACGGCCCCGATCACATATAGACTTCCATACAACACCTTAATTGTGCGGAATAATACCGATGCGCAAAGAGCCTGTTGGCCTATACACCCAGCACCAATAAGGCTCCTTTCAAAACCGACCCTGTCCTCTCCTTATCACGCTATTAGCTTTTAATCCCACTTCTAGCAGACTGTCGTTGTCAGTGCCCTGCTTTGCCCTAGTCTCATCTGACTGGCCTGTTTCTCTTTGACTTACTCCAGACTACCAGCACGATTCTGTAGCCTTCTGGCTATAGCCTCTCTTCCCGGGAGCCTGCTGGTCTTGCTCACCCTATTTTTGACATAACCACCTCCATCTCTAACCTGTCCATTTCTGCGGACCCTCTCTGGATATTGTGACGGCACCGGTCATTGTTCGGAAGACCGAACACTCTGTTCCCCTCACTAGTTGCCCTTCCACACCTTATCAGTAACTCAGCGCAGTGTGCTGACCTGGTTTCCTCTGACCAGTCTCCTACTTTCTGACTGCCTACAGAGCACTGAGCTGTAAACGGTATAGGTTCGGCGCAACCAAAACACTATTTCCCTCACCCCGAGTGCTTATACCTAAATAATTAATGTAAACTCCCACATATCTAACATGTCCATTTATGCTGATACTCTCCATTTGTCTTACCAACGTAACTGTACTATTAAATCTCAATGCGCCGACTAATACAGCCTCGTGTATTTCGGCTCCTGCTTTCTGACTCCTGTGACGATACTGGTCAATATTAAGAAGACCAACTACCCTGTCCACAGTACCTTAGAGAGTCTCGCTGGCTCCGCTACTCCTAATCAGTAAAGCTTTCTTCACTCCGACCCTCTTCTTTCCTTACTTCGTTGTATTCATTCCTTCCATCGGACTGCTAACTCTCAGTACCGTGCCCTGACCGAATCTCATCTGATCAGTCTAGTTTCTTCGGGCTGCCTTCAAAACTATGAAGATACAAGCAGGCTAGGCTCTGTGGACTCAATGCTATGTTCCCCTCACCCCAGGTGCCTGCAAGATATGCTCAATCTTTATTAACTTACTAACTCCGTGAGCATCCTAGACTCATTCACCCTTTATTAATATGGCTCTCTTCTCATCTTTATTCTACGTCCTAATCCTAACACGCCGACTAATCCAGGCTTGTTAGATCGGCTTCTTGTTCTCCGGATTCATTCAAACTTCTGAGACGTTGCCTCTTCTGGTTCGGTTGACCTAATTGACTGTTAAAATGCCTTCGGAGACCTCGTTAAATTTTACACCCTTTAACAATAAAACAGTCCTCACCCTTACCCGAGACGTTATTACTCTAGGCTCTACATTCCAAACACTGTTCTCCTCATCCCGGGACTTTCCTTGACATGCTATCTGGCTTTCCATATAGACGCTGCCATCCCGAAAGCTTCTTATCTTATGACACACATTACTGCATATTACTACACATTTCACTCTTTGAGCTGATATTCTAAGCTCGTCTCAGATGTCTCTTTGCTACCGACTACTGTGACCCTAATGATCAGGGATGGACAGACATATCGGTCTGCTCACATCTCCCTGAAAACCTGGTTGGCTGTTCCACTTCCCCTCAATAGAGCGCTTCCCTGTTCGCACTCTGTTTGCATTACTATTTCAATTGGACGGTTATCCCTTCGGACCTGGCTCTAATCTACCCTCGGCTGACCAGCCCCATTTCTGACTGCTTCCCGACATCCGAGCCATTATTACTCTAGCTCTGCATTCTAAACACTTTGTTCCCCGCATCCCGAGACCTTTTCTTGACATGCTACCTGGCTTTTCATATAGCCGCCGCCTTCCCGATAACTTCTTATCCTATGGCACTCATTAATGTTATTCGCACCTTAAGTTGGGTGCCTATCTTCATCTTGCTGGCTTATCCGGACTCGTCTGAACGGTCTACTACTTTCTGACTCACCTCGGACTTCCGAGATCTAAGTGACTTAGGCTCTGCCGACGTAACTACCTGTAACCCTCAACTGAAATGAATTGTTGGCCAAGATTCACCCTTACTACCATGCCCGCATTCTTCCTGTATATGCCTATTGTGTCGATGCTCTCCTTTAGTAATTAGACCTAAATTCAACGGATTTCACCTTTTTAGCTGATACTCTAATCTAGTCTCAGCGGTCTCGTTGCTTCCGACTACTGTGACCCATTATACGATATGACTCCCTCAATCAACTCACTGTATGCTTGCATTCTTCTTGTCTGTTGTCCTTTCTTTATTCGACCTTCTTAGCAGGCATCTGGAGATCATCCTTACCTCATCCGTTCAGTGCACAGCTGCTCCTTGCTAGATTCAGAGCTGTTACTCTTCTGTGACAGCCAATTACTTGTAGTACAGCCCTCTCACTGGCTTCTTCCTTCTCAGGCTTCACTAGTTTTATTTCATTAGCACCACGGCATGAGTTCATCAGCTGCGCTTCGCCGCGTCTTCGCCTTTTATGCTCTGAAATATTTAACAACCATATCGTATGCTTACGTTGCATCCGTTCGCTGTCCTCTCTTCATAAAGCCTTTCTTATTTCTATTCTGTAAAGCGCACATAATTCATTTGGCCTGCGCACAGTTGCTCCATTGCCTCTCCCTTCGAAACGTACATTTATCCATTGCTTGCTGCAACGTTTGTTACGCCTGCTCATGTAGGATTCCAGACCTTTCACTGGCATATTCCAGCCCAGTCTACCTTAGTACTAAAATCTTAGCACCATAACAGGACTCAATATCTGCGCGCCGCTGACTTATATGCTGCGATGTCCTCAGCAGAGTTAATTTATGCATGCACTCCGACTGTTTGATATCCTTCCATATAAACCTTTCAGCTTTCTCTAGCACTCCTTCCAAATCTTCAAGTCGATGCTCAGCCGTTACTTAGCTTCTCTATTATAGACGTTCTCATATCACTTAATTTTTGTAACGTCTTCGACGTTTTACCTGTAAGCGTCCAGCTATTTGATTAGCTTTCCCAGGCTCTTTTCAAAGTAGTAATATCCCAGCACCATAGCGTAACTTGAGAACCTATACACCGCCGTGGTTCAGCATTACATGATACGAATCCCTCAATCATTCTTTTTGACTGTTGTCCTTTCTTTATCCGGCCTTCTTTGCTCTCGTCTGGCGACCTTCTTTAGCTCATCCGGTCAGTGCACAGCTGCTCCTTGCTAGACGCACAGCTGTCACTCGTCTATGACACTTAAATAATTATAGTTCGGCCTTCTCACTGGCTTCTCCCGGCTCAGTCCTCCCTAGTTTTATTCATTTAGCTCCAAAGCATAATCCTATTATGTGCGCATCGCCTATTGTTGCTCTAAACGAGTTAAGAGCCTTAACGTATGCCTGGGATTCATTCGTTTCTTTTCCTTTATTTATGAAGCCTTTCTTTGCTCTCTTCTGTCGTTCAGGCATATCCATGTATTCAGCTCAAGCCGCTGTTTTGCCTCACCCTTCTTACTGTTCATTTATTCCTTACTTGATGTATTGTCTTAGAAGTTATTACCTGCAATCATACAACTCTCGGGATAGCATTCACTGGCACTATCCAGCTTGGTACTATTATCTTAGCGCCCTGGCTGCTGAGGTTAGGCCACACTGCTCCGATACCCTAAGCAACCTTACTCTACGCTTGCATTTTGGCTATTCCCTTCCCTTCAGTCAATTAATGTTTCTTAGCCTCTTTGTTATTCCCTCCTCTCACTTGGTCAGCACACAGACGCCTGTCAGCTTCACATTTCTAGGTGTGCAATTCTCACCATTTTCTTAGTACCCAAGTATGACTTGTTTCTCTGCGCGACGCTACATATATGTTTGTTCCTCACGTGCACTTTCCTTTAACTGATCTGCAATACTTCATTTCTATCGATCAATCCTTTCTCCCCTATTAATCTGGATCCGTTTTTATAGCAAAGGTTTCGACACTAACCTTTGTAGGAGGTTAGCTCTCATAGGCTTTTCCTATTTCAATAGTCCATAGCACTCTACTCCTAGTACCCTCGTGTCGTCTTTCTGTCTTGATAACCAGATACTTTTTACTCAGCGCTTGGGTCCCATCTATCCACTGACTTACCACCTCTTTCGATGTAGGCTGGCCACCTGCCGTCTATCCACCATTCTAACGGCGCTGGTCCCAGAACTCTACTTTCTGTCTTTCCACGCAATAGTCGCATCATAGTAAACTGATACTGCCTTTTTGCTTAATGGCGCAACGCTCTGTATTCCTTGTAGATAGTAGCAACCAACTTATAGGGCCACTGCTTTCGAAAAACATTCAAAAGACACTTTCAGCACAATCATTGCTGCACATTGTACATCATTCGTCTCCACTCTAAATGTTATAACGTGGGAGTTTATTAATGTTTGTATCCACGCTTGTTCGTTGCGGTCTTGGTTGTCTCTCAGCTTCCCTTTTCTCAGAGGTCCGGAACTTCTTGGGGATCTGAGATAGGACCGAGAAAGCGCTTTTTCCGGGACAGAACAACCAATAAGGACCTATGAAGCACATGGCTGTACAAGGAACGGATACAACTGCACTTACTACCAGGACCGTTGTCCAGTGATGATAGCTGGACTCGAGAACTTCACATATCTGAAAATAATACATACTCCTGAAAAATATAGACGCAATACTGACGTTTCACCCACCTGGATACCCATAAAGACGATTCTTCGTGAAGCTCACATCCTCGATTCTCCTCATTCGTTGTGGCGGCCTTGCCCAAGATACTTGATCAAATAACAGAGGAAACTGAAGGTAATTTGACTGCAGATATCTAAGTGCGAAACCAGTCGACTACCTGGTCTGCCAGTTTTATATCAGTGCACCGACAAATTTCTGACAGTGTTCCAGGACGTGGTGGGTTTTCGCTTGACAAGCGTTCTCCTTATAAAAAGCCAAAAATATCCGCGTAACAACACTGCGACGTGGCGGATGTGCCTCGCTACCGAATAAAGTCATTGCCTTGAACTACCTACTGGCAAGTCGACCAGAATCATTATTTAATATTGCCCTGTTACTTTCAATAATAAGTTACACCATGCGTATATGTATCGTTTTCATTACACATGTAGTGCCCTGACTGTTTACACTACGCACGCTAGAATTCAACGTTTCCTCATTCATTGAAGACTCTATCCCTCATGACTACTTACACAATTTCCGCAGACGGTACAACCATCCGCTTACTGCCGACTACACTCATAGCAACGTGTTTGTTACGAAGCGATATTGCATGTAAATATTGATCATGCCTTGCTTGGTGTGTCTCGACAAATTCGAGAATAAACTATTTATTTATTTATTTAAAATTTAGATTAGCCGTACCTTGAACGGTGACGTCTCATAGAACTGCGTGCTATCGGAGAGCGAAAGGCCGATCCGAAGGGTATGGATTAGTCGTTGGATTGCGAATAATTCGTTTAATTAAGTAGGGAAGACGAATGGTGAGGATCAAGATTAGGAATGAAATAAGCTGTGATAATAAAGCATGAGCAAATTCAGCAAGGTTCTCGGGGGAAGCAATGCTTTGCGTATGCAACACTTAGATCGTATACTTCTGGGCAGTATGAATGCAGTCAGTAAGCACATACACGGTCGGAAAAGAATGGATCAAGACCTGCTTCGACCCTTGTTACTCTGAATATATCTCGGAAAACGACACCATGCACACCACAGCTTTAGCCCCCTGGGTCCCATCCCATATGTTTCTGAGTATTATATACGGGCGTTGCAGCGTCATCATGCCAGTATGAGCTTATCGCAACTCTGTTCGCATGCATCCGCTCTTCCCTGCTTCTCGCATTTGCCTCCCATCTTACAACGTTAATGTATGAGCTGACTGCTCCTTACTATGCGTGGCAATCCCGTTAGCCGCATCCTCACCTGGGTTGCTACTCGTTTTTTGAAGGCTAACAGCAAGGAGATTTGTGATGATCATCCACCATTTCATCAGTTTCTCTATGTTTCCTTCCAATATCTGGAACCCTCGTAGAACGTTGAGAAAACGTTTATCTTTCTAGGCCATGTGATTTACAAAAGCTCCTTTGTGCGCTGTATTTATAGTCTGGGCCACACGTGGGACTTGATGTAAGCAGACAGCTGTAATTCACATATACTGAACAAAATTTCATAGTACGAAGTAACTAGGTACCACCACACTCGATCATTAATGTGATAGTTTTATCGATGCACTTCAGTTTGTATGTTTGCTTGGTTGCCACTGGTTCTTTGCTTGATTATTACGAGATTTCCACAGATATAGCACCTGGCACAGAACGGTTCATCAGCTGGTAAAAGCTGATACATCCTCAACAGCCGAAGGCTTTGAACAACTTAATCAGTGTTCCGAGACCTCAACAACAAACTATCATTCCGACCATTCCATTTACCTTCGGAATAGAACATACTTTTGGAAATTTGAAGCAATGCTGCTTGTAATGGTCCATATAAAGTGGTTTAGCTAGCTTTGCAAGCACATTGCCACAACTTCCTTACTAGAATTATATTGTTAAATATATCCATTGTTTCACTATGGACGACAGATTTATCTATCAAAATTACTTTAGCTTGACATGGACAGCTTTGCTTCTCGCCAATGGGGTTCCAACACTTGGATTTGGCGCCTTCCAATTTTCCAAGAACATTTGATACTTCTCTTACTTGGAACTCTTCTACTGGCGTACCGCGAAGCCACCACTGGACGTGGGGACAATTTCTAGCGACAATTACTTACTCGTGGAAGAACCCTTTCACTGCAGGGGATAACTTGTGCTTTTACGTAGCCTGAAGTCATGAGTTCGGCCCTATTATTTTCATTATTTACCTATGTTCTGAAACATTTAATGCCAACTGCCTGCCCATCCCGCATTTGAAGAAGGAATCGCAATTTTACCGGAGATAGGAAAAACGTAGCCAAAAGGATCGAGGGCACTCACAACGTGGTAAGTCCAAGGTAGCTACCAGGACACGAATTCTTCACTCCAGGACCAATACACCACAGAGCAAAAGCCAAAGCCTATTACTTCGAAATCTTTATTTGCCTGCTTAATCCGTCACTAGACTTTCACGGACCTTTCAGTACTTCACCGGTTTCAACGACCAATTGTTGACTTTGACTAAGCCATTCGGTTAGCCGATGCAGCTTTGGAGCTCACACGAATGAGAATAGCCGAGTGTAAAACCGGCCTGTCAGCTAGGTTACAACTTAAACATTATTATTCAAACGGATTAATGGCATTGTGCCAGGAAGTGGTGGATTTTCGTCTGGCGAGCATTCGCCCTACAAAAAGCCACAAATATCTGGTTAACCACACTGCGCTGTGGAGGATGTGGCTCGCTACTAAATAAATAACTACCCATACGCACCCCGTCGAGTTACCCAGAGCGAGGTGTCACATTATACCAATACTTTTTAACAGGTAAACAAAAAATATAGTCATGTTGCTACCTTCTGTCCCCACTCCATTGGTTACGCCTTCACACATTTTTGATCCCAGACTTCCGCAACATGCTTATAGTTTCCGTTCCTGACCAATGCATCCGCCTTTTCGGCAAATACTAAATATTATTCAATCATCCCACGTGATGCAAGGCAGCGTGCCTTTTTCAAAACCATCGCTTTTAACTGCTTGCTTATGCCAGCTTTGTCGTGCCTCAAGAAATTCATAAGTTGCTTTTTATTTTTATTTTTTGTTTATACTTTAACCTGCATTCATCAAATCACACTTCTGTTATATCAATTACTCCTTCATTGCTCCAGCACCTGTTTCCTACCCCTTTCGCTTCACAAGTCTCACCCCTACTTCACTTAACCATTCACTGCATTGTCTACTGCTTCGTCCTCTTGTATGGTCCAACTATTAACCTCCATATAGCCTTAGCGCCAGTGAAATATCCCAGTTATTGTTTGGGGCACTTCACTACTTTTCCCGCCCTCTTTAATGTTTCTGGCCCATGACTAGCCTCTGGTTTCACCTGTTTCTGAAACGTGTACCAAGGAAATAGTTAATGGTCCACTATTTTAGGCTATCCCTTTTTCCATAGTAGTAACAGCTATTCTATTCCATCCGTCGCGTTATTCATCCTCTATATGCATGGCATTGCCTGTGCTAAGTAACCAATTCAGCCTTTACAAGTAAAGTTGTATTTCTATTTTCGCACCAACGAAATCTAAGATGGTTGCTTTATGGTGGGCCGCAGCACAAGATAGTCGTCTTGTTCTTTGTTAGTCTGATGTTTTAGGAAGTTTGACCAACGTCACTCAGAAGGTTCACTTCTCCTTTCTATTTATATACGCCGCCATCTTGCTAGCCGGCTAGGATGCCACCGCGGTATAGTTTCATATGCCCTGGCTTATTCCACAATATAACCGTACGCAGGAATCATTCCCCTCTTTTTCTTTCTATTAGTAAACCCATTTAGCACTAGTTTGTTAAATAAACAAATAAATTTATAATCGTGGGTTTGAAAGTAACACTGCATCAAGGCACGCGCATATATGTACAAACAAAGCTGCGACCAGCAATTGTGATTAACTATGGTCTTGATATTGAGAATGAGGAGCTGAGTGTGTAGCAAGTAACGGTATAAGTTTATGTCTGCTTGACTTCACATTCGCTTCAGTTTTGGAATAGATTGTTACTGTAAATGCAGAAACCTTGACAAGCACGCATTGTGATAGTGGAATCGTTCAACGCAAACTTTGTGCTAGATTTAAGCAGATCTCTTGCACTCTTAATCGCAGTAGTCTAATCTACACTACTCTCTTAAGGCCTATGAGGCCTACTCTTATGGCCGCAGCGGGTTTCAAATCTGTCCAGTTGCGCGACGTGTTCAGTAAATAGGTATGTCTCAGAGTCCCTAATAATTGGACCACCCGGTTATGGGAGCATTGATCAGTACCAGACGCGGTATCTTTTGTTAACTTGGAAAGAGATACAGCGGACGAGGGCACGCCAAAGCAAAACGTCACGAAAATACACACGAAGGAATGAATGTAATACAACAGAAGGTTAAGTGACGGAATGCTATGCAAACTTTAGATTGGTCGTTGTGTTACCTAATGGTGTTAATCGTGTAAATAAAGGACTGGAACTTGTGGATATTTAAAGTGGAGGTTAGTGACCTGTTTACAGTTATCGCTTTGCTTCGCGCAAAGGTTAATAATTCTAACAGCGTTGCGTGTTAATAGCAGTACAGGCAAGTTAATTGACGAAAGTCCAGTTGCATGCTGTACCCTGGATACGGGTAAATGGAGAGTGAATGTCTGTGGCTACACACCTAGTGCTCTGCGTGGAAGTGACGATAAGTTAGTGTCAAGCGTGGCACGAATATATGGCATAGCTAGAGGCGGTGGAGAGGGGTAAATAACGTCTAGATAATGGAATACATTACCAGGCTGAGCAGCCATTCTCCAGCTTAGGATCCTAAGCTAGGTAATCTACTAAATGGAGTGAACGTTAGAGTTTAAACGGCCAGTGCGCTGCGTCACGCATTGCATGTAAATAGTACTGGTGGAAAGAAATAAGTTCTAATGTTGGTTGAGAAGCAAGCAGACAGTAGGTAAGCCGGACGCCTTATTACTTCAGCGTCAGGGGCTATACTATATAAGGAGGCGCAGTCCTCAGTATATGCGTGGATACGGCGCTGCGTTGCACAGTTATTAACTCTAGCAAGGTTGCGACATGGGGCTAGAAGAGCTAAGTAATGCAAAACCAGTAACATGCTGAGGTCATATTTATGGAACAGCTCAACAACAGTGTAGGCAGGTAAGTGTAAGGTTTGGTGGCCGTAAAACAACCACAAGCCTAGTGGTTATATACGCTCAAGGTTATTATCCGAATAGCAAAGTAATAGGAAGTGAACGACAGAAGCCACATGGTTACAGCGCAAATTCGCATGTTTAGGGTGTCGTTCTGGTGGACAAGGGGAAGCTAGGTAACACCAAGCTGGGGATGGGAGACAATAAGTGAACTCGACGCCTCATTGCCACGGCTTAACAAAGACTGCTGTAGAAGTAAGTGAACGTCAGTAACTGCGTAGGTACGGCGCAGCATCGCACGGGGTTATTAAGTCTAATAAGGTTATGCGATGAGGGTTGTAGTTGTGAGTTAATTAGCGGAAAGTCAGTAGTGCGTTGTTCGCAAGTTTAGGGTAAAGTTCCAAGGCAATGAAGACAGATGAAAGCAAGGTTAAGTGTCCGTAACCCGGTAGCAAGTATAACAGCTAGTTACGGCCAAACACATAAGCCGTGAAAGCTGGTGAATAGATCAAAAACGTCAGAACCTGTCTATCTACTTCCCTGCATTGCACGTTGTGTTTGTCGCTCTGGTGGAACAGAGGGAGAGAGCTAAGGCCAATTTGTGGAGGAGAGCCGATAGGTAAGCTAGAAGCTTCATTACAGCGGCGTGGCAAAGTCTTTGCTGCAGCAGTACGTGGACGTCAATACCTGGGTAAATAGGGCGCTGCATCACGTGAAATTATTAAGTCTAAAATGGGTATGAGATGGTGTTAGAAGAGGTGTGTTAAGTAAAGGAAATCCAGTGGCATTCTGAGCGCAAATTTATGGTAAAGCTCAAAATCAGTGGAGACATTAGAGTGCAAGGTTAAGTGACCAAAAGCTGGCAGCAAGTTCAGCGGTCGTTTAGAGCAAAGATAGTAAACCTGCAAGCAAGTAGGTAGGAATTGGTGGTCCAAAGCTGCAGGGCTACTGCGCTACTTTACGCATTGTAGTTACCATTCTGGTAGACTAGAGGGAGAGAGCCAACACCACGTTTTGGATGCGAGCTGGTAGGGAAGCTAGGCGCTTTAATATAGCGGTTGTGAATGGGACTTTGCTGTAGAATTAGGTCAACGTCAGTGTCTGGGTTGATAACGCGTTGCACCGCACGTAGGTATTAAGTCAATCAAGGTTGTGAGATAAGGGTCAGAGGTGTGAGTAAAGTAATGGAAAGCCAGTGACATACCAAGGGCAGGTTTATCGAAACGATTAAAAACAGTAGGAACAGGTAGGTTGAAAGTTAGGTGACTAAAAGTTGGTAAAAATTTTAACGGCCATTTGCAGCATAGTGAATGGGCCATGGAGACAAGTAAATAGGAAGGGAACGTTAGTGTCTGCAACTTTATTGCGCTGCGTGGCGCGTTGTAGGTGTACTTCTGGTTGACCAGGGGGCAGCTAACAGCCATTGTGGGTTAGCGCCAGCAACCTGGAAAGATGAAATGGGAATGACCCACCGTCTAGGTAGCTATTCGTGGCGTGTCAGTAATAATAGTGATAAGCAACCAGGGCTGAAAGGCAGAAAATGACGACATTCACCATCCGGAAGGAGATACTGGTATAGGTATAAGACCAGCGAGACCTCAAGTATGAGGCGGAGGGTCCAAAATGTCGGCAACTATAAGCTTGTGGTGAGTAATGCGGCGTCACAATATTAATAGAAGACGGTTAAGATGAAATGGAAATGGGCCAATAGCTTGCTGGTTCTCCAGAGCTGAAAAGCCGTGTCAGCGTAAGGGATGCAGCTAGGAAGCAGCACGCAACAACGTTCAGGATCCGGCAGTGGATGGTAATTAGAACGTAGTGCCAAGAGGACTTCAAACATAATGGGGAAAAATAATAATTATGATACGTCAGATGATTTTGAGAGCTGCAGTGTTAAAATCCAAATTGAAGAATGTGAATTTGGAAGGAAGTCAACAAGGAGCAAGGTGGCTATCTAAAGCTCAGCAGACATAAGTTCGAAACAGGTGGTTTCAAAGCAGCGGACAAGGACTCTTGGGATCCGGAAGGAGAAATTGCTAAGAATATGAGGCCTGCATATTATCAGGCGTGAGATGAAGGAAAGAAAATGCTCGTAACTTGGATGTTGTGAACAATGCTTTACCATAGCCTTAAAAGAAGTCTATTAAAAAGAAATGAAAGTAGGCCAAATGCTAGGGGTTCTACGAGTCCTAGCATTCATACTCGTGATAAACAGACGGCGCAAGTGAGCGACATGCATAATAATTTGTAAGCTAGAAGTAGCTAACCATAAGAATGTAAGACCAAGGGCACATCAAGCATAAGATGAAGGAATGGAGTTAGTTTCAAGTCGGATGGTTATAAGAGATGCAGCATCGCTATCCAAATGGAAGCTTGTAAAGGTGAAATGGGCATAAGCCACAGGCTACGTAGATCTTCGATGCGTAGCAGTCATGCTAGAGATAACCAGAAGGAGCTGTGGAGCGACGGGCATCATCCTTTGAAACCCAGCACTAGGTGCTAACAAGAATGTAATGTCAGCGAGACTTTAAGCATAAGAGTGCTTATGTTGGCAAATCGGATGGTTGTGAGCCCTGCGGCCTCACCATCCAAATGGAAGCCTGTAAAGATAAAATGGGTCTGAGCCACAAACTAGGTGGCTTTTCAAGTCCTAGCAGTCATACTAGATTTGAACAGACGTAGTTAGAAAGCGACAGGCATGGAGGTGCAAATGCCGGAAGTAGATAATAATAAGGATGTAACGTCAAAAAGACTTCAAGCATAAGCTGAAGGTATGGATTTTTCAAGTCGGATGGCTGTAAGCGATGCGACACGGCAAACCAAATGGAAGCCTGTAACGCTGAAATGTAAATGAGTCTGTGTGTCTCTTCGGGACATTGCTGTTATACTTGTTACATAAACGGAGTTGGGAAGGGACAGGAATGGATGTTAGGATTCCGGAAGTAGATAATAATAACATTGTAAGGCCACGGATACCTCCAGCCTAAGATGAGGAAGTAAGGAAGTCGGTATATAGGATGTTTGTGTGCGATGCGGCAACACAATGCAAATAGTGGCCAGTAGTGATGAACTAGGAATGGGTCACCGGCTAAGTGGCTCTTCAAGGCTTTGCGGTCATACTAGCGCCAAACAGCTGGAGTTTAGAGGCCGCATACAGTGGCATTCAGAATCCTTGCGTAAATAATAATGAGAATTTGTCAGAGGTATCAAGTGTAAGATAAAAGACTTAAAATGACGGCAAGTGGGATGGTTGTGAGCGCTGTGGAATCACAAGCCAAGTAAAAGCTCTTTAGTATAAAGTACAGATGATCCAGAAGCAGGATGCAAATGGAAGTTCGGAAGGTTGAGTGCACGATGGCTTCACAGTCTCGTTGGCCGCTAGTGATGGTGATGCGATTAGCCAGGGGCTAGTGCCTCTAGCTAGTCAGATGTGGGGGATTTGCTAGAAGACAGCAGCACTAAGTGATGGACGACTAAAGGAACATTCAAGATGTGTTGAGATTAAACGGTTGGGGGTCGTATAGGTCTGTGGTTAGGTTCGCCTCGAGGATTGGTACTCGTTTTAGATGCCGCTGGGCTGTTGAAGGAAGCAGGAAGATAGTAAGCCTCAGAGTCCGGAAGGAGATAGTGTGGGAATATAAGGTAGGTCGCTTATGCGTGGTCTGGTCCGTTTTCAAAAACTCGTCTTCCGGAAGGGCAATATTCATTAAATGAGCAACTTGTGCGACAGAAAGGTATTTGTATATAGAAAAGCAAAACGGGTTTAACTACACAGATGCCCTTATAGTGAGAGCTAACATATTCCTTACATGGGTGTGTCTGTATAGGCAGGTTAGAATGAATACTACTTCGCGTTCGCGGTAGGATAATGGAGTGAAGTCTATTACTTAGGTGGTAGCAAGTGTTGTCTGCGTTTGCGAAAGGGGACATTGGGCCCATAGAATTACGAATAAGCAAATGTAGGATGGCGAGGTTTGTTTTTAATCTTCGCAGCCATAACGGAACTAGCTTAAGTATGTTACCTCGACCACTGTACTTGAGACTTTGATGTCCCAGCAGGAGTTTTGAGGACGTAGATTAAACTTTTTCGAGGTGTATTCTGCCGCATTTAGGTAGGTTGCTGACTACCATAGAGCAGTACTTTAGCAAAGGCCAGGCATCTATTTGGTAGAGCGCATTGTGATGGTTTTGAAGGTTTTCCGATAAGCGTGCACGCATTTGTTGAGGAATAAAATAGTTGTTCCGAGAAGTTTATCGAACAGGAGTAGTGAACGCTAAAGTCCCGCACTGTTAGGCAGTTGTTTAGTGGCTTGACTTGTAGTCCTATGGTATTGGGTGGCATGATGCATCTCTATGTGAGGACGTTGCATTTTGCTGGCGTGAAAATCAACTCCTGTGTGTTGCACCAAGCATCTTGATCTCTTACCTCGTGCTGTAAAGGGAAGAGACCAGTGTGCAATTTTGACGGATGAAGAGAAAAGACAATTTCCATATCATCGGCAAGCAGGTAGGGTGTCCGAAGTTTAAACACCTGGAACACGGCATTAATAAAGAGCAAGAACAGTAGTGGGACTAAAACGCTTCCTTGAATTTCGCCACTTGCTGGGGTTTGGAGTTGATATTAAGTCCCACACCATTACTGACATTGAGCAAGATTTATGCTACGATGGGAACACTGTGTGCAGTCTATCCGAGCTACCTTATGATTCCAGCTTCATCAGGAGTTCTGCTGTTACTCTGCCAACCGTTTTGTCACGTCTGGGAAGAGTGTGACCTGTGCCTACTTGCTGTTAATTGGTTCAGTTACATAGTTTAGGGAGCAAATTGCTAAGCCTGACAAGCTTTGGACGGCAGGAATCCAGGTTGTTGTCGATTAAGGAGATTGCGTGTAAGCAAGAAGTTGGGCAGGTTTTCCTCAACTATTCGTTCCGTTAGTCTTGAGGCAATAGGTGTGTGTCTGATGGGGCGTGGTTTTCCATGCAATTTTGACTGCTGGTTTGTGCTTGCGGATGACGCGGGCACGTTTCCTTGCGTCTGGATAACTACCGTTTGTCATGGAAGGCTTAAATAGTTTGACAAGTAGAATTGGAACGTTCTAGCTGCTGCGCCTCAGCAGTATAGAGAGAAAACCATCGGGACCAGAATGTGATGACCGTTTGTGTGTGTTGCTTACTCGGATGATAGAACGTAGGTCAACTTTAATAGTGTCAAGTGTGTCATTTGTGCTGTTAGATGGCACAGCTGATGAGATCCCGTTAGCGTCGGTGAAAGAAATACAGTAGCAACCGTTGAGGGTCCCATTTATTTCTGATTGATCGCTAACAACGGATACGTCAGAGAGTCCCAATTTGTAAGAGGCGTAGATTTTTTGCTTGTTTCTTTGCCGGAGTAATTGTGTGTGCGACTTGTTTATATTGTTAGATTAAAGAGCGGCTTCATCTTCCGCCAACTTGGCTGTTGTTTGAGCAGTTTTGCCATTGGGGCTGGAGTTCGTTCATGTGAGCAAGTATGTGGAATTCCTTAGATTTGGCGTATCGGGGGCGCACATTTATGCCCTGCTTCAGTACACAATTTGCCTTGTCTGTTTCCTCTACCAGCCTCTATCGGCTGCTGCAAGTGAGGGGTATCATATCCTGGCAGTTAACGTAGATTAGCTATAGGACCGATGCGGCTGCCTCTACATCAGCAGAAAAAATAAAGCTATCAAAGTTTGCGGATAGCACTGACGGCGCAATGCTCTCCCAGTTAAGGTAGTTGAACGTGGGTACTTTTGACAGGACGAAGCGACGCAGTGTGGAGTTTTGTCAATGTGCTGTTGAGCACATTGTGTTTGCAGCCATGTAGTTTGTCTAGTTTACCAACGACTGTATCAAGGACACCTTGCGTACAATTTAAGTCAAGTGTAGCGGCAAGTCTCAGACGATCGTGAACGTTTTGTGTCGCGGTGTTTCCGTGGATAGCGACAACGAAACTTCTGTAGCTAGGTAGGACAGCCTGATTGCTCCCGGGGTTAAGTGGCATATTGAAATCTCTACCCACTCCGGTAGCGTGGACGCATGAAAACTTCAACACGTTCATTAACCTTCCGCTAGTATGTGTGGAAGGTTATATAAGCAAACAATAAGGTGAGCAAGTTGCCTTCCTGTCTACTGGATCAAGATTAATCCTTAAGGGCCTCTTATAGATAGCAGTTCAAGGTCAGGTGCACCAGCCATCCCTGACATAGAAAAAGCAGCTACCAGCGCGACGGTTTTCTCGTTCGTTACAGAGTGCGTCACGGACCAGCTATAGACATGGGAGCAAAATACACGGGCCAACAAGGTACAACTTGCGTGTAGTGGACAACGCGTTGATAAGCAGCATGCTGTATGGTTTATATTAAGGAGCGTTAGCGGAGTTAGGTTGTGGGAGGTACGTTGTATAAAACTGCAATCGGCGCAGTGTATCCGGAGGTGTTAAGAAAGAGCAAAGTGGGTGTTATAAAAACGTGAGCAGGACGGGGTTAATTAGGTAGCTGAAGTTAATTGGCCGAGAATGAGTCTTTAGGGGTATTGCGGTCTAAAGATACTGTCCGGTGGGCTGCAACCCACCGTGCTGGGTTAGGTGCCGTGAGCATAGGGGTTGTAGAATGGGATAGAGGCCAGGCGAGAATCTTTGTGGAATAAGCATTGTGGGTCGTGCCCTGGTGCATCCCAAGCAAACGAACCGTACAGGTCACTTCAACGTTGAATAGCTGGGCTTCCTGCTATAGCTTTCGCTCGGGAGGGCGAATAGGCAGGAAGCAATGGGTAGGATTCGCTTTCACGGTGCGTTAGAGATTACCAGGGGTGTCGTTCTTGGGGTGTTTTGTTGCCCTATGCTTCGAGTGGTTCTGGGGATTGGCAGCGCGGGTTTAAATTTGGTGTTTCGAGGGGTTAGTACTTTTTGTATGGCTGACTGGGAGTCATTGTCCAATTCAAAAACTGTGGGGCTGCAGCTAGATGTGTAGTAGGCGCCAGTCGTACCGTGTGAATTGTGGGCATGAAGCCAGCAGACCAGACCTTAGACGATAACGTACCAGCTGGATAGCTAGCCAATTTACGTATTGGGTGAATCGCTGCACTGATGATGCACAGGCTGATAATAATTTTATTTTTATTCGCTGACTGGCGTAACATCTTCATTTTGTGAAACCGCGGTGGTTAGCATATTTCTGTGGCTTGCTGAGGCTGTCAGGCGCACCGAGTATGTACGGCATGTTGGGACGACGTAAGTCCCTGTAGTCTCTGTGCTTCAGATTTATACGTTCTACATACCTACATGCTGCTCCTCTGCTGGCTTCTAAACATGTAAACCTTCTTTATCACTCTCCTATGTGCAATGTACTACTTTTTATTGGTTACTTCCGTCAATGCGCCTTAATTTTGCACTAACATGTGAAGCTACCACTCACCCTTCGCAATTTCCCAGACACTTGTACTTACTTGAGCTCGAATTTATTTCCCCAGCATCCAACTATGAATTTCTTACAATATCCTGCTCACGGTTATAAATAAATAAATAAATAGATTATTCTCCAGTTTGTCGAGACACACCAAGCAAGGCATGCTCAATATTTACATTCAATATTGCTTCGCAACGAACACGTTGCTATGAGCGTAGTCGGCAGTAAGCCGAAGGCTGTACAGGCTGCGGAGATTGTGTAAGTAGTCATTAGGGATAGAGTCTTCAATGAAGGGCGAAACGTTGAATGCTAACGTGCGTAGTGTAAACAGTCAGGCACTACATGTGTAATGAAAACGAGACATATAGGCAAGGTGTAAATTATTATTGAAAGTGTCAGGGCAATATTGAATAATGATTCTGGTCGACTTGCCAGTAGGTATATTCCGAGTGCTGCTGTGTGTCTACTACTTAAATCCTGGCAACTTCGCTGGCCCCTTTATATGTTCAGGCGACCAGCTCCACCTTGAATAATAAGCACTCAACCTGTATCTTGGTAGTGGCTTTCTTTATTTTCCGTGCCCTTTGGATTCCCCTAACCCATTCACCTGTTCACAGCGTCTTATACCTCCGACCTCCACTCATGGTAAATACCGTATGCGCTAGAACATTTCAGATAGCATTTGTGTCTTCCGTACGAAAACCATCGGATAAAAGACTTGAACGCAAACTAGCAGATCATCTATATACCAATTTTGTCTATCCATCGCTTTTAACTCTAAAACAAGACGGTCTGACTCATACATTAAAATATTCCTGTTGCAATTCCCCAACAGTTGACTCAGTAACGTTTTACTTTTCCTACCAATTCAAAAATATCACATTGCCTATATGAAACACCTCCGAGGACATACCTGCGACGCTCATCTAGCCACGGACGCAACCAAAGTCCTTGAATTCTTCCATAACACGCAATTCAGCTATAACCAAGGAATTCGAAATCCGTATCTAAAAAATACAAGCTAGCTGAAACGTCCAAATTCACTAAATCCAATCGTTCGCAGGCAACTCTCATGAAGCCGACGGCCCAGCCAACGAAAAAATAGCAATACTGTGGATAACCGCGAGAACATTCGGTAAAGCTGCAGTCACGCCAGTGTCCAAGCACTGGTCGGCAGCGTTTCATAACGTGGTATGCTTAGACTTGGCAGGCGTTCTTCTTACAACAAGCCACAGTTATCTGTGTAACAACACTGCAACGTAGTGAATGCGACCCGCCACGCGAGAAAGACACTCCACCCTACCACGCATTAAAGTTGAACGATACCGCAGTGCACTAGTTCTGTGCCTATGGCCGCTATCCTACAAGTACACTTATATGTTTGCTCGGTGACCTGCAGCTATTCTTAAAAGGTTTTTATGGATGTTACCTCATGCATTAGGCTACTGACCTGCCTTATTTACGTGACCTCAACGGACCAGTTCTTCACCAGCATAAACTTCACACTAATGATCCTTACTTCTTAGCTCTACAACTCATGCTCAGCGGACAATTTTGCTTATGCCACACTGCGTATGCCTGCCTAGGCCTGCCACGACGTGCTTAAGGCAAACCTTCACTCGTACATTGAGGCATATAAAAAACATAGCAGCATACATCTATTTTATTCTTACTCTCAGGCTTGCTCATTTTTGTTTTAAGTTCAAACTTCATTATTCTGATCATGTCCAAGAAACGTGCCTCGCTTTATCAAGAATAAAAATTTAATTCGTTTGGTCATAGGTAGGAACAAAGCAATAAGGATTTCACGATCTTACGGTGTCATTTTGCGCAAAGATACTTTGATTGACAGTTCATGGTACAATAGTATTGAGCAGTCAACCTATGCTGCCGTCGAACGGATTCATATCGCTCCTTTTCGTTGTCTGTTGAATGGCTGGCAGATTACTGTGTCATAAAATTAATGTCGTCAGTGGAAATTGAAATTGTGCTTGCCAGGAGTAAACGGATTGCCGTGAATTTTATGCAGCCTGCGTTCCGGCGCAAAACAAACTTGCTAGGTGGAGGTTGTGGATAAGTCCTCCATAATTATCCTTAGCGTTAGAATCTAATTGTAGCAGGGTCGGCAACAGAAATAGTAAGGTTGAAAAAGTTCACTACGTAGGTTGATTGGGATGACATAAGTGAACGTATTGTGCTGTGAATGTGGTGGCCGTAAACCCCGTAAGTAAAAACAATAAGGTGTTTAACGCCTTTCATATTTTGATTGTTTTCCGGCACCTGCTGAGCGTAGTTCACAGCACAACTGTTGCACTTCCATCAAATGGAGATTGCATAGAGTGCCAAATTTTGGCAAGGTGATCAACAAAGTATTACTGTCAGTGTAGCACATGGTTGCTATGGCAAAGGACTGAACTTTAGGCATGAAAGGCACCCAATGACGAATCTTTAGGGGTTTGCAGGCGCGGTAGCCAGGGGTGAACAGGTATAGAGAAACAAAATTTAGTGTGGTACGGATAGAAGTGGGGAAAGGTAAAAAATTAGAAAGCGTCTGGAGGCCTGAGAATGGACCAGAAGATGTTGAAAAGGCGAAGAAAAGCTATGAATCTAATGGCATGCACGCCCGTATTTCTCAACGCGGATTTGGTGGAGCTGGATGGCATTTAATAAGTTGCCAGAGGAACTGCGGCAAAAAATTAATTAAACTCGAGTAAAACCAACGATAATACGCTGCAACGCATCAGGCAAGTCGGTAACCTTAACTCCCTAGGAGAAGCGGGTTAAAGCAGGTTGTTACGATTGCCGTAAAAGAATGCGAGTAACCTCCAGGCCATGAAACTAGTAGAGCACAGTTATTCAGCAGCAAAAATATTTGTGGCATTGGATGATGGAGAAAAAGCAATGAATGAGAGTATAGATAGGGGCATCTAAAGATGGACAAACTGCTGCTAGAAAAATGGGGACGACAAGCAGCGGGTATAGCGGCATGCATGCTTGTACCCACCAAGTGGCTGTGTGCAGGTTCTACATATTTACAGCTGTCAGCTAATTGGCAGTGAGCATGAGATAAGCAGTCATGAGAACATCAGCGGCTAAAGAACAGCTTCGCGGGGCTATCCGTCAGCCTATCAACCTAAGATAGAGGGCGTTAATGCATGTTCATTAACAACAGCCAGTAGTGAATTTGGGTGCAATTACTAGCTAGTTTTTGAAGGCGCTGCATAATTGGTAAATATATAAGAATGAGGTGTGCGAGACCAAGGCGCTGAGTCGCGCTTGCTAACTCAATAATTCTAGCTTGCTATGAGATGAATGCTGAAGCAGGTTAATTAAAATGTTAGGTGGTGGCAGTTGGTAAAATTTGCAGCTAGACGTTAAAAGCTTCGCATCATTAGCAAAGCAAACATGCAAGTGGGGGTGCGAAGCTAAGGCGCTGCGTGACGAGTAGTAATTCCGTCCTCTTAGCTTGCTGGGAAAAGCAGAATAAAAGCAGGCTGATTTGAAAAGTCTACTGAAGTTGGCTGCAACATGCACCCAGACGCCCAGGACACTGCATACTTATTTAAATATATAATCAGGAGTTCAGACGTGAAACCATTGCGCCCGTCTTCCTAGCTTGCTTTGAAAACACAGCTAAAGGAGGTAGAAAAATGCCTGTGGTAAGGTGGAGAGCATCCTACAGCTAGATGCCAGCGGCTTTGCAATTAGAAAGAGTTCCCAGGCCAATGCGCTGCTCCGCTTTTGGTAGCCAGTCCTCTTCGCTTTCTGGAAAAGTGTTTAAGGCGGGTTGATTAGTTAACCTACGTACGAAAATGCACTTCAATATAACGTTTATCCCTTAATTTTATCACTAACCTAATAAGCAAACCAGCTGAGAAAATTACATATAACAAAACTGCGCTGTAGCGCATGTAACGCATGAATAAGAAACACACAGCAGTTTTCATATCCGGATAAGCTGATTCACTCCACTACACTCCAGACACAAGAAACTGACGTTCTGCTTACTTGGACACCCACAAAGACTACTCTTCGTGAATATCCCATCCTAGATTTGCCTCAGCGATTATAGCCGCCCTGACCAAAGTATCTCATAAACTAACAGAGGAAAGCGGAAGTCAGTTGACTGCGGATAGCCAAATATGAGAACAGTCTACTAGCTGCCCTGCCAGCTGTTCGGTAGTGTACAAACGAATTTACGACAGTGTTCAAGGACATGGTGGATTTTCTTCTGGCAGGCGTTTTCCTTATAAAAAGCCACAAGCATCCATTTAATAACAATTTTACGTGGCGAAGGTGACACGCCACTGAATAAAGTTACTGCCCACAAGTATATAGTGGCAAGTTAACTAGGACCACATATCAATATTTACATGAAGCGTACAAGCAGAAAATACTCCCTGTCTACATATATCGTTTTCAATACACCTATACTGCCCTGGCTGTTTGCACTACACACGCTTGAACCCAACGTATCGTCATTCATTGACGGCTTTTTTAATGTTGATCACTTTTACCTCTTCCGCAGCCTTTACAACTTTCGGTTTACTGCCGATTAAATGCATAGCAACGTGTTTGTTGCGAAACACAAGTGCACGTAAAGGTTGCTCATGCCTGGTTTGGTGTGCCTCGTTATATTCGAGAATAAACTATTTATTTATTTTTTATTACAATATCAAATCAAAAATATGCTTTTACACCTACCACCTTGGTGAAGTGCTCTTACATTTAAAATGTTTTACTACGGTTGCATATTTAAGTAAATTGGTTGAATTAACGCTGAGGTAAAAGGTCTGCAGCGCTCTTTATAAGGCGCTTTCGGACGACGTATTAGATTCTTCCGTTTTTGGACTATTAAACCTACACAAATATGGGGCGCAACCACGACGTTATCTATCGAGGTCGCCGACACAATTTTTCTTTATCTTTTAACATCCCGGTTTTATCTATGGTATTGGTCCTGACTATCTACCTAGCAGTTGTCGCTCGCTACCTTCTTTCCTCCTAACGAAGTCCAACCATTCATATTAATGCCAATCTTTTACTAGGTGTTTGTGCAATATTTATCAAATCACCCACTGAATACTGATTTTGCCTTCCATCTCGAAAAGTCCATTACCACATTTACAACTTTTACGCATTGAAAGCGGAGGAACTCGGAATACTGAACCAGGCACATACAAGGTATTTGGCGACCACGCCAGTTTTGCCTTACTTGGAATACCCTACAGCTTTCGTTTTTCAGTACTATGTGTGCAACCAATTATAATTCCATTATTTGTAGCAGAAAGAAGTCGAAAGATCAGCCTGGACAGCATTCTGGTTTCGGACGACTCATTAAGGTAAGGATGAAGTTACTTAGCTCACTGATACACTGCGGCCAGCTGAATGCGGAGGCTCTGACGTGCCTCGCCTCTCTGGGAAATACCCAAGAGTGTGACGATTATGGTCGCTGGAAGCTGGACGCACGATGGTTTCTTACCGTTTCTTTGGGGAAGAGGTAGTAGCCATTCCGTTGCTCCTCTTCCGGCATTATTGGGGACAAAGGTGACCAAGTAGCTTATGCATGAAGTAGGGTCTTCCTAAAAGCACAATTTCACAAGCGGATATATGTTAGGAAATGCCTCCAGCCCGGCAACTGGCTAGTGAGCCACTGGCGTTCATCACGTCAGCCTTGCAAGACTTGAGATCGCCATGTGCCCGAAAGACGATAAGGTCGTTAGGTAGGCCAAAATATTCCAATAAGGCTTGTAAGGTACGGCCGACACTGCAATAGACAGGGATGTTCTGATAAACCCGTCTTCTAGACTGGACGAACCACGGCAGATTGTCGCTCATCTTGGACAGATCCCTGGAGTTCTTAACCAGGAATACCGGCTCCGGTAACCAAAGTACGTGCAATTGGCGTGGGCTGCGGATGCCCGCGGAAAACCAAGGCTAGCATATGTGTCCACGACACGCGGGCATTTGTTCATTTAGGATAGCAGTTCCGAGAACGAAGCCGCCAATTCGGTTGGTCGCTCGGACCGAGGTTGCATCTATTGTAGGTGGTTCGGGAACAACACCTATGTCTGCAGATGCACTCAAAGAGGTAAGTTTCAAGTGGGCTGGTATATAGTTCCTGCCTTTCCGGCATCCACGCTGTAACCCCTCCTATTGTGTTTGGTTTCATGTCGGCTAAACGCGCTAAATTTTGCATGTATACTTGTGCCACTTGTTTAATAGTCCATGATAGCTTAGTGCCGGGGACCAGAGTCATCTGATGAGATAGATCGGTCAAACATATTGCGGCCAACGGGACCACCATACAACCAACCGGCTGGACCGACGCCACGGTACAGCTAGTGATGACTTTAGTCAAGCACCGTCGCTTCGTAGTTGCATACTGAATATTGAATACTGTATTATAGAGCAAGTAGAAATGGATTCTTTACAACCCTTCCGAATAAGGTGAAAAACGTTATAAAAGTTGTCAACTGTGAATATCTTTGTAGTTCTCATGAAATATTTAAAATAACTGGCTTGCGATATTTCAGGATTCACGAATGTTATAGGTTATCGTAAGTGTGCAGTCGTTCTCTGAATTCAATAGACGCAAAATACAAATCTAACAACCTTTTAAACTGCTGCACAGATGTTGCCTCAATTACATTTTCAGGTACATTGTTCCAAATGTTTACCACTCTCCGTTCGAAGCACAGTGGGTGGGGAACACATCTCACATCCGGCACGACAAGTTTGTAGCTGTGTCTGCTTGTGAGGTATGGTACTCGTAAGTGCAGCATTGGCCTTAGCATTGGGAAGCCACCGAGATGTAGAACACGGTAGGTCATAATGAGGTCGACTCGCACCCGAAGGTAGGACAATGTGTAGAGTCCTATTTTCTCGCACCGGTCTTCATACCCAAAGCCACGTAAACTCGGGATCAGCCTGGTAGCAACATGTTGGACCCGTTCAACCTTTTGTGCCTCGCCTCGGGTATTTGGAAAGTAGCCAGGCAAACCGTACTCTAGCATTGGTCTAACGGTGGAAGAGAACAGGTGAGTGGCAACCTCTTCAGACCATGTGCAGAAGCAACATTTGAGCGCCCAAAGCATGCGCAGTCCGTCACGATATAGACTGTTCGTGTTGTCCACGGATTTCAAACCGTAGCATGAGAGTACACCTAGGTCTTTCACGGAGGGTGTGGGATATAGCTTTTGGCCATCAAGGGTGTAGCTTCGGCCGTTAGCACCCCACCCCAGGCCTATAAATACAGACTTGGCTGGGTTGACCGGGAGAAGTTCTTCTGCAGACCATGTGGATAGGCGGTTGAGCTCTTGCTGAAGTAGGCCACAGTCAGCAGGGGCGTCAATTTCTCTCCAAATCTTTATGTCGTCCGCAAACGAGGCACACGACGACCGGGGACGCTGCGGTAGATCGTTGATGTGGATCAGGAACAGAGTGCGCCCCAGCACAGTGCCTTGAGGCACGCCACTTGTAGAGGGGTACCAGTCATTTAGATGGTCGTCGACCTGTACCCTCCACTTTCGTCCAACAAGAAAGTCGCGGATTCACTAGTGCAGTGAGGCACCCACACCACACATGCTGTGTTTGTGAAAGAGAACCTCATGACTGACCTTGTCGAACGCTTTACTGAAATCGATTAATATCAAGTCGACAGACTTCTCTTAGTTTATTATCTTCAACCACTCATGCCTCGTCACAAGCTGGTTCGTAATGCATGAGCGACCTCGCATAAAACCGTGCTGTGCGGAAGTCAGTAACTCGTTTGACTGTAGCAAATGCAGCAATCCCTTCTTTACGATTTTCGCAGCAACCTTCGCCAAATTAGGTGTCAGACAATTTGGCCTGTAATTGCCTACTTTGCTTGGGTCGCCGCCTTGCGGAATAGGCTTCATCACCGAACATTTACAGTCAACCGGCGACGAACCTTCGGACAGCGACCTGTTCAAAAGGCCAGTCACGACAGGAGAGAGGATGGTTGAAAGTGGCATGGGAACCAGTAGGTGAAGCTCAGCAAGTCCGGCAGGTTTGGTGCCGTCAAGGTTGGCGAGTAGTTAAGCTACCTCTTCAACACCGCAATGCAGACTAACGAGTTCGGTAAAAGCGGCACACGTCGAACTCGGAACCGACACCTGGTTATTCGCAAATACAGAAGCAAAGTGCGCCGCCAACGCAGAAGCACGCTCAGTGCTGGAGGTAAGGGTTGTCCATCCGTGCCATACAGCACTGCCACATCACCTGCCGGCTTCAGGCGTCGCTTCACGTATGCACAGATCCTCTTTGGGACGGTCTTCGCGGCTAATGCGAGCTGCTCTTCGAAATGTCAGCATTTGTTCTTTTTGCACTGTTGCAGAGGTTCCGAGAACCTACCTTTAGAATCATGTTAGGAAAGGACATTTTTTCTTTAATCCTAAGGTTATTTATCCAGACCAACCATTGAGATTAACGCGTAAATGCTTCCTTTAAGCTCATCAGTATATCCGATGTTACTTTGCGCAGTAAAAGTGAAACACAAACGGACAGGCTTTTATGGTGATCCTACTGAAGCTTCGAATCGGGACCGCAGTGGTTTAGAAAAAGCTGCGACAAACCGAAACACATATTTGCGAGGACAGTGGATGTGCTAGGCCCGTGTAAATTTTAGCAGCTCTGCATCGACACCTGCAGTGCGTCCGCAACCCGCAAGACGGCAAGGCGTTTGCTGAGTCGTTTTCAGCAAAGTTTGAGGAGCACTATCGTGGGCATGTTAAAACGCGTTATAATCCAGCCGTCGTAATCCCGTAAGCAGCTACCATCGCACCTAAGAAAAAGAAAAACTGATAATTGCGTTTCTAGGTCAACTATTGTGAGTTAAAAACAGGCACACGTAAGGAATTGTTTCCATTACCAAGGACATTTCATAATACGGAAGCACTCTCCAAGTCACGCTGGTTCGCCAACTTGGACCTAGTTTTGAGCTGCTGGCCAGTCAAGCTACACCATACCTATCGACGTCAGTCCACATTTTCCTCTCAGCTGGTCTGTACTCATTCCTGGCCGTGCCCTTCTGGCTAGCATAACCGTCGGCCACTTTGCAACGCTTGAATCACATCTCATTATCGTAACACACCGCAATGCTGCTTAATCTGCTTGTACAAAATTATCTTTCATGTTAAAACGGTGGAGCTGAACAACAAAAGCCTCAGTCTAATTTTGGTTTGGATTTCGTCACCGGGTTGAATTTGGAGCCCTCCACGCGCCAGCTCCTGAAAAAGCGTGGCTTATTTATGTCGGATTATATCTAAGGAAGGAGTACCTTGCACTGCAGGGAAATCCGAGCGCGTTCAATCGTGAAATACTCCGGAAAGCTTCGACAAAGTCCGCAGGTTCGTTTGTCATGCTTACTTCAAGAAAAGATACCTACGCAGATTTGCGACCATCGTTTCATCAATGAACGGGCTTTTGCCGGCAGTAAAGGCAATTACGTTGGAACCAGTCACTAGTAATCGTACGAGAATGCACGAAGGTGGGTATCTTTGAATTTAAGCAAGAAGTTATATCCATGAAGAAAAGAAGGATACGCCGGTGTGAGGGTGGGACTAATAGGTGGAGGGGTTAGTTGTCTTTGACTGACGAAAAGCTGTGGGATAGGCAATCCATAGTAAATTTCCAGATAAGCTTAACTGGTTTATTGTTCGTGTAAATGTAATTGGTGAAGAAGAGTAACTTACAACGCAGCAAGCAATAGATAGATGGAAGTCAAGGTAAGGAGGCCTAAATCCAACAAAGAGAGAAAAGCATTGGAGAGACGTGCAATGCTAAAGCAACGCGTGAAATTAATGGTGTCTGTCGTAAAATCTGCGCAGTTGAATATATTAACTAAGGCGAGGATGGCCAGGAGATATTCAGATAGCTGGGGACGCCAACGCAGTGACTAGTGTAACGACAAGTTATGCAGTAATAACCTCTGAGTAGTTGAACCAGATGAGGGGATATAATGCGGAATGAAAAATAATAGGTTGGAAATGGGTATGTGAGGATGTCAATAATGGTAAGTGCGTGAGGCGAGGAAACCTTCAGTCAGGAGTGCAAGGGCAGGAGCGGTACGAGGAGGAGCAACAAGCAAAGTATTAAAACGGCATGGCATCAGTTAGAAGGCCGAAAACTAGTGGCTGCTTCTGTGCGACTGCCATCGCTGGCTGCAGTTTAGTAGCATTAGATAGAAGCCACAGGGCGCATGATTATATTATTGAAGGAAGTCGAATTTTAAAGAAAGGCAGAAGCTAGAGTCAACCATCAAGCTGCATGGGTTACCAGGCAAAGCACAACACTTGGCACTTAACGGTTGTCCTAAAGCAAAAGCATAAGGTATGCTAAAAATAAAACATGTAATAGAAACAGTAGTTTTGGTGAGAGCAGGGAAGGAAGAAGCCTATCGATTAGGGTTAAAATAGTTAGAGGCCCAATGAAGTGGTTGCGCTAATGCTCCTTCCCGGCCAAGTGGTAAGCGGCAAGGCGTACCTTTTTGGCTTCCAGCTTACATAGAGCAAAACCAGGCCTACAAAGGAAAGCGTTGGTTGAAGTGTTGGACGAAATATAATATGGATAATGATGAGAACGACAAAGAACTGTCTGCATGTTTACATGATCGGAATAAGGCATCTGCCGCGGTGAGAGACGCGAAGTTAAGCCAGTTTTGGTAGATGAAACTTGTGTCATTGCAAAACCAAACCTACGAAGCAGCTGTATCCCAGAGTTTCAACTTTCCCGTTTGCAAGAAGCAGGTCAAGCACCACTGGGGTGCTGACTCGCGGAGTATAACGGTTGCTCAAATAAGTAAGTTAATAAATAAAAGAAACATGTGAACGAAGCAAGGGGTCTTTGTGAGTAGTAAGAGGTTTACAACCTGTCATGTAGGGCTAAAGGAGTAATGGCTCACTGAATTGGAAGTGTCATTGTTACCGACCCTCCCGGTGGCGAGATAGGTCCGATGTTGTTTCGGGTTATGACAAGCATAGCTTAAAGCCTGTTTAACATAAATAAGACCTCGTTGATGTCTAGAAACACTACTACAGTGGGTCACCAATCACGATGGCGGGGCTCCAAACTTGGCGGGCAAAGTAATAGGTAGATTTTGCAATCCAGTGTTAGGCAAACACGTAACGATGTTCAGGCATCTGAACTTCAAGAGTGCAAGCCAGTCTGTGATGAAAGGCGTAGGCAAAACCTTTTGAGATAAATATGGACAAACTGAAAACCTTGTGATTATTGTTCGCTGAAAGTGAAACATAAAATCTTGGGACAATTGCAGAGCAAGCCATCTCATTTGGAAATATGCCCTGCTTCCCAAAATTCAATAAAACTTTACAAATAAATAAATAAATAGTTTATTCTCAGTTTCATAGAGACACACCAACGCAGGCATGATCAAGGAAATTACTCGGAAATTACTCGTAAGAGTAAGTCCCGCAAATAACTTAGTTTATCCGATCGCATGACCCCTATCGGATCACAGGCGGACCGGCTCTATAGATTATCCAAGTTGCACAAACTTCATGTTCCTCTGCGCACTGTTATTGGTATGTCAGCCCCCGCCTTCTACACTATTGCGAAACGGATTGTGGAACTCTCACAGCCTCTACATAAAGCTTTGTGTATGCTTGTTTTTAAGATTTTTCGATTTTCTTACATGGGTGGAACCACTGCAATTAGGCGGGCAACTGACGTTATAGTTTGATAGCCAGCCATTTTTACAAATATTCAATTACTCGTGGCTGTCGTGTTCATCTCTGCGTACATAACCAAAAATCATATAGATTTCGGTATCTCGGTACATAGCTTAAAGGAACTGATTTTACGAAGTACTTTCGACGGGCAAGTGTTATTTGCGAACTGTTATTATAGACAGATAGTTGCAAGGGGGTCACCGCTAGATCCGTTGCTGGCTGATATTTTCCTTGCTCAGCATGAGCACGGGCTCCGCCAACCAATTCTCGCGTTTCTTAATTCCTACTGGAGGTAAATGCATAAAACCTTTATCGTCTGTGCTTCCAACGCCGCCATTGCTCTTCACTAATTCAATTCAATGAAGTGCACCACAGTTTAAAGTTTACAAGCGAAAGTTAAAACGAAGGAAAGGTAGCGTTTTTGGACGTATGGCTAAAAAGACGAGAGAATAGCACACTCCAAATAAATGTTTACCGAAAGCCGACCTAAGTATGCCAGTACACACATTTTTGTGGATTTGTACCGTTCAAGTACAAAATAAACTCAGCGCGTTGTCTGTGTTATCGCGCCAGCAGAAACTCTAGCCCCGAAAGTTTGGGAAAAAAAGGATTTTGTCTTTTGCACACGACAAGATAACGGTTATCCTGTTTAATTTATTCGGAGACACTTGGTGATCCGTGACCAAAGACATACTATCGCGACTGCTTAAAAAGTGGTTTATCATAATTTTCCTTTAAAGGGAGATGTTTCCTTAGAGTTACAGAACGGAAGACTCCAAAATACAGCGGCAAATTCTCCCCCCACCGCCTATCAGCACGTTATTGCTGAATTTTGCCCTTTTATAACCCAGCGTCTTAGCGATCTAGTCCCGGTCCAATCCGAATCTTTTATCCTATATCAACTTTACTTGCAACTGTGGTGTAAGGTACCTCGGACACAAGACCAGTCGCTTGGTGAGTCGGATAGCAAAACATTGCCTAGCAGCATTACAGTAGAATGTAGTCAAAAGGATCAAAAGTGCTGTTTTGGATCATTTAGTCCAGCATGTGCACCAAGTCGCACGGCGAAGGCTTTTAAAGTGTTATACGTTGTGCCGAAGCACTACCTAAAAGAAGTTAAGAGCCGCCCACTCATCCCGGGCCGAGGCTAGTTTGATTCAGCTGAGGCAACCAGACTTATGCAGGCAGAGTTTGTTAGTTCAAAAGCTCCACTTACCCTGGCCATAATGTTACTGTGACTCGCCGTATTTCTGGACCTCCGAAAGTGAAAATTTCACCCCATCGGACAGCTAAACCGTGGTGTGTCGTATGGTGAGCATGCATGTATACTGGTGAGTTTAGCTCTTTTAATCGGTTGCAAAGAAGCGAATACCAAAGCAGCCTGGTTTGTCTTGTCCAATTCTAAACTTGCCATTTCAGCTTATCACCATTTTAGCCAGTTTTGTAAACATATAGGTATTAGCTTGATGAGAAATAACGTAAAGGAATTTCTTCGCTGATTTTCGTGTTGCTATCCCTTTGGGTTTTTTAAGAGTACTGGTAGAGGTTTATCCGCTTTCGCATCTTTAAATTTTCTTTAAAAAGTAATCGTACGTAAGACTTCTGCGCCTAAGGCACTAATCTAAATGACTACCCAGAAACAATGCAAGCATTACGGGTTGGCCGAACTGCTTTTCTTAAGTTTCAATACATTTTCTTCGTTTTAAGAAGCCTTGGAGCAGCTCACTTCTGACGTCCTGTATAGTCTCGCAACTACTAGTCATTTTGTTATCCAATTCCCGCAGTAGACTGAATAAATGACCATGGCGGTCAACAACAACGGCTATTGCCACCCACGTACGATGTTACCACCAGGTCTTGCCGTCTCTCTTTAGGCCAGCACAGAGTTTTGCCGCGAGAATTTTGCGAGTCTCTTTGTGTTCGCTTCCAGATGGAACACGTTTGCAATCCATCCGAGGATCCGCGGCATGCTTGGATACTCAAGGTGCGGGTGTCAAGTAGCTTTGCTACATAGCGGCATGCCAGCTGAAAGCAGAGCGGCGCATATGCGATCCGTGATCGTCAGCTTCACGCAGCCGGCGCTTACTCCGTTTGGATGCCAATGTAATTTGATACACATTCAGAAAACCTGACTTTAACAGTTGGTTAGTTTTACTGTGCTGAAAGTGCCACTGCGCATTCAGCCAAACCCAACGACACGCAAAAGCGCGACCGGACTACGAGCTCGTGCTACAAACTTAGGGACACTTTTGGACACAGCCTTTTCAGCGGTATCTGATTGCGACGGGATCGGTATGCCTGCATGGCTGGTTTAAAGCAGTTGGCACCAAACCATCATTTTGGGGGCGCTGCATCAGGTATTGCTCACTGTAATAGACAAGCGTCGTCACACTGGTGTAGCAACGGCTCAACGTTAATCTTACTAGAGACTATACTAACTTGGCCGCCCCAGGAGGCCCAGCAGTGGACAATTTTCAGAATGAGCTGCTACGAGCACCAGCAAGTACCCTAGCCTTATACCCCTTTCGCAACGAAGGAGCTCCTTGTGTTGGCGCTAAAAAGCATCCTCCACGGTTGTCAGTGTGAGGGTTTTAAGGAACGCAGTACATTACAAACAGGTACCGTTGGTCTACGCGCGACGTTAATGCCTAGAGTAAGCCAGCCGACCTGACGACCCATATCCAGCCGTTGACTGGGATCCAATCAACCCAAACAGCTTCAGCGCACGAACCAAAAACCATCCCCACTTTTGCCTGACCAACATTTGTGGCTGCGTCATTTTTAGGCTTAGGCGATAAGAAGGTGAAGTCAGTATAACATGTGGAAGTCGCGTTGTATCTATAGAGAACCAACTGCATGCAGGTTGCTTATAAGCCGGTGATATCAATTGACAGGTTCACTAGAGTTCCCGTAAGTGCTGTCTATTGACCAAGATGTAGCAATTATTGCATCTTGAGGCATGCCAGCGTTAAGGAGGATTAAAGGCTACACTATAAAAGCTGAACCTGCATTATCCGCTTTGCTGAACAAGAACTCGTCGGATGGACTGTATTGACGATATGTGCTTGCGCGTTAGTTGGAAATAAGAGGACAAGCGTCTTTGAAGTAAGGCACTGAAGGTTGAAAATTAGTGCCTTGAGGACAGAAGGATGAAAGTGCAGTTAAAGCAGAACAACAAGGTTGTAAATAAGCAAATGATAGAATAAGGGGACTGGAGGTACTTAGCGGTAGCATAGAAGTCACTACCCATAATTTACGATGCAACAGGTGTGGTGCCGTAACTTATGCTTTGCGATGGTTAGAGCTCGGACATTGTTTTAAGAGAAATTATCCGTGCTGTATGGCGCCGGCAGGATTTAGTCAGATTATCCGGGCCTAGTCAATAGAAGGATAAGGGTACTCAACCAAAACCATTGGTTAACTAGCTATACCGAAAGGAAGCAGTGTTTTGTTAATGGGTTACAAAGGATCCGCTATATGGAAACAAGAGCCAAACACCCTCCAAACGTGACATGGCTGACCTGTAGGGGAAGTTGGCTTTGCATTTAACCATAAACCAATCTTCCAGGATTGGCTCTGAAGGGACAGAAAGCAACAATCAACAAAGCTCAACGGATCAATCAGGCAAGCAAACCATGGCACCGCGGTGCGTAAATAATTCCGGACCTAAGTATTACCTCATTGCCTGTGTACTAAGCTAATACATGGGTTCCCAAACCAAGCAAGTAGGCAGGCGCATCACAGTGGCTGAACAAACGTAACCGCGGTAGTAAAAGAAGTTGCACAAAGATAAACTTTCGTAAAGAGACTTGGTGCACAATTTACAGCTGTGAGTTTTAATGTTACAACGTTGCCCTCAGGCAAACAATTAATGTAAATAAGTAATGACACCCAAGCGTTTGCAGTTACCGAGCTAAAAGGGAATTCGAAAAGTGTAAACAATTGTCACTCCGAAAGCCAACGAAAGTTTTCCATCTTTCTCAAATTTCCCACGGTAGCTACAGTAATAAAACAAGTTGTTTTTATCAGGCAACAAGGTTTGCTAACATAAATTGGAATCCACTACCAAAGTTATATAATAATTTTGCAAACATGGTCCGTTTTAATCCAAATGTACTTATATCATTATGCGCTGTCTACAGCCATGTTATTAACTTAAACAGCTGGTCAGAAACTTGTGCGTTAAGTTCGGGCAACCAGAAGTAATGCATTGAATGTCGCTTTTATTCTGACCGCTAACATATGCATTGGTCGAAAGCCTTATCCTTTCAACCCTAGGGTAGCAGGAATTCAAACCTTAGAGTAGTTTCCCTTAAAATAAGCGGAATAACTGAGCGACCATTCACGCACACGTGTACTTCAAATGCTATACACACCACTTTACGATGCCGATAAAATTTTGGAAGCTTTTGCTTTAGAAGGACAGCCAATTCTCTTTTGATATCATTAACACTCGACCAACAGTAAAGGTTTGTCCGGGTAAAGGTTGAAATGTGGATTGAGAGCTGCTGCATATGTGGACAGGTTAAATCATAAGTGGGTTTAAATACCGTTGCATTTCGTGCTGAGTGATCGACGTGAGGAAGGGGGATGAAATTCTGTTTTTACTTATATACTTGTTCGCGCTATTCACCTTTGATGCAAAGAGTCTGCAGCGTTAGCCAAGTAACTGGCAGTGTCGTAAGTCAACTTTACACTTTCATGATCTATAATTACAGTGAATTCTAGTACAAACAAATACATGGGAACTTTGAGGAATTCTCAGTAAAAGGCTGTATCTTCTCGATGGTTTGCGCGTCCCCCATTTCAGAATTACTGCGTACGCGAGTAAAACAACAAATGAGTGCCCACTATTCTCTAACACAGTGACCGTGCCGATTGCGCATATACCAGTAAAAAAGGATGGTTGGCAAATTTGTAAAATAAGTAAAAGCGCAAAATGCGGTAATAGTTATGAAGGCGTCCGCAAAATACTCTTGTTGTGTGGTCAATTATAATCCAGGTTACGGAATAACTTTGTTAAAGTGTCAGAAATGGAGGAGGAACAACCATTGAAGGTAGAAAAATACTGTACGTTTTCCACAAACGACAGCAGTTCGGGTATATTGGTTAACGAAATGCAGTAACTATTGGCATTACCCCTAAGGGTTTTGGTTTTATTGCTCAGTTGTAACACGATAACCAAGCCATCCGATCTTTCGGACAATTATAAAGAAATAATTCGGGTTGACATTATCTCCGAGGTCCGGAACTGCTTGGGGATCTGGGATTTGATCGAGAAACCGATTTTGCCAGGGACAGGACATAGTAACCCACAAGAACCTACAAGGAACATGGCTGTACAACAAATAGATACAACTGCACTCACTACCACGACCGTTGTCCATTGATGATAATTGGACACAAGGCCTTCACAATCCTGAAAAGTACACATAAACCAGAAAATCCAGACGCAAGAAACTGACCTTTCGCTCAATTGAACACTCACAAAGAGCATTCTTCGTGAAGATCCCATCTGCCAATGGCCCAAGATATTATGGCGGCCCTGACCAAGGTACGGGAAAAAATAATAGTGGAAAGCAGGAATCCTTTGACTGACGATATCCGAGTATGAAATCAGTCGGTAAGGGGCTCTGCCAGGTTTACATTAGTGCAAAAACGGATTTCTGACAATGCTCCAGGACGTGGTGGGTTTTCGCCTGGCAAGCGTTTCCCTATAAAAAGCCACTAATGTCCGTTCAACAATACTGCGACGTGGAGGCTGTGACGCGCCACTAAATAAAGGCACTGCCCAACACCTCATACTGGCAAGTCTACTAGAAATAGCATTCAATATTTACCTGACACGTTCAAGAATAAGCTACTCCCTGCCTACATGCATCTTTTTTCCTACACATATACTGTTCTGACCGTTTACACTACGCACGCTTGAACCTAACATATCGTCATTCATTGACGAGTTTATTCCTCATGAATACTTTTTCAATTTTCGCAGCCTGTAAAACATTCGGCTTACTGCCGATTACATACCCAGCAACGTGTTTGTTGCGTAGCATAATTGCACGCAAATTTTGATCATGCTTGGTTTGGTGTGCCACGACAAATGCAAGAACAAACTATTTAGTTATTTATTTAAATGGTGAATCATGGTTGCACGTACCAGCAGTACAGCGTTCTGATATAATATAACACATTCCGAACAATCCGCGCCATATTCCATCACACCGGAATATGCTTATTGACACACTGCACCCGAATGGAAAAATCGGTGCCTGTAAAATCCAAACAACATGCTGCTGGTAGCCAATTTACTGAATTCCTCAGTGAGTGGTATCCGCAAATAAAATTGTTGGTCAAACCTGGAAACTATCCGTGATCAAGTACACAAGAGGGAATAGCATCAAGTCCTACTTGGTCACAACTACGCCACAATAGCTTCGTATTTAGAGTATTGTGATAATGGCCGCAAACTTTCAGTGTTTGTACTTTCGGTTTTAGCGCATGACATTAGGCGTGTCCCGTCTTGAATTTTCTACTGGGACGATAACCACTGCGTAGCAGAGACACGAAACTTTACGAACCGGTTCACTTACTCCGAACAGAAGTGTACGACGTATACAGAAAAGCAGGACATCTGCTTAGTTCAAACAGGCAGGCGGAATATTTTTGCCATCAGATGTAACTAAACGGTAGGTATCAACCCACAAGATTGCTTGGCAGTGTCAGTAAGTGACAGAAGTGCGACAAGTAACTCAAAAGTTCTCTTAATTTAGGGCCATAATAGGTGGATAATGACGATTACGAACATAGTTACATTCGGAAGCATTTGAAGGTCTATCTAATAGGGGTTAGTTGCAACACATTATCTCGGGAATGACATGGCCAATACCAGCGTAAAATTGGGTGATGCAAAATAACGTCGTACATCAAGGTAAAAGAGATAGGAGCTCAAGTTGGAAACCAGTGACTCCACGCTAGCAAGCTCAACAATATACTGACGTGACGCACCGGTTCCGGAGCCTGAGGTCACCCACGTGTTCAAGTAATTAACCACTTGGCAGTACAGTCAGTTTTTAATAAACAGAGCTCCTCTGGAAACTTCTCTAATGCGTACTTAACAACTTCACCATCTTACAACGATTGAATTGACGGCAAAAGCTGTGGATATATTTACTTTACTTTACTGAAACTGTTTAGTATTACAATGCCGGCAATTATACCGTGCATGCAGCTTACAATAATTAACAATTTGCTTATTCGTTTTCACAAAGTGGTTGCACATTATGTCATTATAGTATTTTGTGTTTGAGAATGTGTCACACTATAATGCCTTAAGGAAAACTGTTGCCTTGGCTTCTGCTATACAACATAAAAACTGCGCTTGGATGAGTAGACCAAAACTTGCTGGTCAGCAAAAGAATTCTGGGTTTTTGCGATGCCAGGAACATCTTGAGATTAACGACGAATGAACCTCACATGTTACGGAGAGGATCTGTTTTATATATACAAGCAAATAAGCTATATCTTGTTCTCTACAAGATTAACCATAAATGCACTGGAAGCATCGACCGAAGCCGGAGGACAACCTCTCAACCCGAGTGGTTAGGATAGTACCACAATACGTTAAGCTTTACGATTCTGGCAAACGCAACAATTTCAAGTAATAAATGTGTAAAATTGAGGTTCTTCAACATTTAACAAAAGCTGCGTCGGTAATTAAAGCTAAACCAAATTTTCCTTTAATGAATAAGCAGACCACCTTACTGCAGTTTGCAAGTAAACCCCTTGCAGGTCTTTGCAAATTCAAATTTGGTGAGCCACCGCGGATGGAATAGTTTAGTGTATACTCTAAATCTCACTAAGATGCATCTAAGTCCCATGCTTCGAAACTTATATTCACGTCGGCATGAAATTGACCACAACACAAATTGCAAATGTTTTAGAAAGAAATTGGGATATGCCAAGCAAACTATACTAGAATAGTAATATTTGTGCTAAGCGTCGGTTACGATATGTCAGGTTTCTCTGTGCTGAAACACAGAACAGGCCGCTGTGGACCCGAGGACCTACGGTGGAAAAACAAGCAGAACGTATTTGGTCGGAGGTCATACCTCAGCCGGCTATTAAGAATGAATGTAGAGGGATAGCGTAACGAGCCCGTGCTAAGAGGCCGACATTAGGAAGTGGTCGCCAAAGCATAAGCAACCAAGCGCAGGATGTACAGTACGTAGTCTATAACATGCCGAGCACAAAGCTGCGGAATAGGTTAAGCAGGGAGCCCGGTGCTATATTGCTCTCCTTCTAACAAATGTCCTTCTCAGCACTTAAAACACCCTTCGCTAGTTTCAGCTAGTTAAAGTACGCAAACGTCGCTAAAACAAGGAGCGTCTTTTTTCACCATTCGGTTATACAGACATGACGACATTACTTGCGCGGCTAATAGTGCTTCTGCTTTTGTCGGAGCTTCACCAAGACGCCTGGTGTTGTTATGACTGCTTTAAGCCAAACGGCATCACCAACCATGCTTGGACTTCCGAGGGACTTTTACTCACATTAGGCCTCCTGTTTGCGCCATGGGATCGCAGGTGCGCCTTTGCCAATTTTTGTGGTCGCAGCAGACACGAGGATAACCAAAGTACATGCCCCGGAGCGGATATAGATGCAAGATGTGAGGGAGCAACAGCGTTAGCTAAACGGAAAAGCAGTTTAAAGGTTTGGTACGAAACAAACATTAAACGTTGCAAAACGAGTGACAACGATGGTAAATATAACCGATACCGTATGGACTAAAGCGTGATCAAGTGGCCGCATTCCAAATTCAAACAACTTGCCAGTAGAAGATAAAGCTCTTTAAATGCAAGATTATTGCTAAAAACAAAACAAAAGTCGCCACTATTAAATGTTTCTGTCGCCGATAATTATTAAAACTTTAATACGTTAAGCAGTTCAGGAGTTATAACCTGTCTGCGATTAACGACGTTATGTATCTACTGCTAACAGTGACCTTTTGCGAGAGGATACAACAACAACAAAAGAAATTTTATAAGTGGAGAAGCGTTATAAGTTATAAATAGGGATAAGCATCTAGAAATGCGCAACCTATTCCGAAAGTCGTCGCATTAGCAGGTAAAACTTAGTGTGCCAAAAAACGACCTCTCCAGGCACATATAGTAAAAGTTGGGCGAATATGCGAAAAGGTAACACACAAAAGCTTGGAAGCCACTATGAAATGGCATTTACGTACGTGACCCTTGAACACATTGTATTTGGCCTACGGTCAAATCTTCACTGTGCCGTGTTACAGGAAACTGAGCCACATTACCGAATATAAATGTACAGCCATTAGATTATCATAACTAAGTATTTGCCACGCTTCCTCAGTGGTTATGCGCCCACAATTTACTGGCCGAAACACCTTGTGATTCTAGCTGGGCGGTGCAGAGTTAATCCGGTACAGCTAAAAGTTCAGCGGCGGTGTTCCAGAACGTTGTGGGTTATCGCCTGGCAAGCGTTATTCCTATCGACTGCCACCAATGTATATTTATAGAACTACAACATGGCGGTTGTGATCCGCCACACAGTAAAGTCGCTGCTCCATGAACAGCCAGATACGCCTATATAAACCGCGGGCAACAGTTTTCCATCATCACTTCGCTGGCGCTTTCAAACTTTTAGGAATGAAGTGACACGCTTACAGGCACAAACTACACCCCTTCTCATAGCCATCTAGTTATCGATACCCAACACGGGGTTTACGAGCCACTGCGGTCTCTAAGAAGATAGCCACTGTACGCTTGCTTATAAATAGGGCCGACGGGTTGCTTGCGCAGCAACGCCCACTGCTCCTTTCAGTGTAAATCCGAAGGAATAAGACCGGCAGACATGTACATGAAGCCAAGTCGAAGCAAAGGAGCCGGTCTACATATATACGATATGCGTAGCAGCATCCAGGTCCACCTGTGTGGAGAATAATGCGTAAAATACGTACACAAAGCTTTGGCTAAGCAGTCATTTGCGCCACACTAGATGGAACCAACATGTTAGTCTAGCACGGCTACGAGGACCATGCACTTCATCGCCCTCCGGCAACACCACACAGTCGGCTGCAGTCGGCAATCTTGGTGGAGGGTATTAGAGAGGTATGCACATTTTCAACATGCACAGCAAGCACAGCAAAACCAAGAATGCCAGATAATCCACACTGCATTAGCGGAAACGCAAACGCGCAAAATCAACACAGAAAATGCAGGAAAAGTATAATAATAAAAAGCCAGGTAAAACGGAACAACTTGTATCCAGATTTATAGAATTGGTTTGAGTGCAACGCGGTTTATCCTGACTGTGGTGAAGAAGCAATCTGATGCAACTTCAGCCTTATACGCAGCAGCATGTAATATGGTGTTGCATCCGGTATTTGATTTGCCAGACACTACGGCCAGCCACAGGACGCCTGAGCCTACAGATTGGCCTTATGTATACGTTAACTGTTTTTGCAAACATGTTGTGGCTTTGTATATTTTTGATCACGCTTTGTTGTCTTGGCATAATTGCGCCTTTAATAGTCCACCTCGCGATGCCAAGGGAAAAATGTTTATTTATTTATTCATCCGCATGGATAATTCTGGAAAACTTAGGGTTCAGTTCAGTTTAGATGGGGCCTAGATCGATAGGAGAATACCGTGAGTGTTCCACCTTGAGTGGATCGTTGAGCCAGGAATTGATGAAGTGCTCAGTTATTGATGGATCTAAAACGGAAACACCCGTATCGCACCCTAACCAACCAGTTAATGCCCACGTTTCCTGCCCTAGCAGTCCCTGCTGTGGCAGTCACGTGAAGTAAGCAAAGGATAGGAAGAGAAATCGAAGGTACAGAATAGGGAAGTGCACCTAAATAAGAAAATAATACCAATACGTGAGGAAAAGTAGAGAAAAGAAAAACGAAGTACGATGATGCGAGTTACTCAGGAAAATGGAAAGGTTTCGTGTTGCCACCCAAGGGCGTCAAGTTGCCGCTCAAACCCCTTAACCGTAGATTCCCTGATAACAACTTCCGGAAGCATGGTCCAGCGGTCCATAACTCGGTGTGACAGCCGGATTTCCGCCCTAATCCGATCGGACCGCGGTTTGTCCAGCTTCAACGAATGACCGCGTAGAACAGACAATCTAGCGGGACTGAACAGCCAAGACAAATCTGGACCAACCTTCCCAGTCAAGATACGGTAGGTTAGGATTAGGTCTCCTCTAAGCCTTCGGTAGTGCATTGAATGCATTCCCAAACTAAGTAGACGCTCGGTGTACGTTTGTCCCAGTAATCCCTCGACTATCCTAGTACCTACTCGTACAACCCTCTCTAGCTCTATTTTGCCCCGAACGAGGCAGGGCGGACAAGCCTGGACGCATTATTCCAGATGAGGGCGAACGAAAGCCGAGAACAGCCTCGTAAAGATGCCGCCCGTCAAGACTCAGAAAGAACGTCGGATTAACCACAACATGCGGAAATCTCTGCTTGCGGCGTTCTTCCAGTTGTCGCCGGAGTGTAACGCCGAAGAGTGTACGACGCCTAGGTCAACCTGGCTAGATACACGGGGGAGTTCGACCCCACCGACCAAGTACCTCGCAGGAGGACAAACTCCTCCAATTCGAAGAACGGAGCACTTTGCTTGATTTATGGGCAGTAACCATAAAGTAGACCAGTCCCAAAGCTTATCCAATGCTCGCTGAATAGCTTTGGAACCCCAGGAACATCAACAATGTTCCACAGCTTCAGGTCATCAGCAAATAGCAGCGATGGTACCTCAAGCTCCGCGCGTAGGTCATACACATAGATAGAGAACAACAGCGGTCCAAGGACCGAGCCCTGCGGCACGCCGCTGAGGACAGACTGCCTAAATGATAGACCCCGGCCTACCCGTACACATTGTTCTTTACCTTCAAAGAAGGCAGTCACCCAACGAAGGGCGCGGCCAGATACCCCGTAGGAGGACAGCTTTTGCGCGAGCCTCAAATGGGGTACCTTGTCAAATGCCTTCGAAAAGTCGACGAAAAGCACGTCCAGTGTGTGGCCGTTATCCACTGCATCCGCCCAATTTTCGCGAGCCAACAACAGATTCGTCAGACACGAAAACCGATTCCGGAATCCATGTTGTACATTGCTAAGTAGATTAAATCTACTCAGATGACTCTCCAATGAATCTCTCACCAGTTTCTCGAGGCGTTTGACTACTACACTCGTCAGACTAACTGGCCTGTAATTTGCAGGCAGACCCCTGTCCCCATGTTTAAAGATGGGACAGATGACAGCTTCCTTCCATTCGGAAGGCAATGCACAACTGCCAAGCGATTTCTGAAACACAATAGCGAGCGGTCCACTTAGTTCCGCAGCCAACTCATGCAACAGTTTCGGGTGAATTAAATCAGGCCCAGAGGCCTTAGAAGGGTTCAGCCCTTGTAACAGCCTACGAACTGCAGTCTCCGCTACAATAAATTCAGATAGTTCTGAACCCTCTGGGGTCCTGCAAACCAGCTCAACGCCTGTCAAAGAGGTTTCCCTTACCAACGCTGCAGCATATTGCCCACTGAGTACGCAGGCTTTGTCATAATCCGTACGCGCATGAGTACCGTCATCACGCATAAACACTGGAATTGACATGTTCGAAGCGCAGCGCCTTTTGACATAAACGAAGAATCTTTTTGGATTCTCTGAAGCATCGTCCACTAACCCTTTTTCAAAATTGAGCCGAGCATCCCTTAGGTGTTGCTTACACCTATTTCTAGCTTTACGGTACCTGTCATAAGTATCGGTGGACGGAATATCTCGGTAAGTCCGCCAACTTTTAGGCCTATTTTTGAGCAGATGCCTACTAGTGGAATCAATCCAGGGCGGCTGTGCTTGCGCCTCCATTCTCTTTGCGACTGAGATAAAGGGAGCACAGACCTCTGTGAGATGGGACTTAAATTTATCAAGGCAACCTGGACAATATCGTCGTCTGAGATCTCACAATGGAAACCAGAAGCCTTGGCTCTCATTGATTGATAGTCTGCTTGCCATATGTTCGGGCGAGACTCAACAGTACTCTGGTAGCGTCTAAACAGAGTACAATTGAAGAGCAAATAAACATGATCACTGGAGCCTAGTGGAGGTCCGTAAGTAATGTCATCAACAAAATCGAGTGACTTAGCGAATACAAGGTCTAAGATAGACGGTACTTGGGCGTCCATGTACCTAGTGGGGTGGTCAATGAACTGGTGCAAAGATACTTAGAGCGTAAGTTCAAGCAGATCAGCGCCGAATGTGCCTGACGCTAAGTCGCAAGAAAGATCTGCCCAGCAAACCTCTGGGAGGTTGAAGTCCCCCATCACCAAACACATATTTGCGAACTGGGAGCGAATGAATTCCAGTACCTCTTTGGATACGCTCCCAGGGCTTCTATACACAATTACAACTGTAACATGAGCCGAGGACGTGCTAATAACAGCCGATAGAGCTTCAACAATCTTGTCTGCCGACTGCAATAAGCAAGTCTTCAAAACGTCAAGTTTACAGCTCACATAAAGAGCAACGCCCCCTCCCTGTCGGCCAGCAGAGCGATCGCATCTAAATAGTGAGTAGCCAGATAGATGTACTTCACCATCCGTGATGTCCTGAGACAGCCACGTTTCAGTGAATGCGAGTATATCGGGATGAGACCCATCTACAAGCAGACCTAACTCGTACACCTTATTCCTTAGGCTGCGCACATTACTTAGTACTATCTGAAGTTTTTCGTTAGATCCAGGCCTGGGTCGGTTGGTTTAGCCTATAGAAGCCTGCAAAACACATCTTTCATAGATAAGTAGCAAAAGCCTAATCTGTTTATGCCTTATGTATAAGCATATGTGGCCGCCCCAGTGTGCTGCAGGTTTCTGTCGCTACTACTAAGGAACTGAGCATCCTCAGAATAGTAAACTGATGCAAAACGTAATACTTACTTGAGACTGCTTTGGTTGGGCGTTAGTAACTTTGATATTATTGGTTGGGTTCTTTCAAATACCAAGGAATATGATGAATTAATTGTTGAGGCAAACAAGTAAGCATGTTTTAACTTTTCCCAGCTTTATCTCTCCTACATATAAAAACGTTTGCAGGTGCAAACTGTGTGCACATTGTTGACCAGGCGGTATAGAACCAGGATGACGCACCGGCCATCAGCATTGGGATTCCTCTGTAAAGAGCTATTTTAGTTCAACAGCCCATATATAAATTACTAAAGTAAAAAGCAAGCGCTTTTAACACAAAATGTGTGGCAGTTGGTTGTCTAACCACAAATACGAATAACGCATGGTAAGCGTTGGAGCCAGGTAAAGGAAAAGAGGTCGCTCGGACAGCCAAGGTAAGGCAACTTGGTGCTAAGAAAGTCTGGGCTGGTTAACTTGCTGGGAGAGCGTAACCTAGCTGCCGCATAGTTAACTTCAATGTCAATGTAGTGGCATCCGAAAAAGTGAATGAGGCGCTAGCAATGCGGTTGAAGTGAGGCAAACGGATATCTTTTCTACAAAACTTCGGAAAGTGGCATCCTTTTGAGGTAGCCAACGAAATATCCACTGGAAAAGTTTCGTTGTAAAGCCAGCAGGTGAAGCCACTACCTGCAGCCTAGCGTCTAAAATGGGTATGAGAAAGGATAAATGACGCCGTTAGATCAACTGTTGCTAGGATTGGGTCATGCGTCTAACAGTCGACATTTCTGTGTGAACCTCTAACAAGCCGGCTACCAACAAGATGTAATTAAGCACACCCGCAAACAGAACGGCAAATAAAATATGAAATGCTTGCAACTGTCTTAATGACTGATCTGCTGGAAGCTGGGTGTACCCGGATGGATGTGTTACTGCGTTGTGGTCCGGGATAAAAAAGGCTTAACGGATAAGTGGGGAAGAACTGGATGCTCACCAAAATGTGAGGGAATGAGGGGACTGTCTTCCTGGCCCGCAGCGTTTGAGTCCCAGTAGTCTGATTGGTGCCAGGATGCAATGGGTATACCTGGCGCAATCGATGGGCCGCTACAGACATAAATACGAACCATGTTAGGGGATGAAGCAGGATAGACAAAACAGCAAAAATTTGGCCTTTTGTAAAAATTTAAAGTCTTGCTGGCCGACACAACTGCAAAATATTCTCGTGGGAAGAGACTGGAGTGGTACAAGTTGCAAACTACTACATTGACAAATGCTGAATAAGAGAAACACGCCTAGGAATTTAAGCCGGAACTCCTTACTGAACATAGACCAGCATGGCCCGACTAGCTGGAAATGTCAGCGAAAGGACGACGCGAAAGTAAAGACTAGTGTTTAGCAAGGCATTGTGAGTAAGCCAGCCAACTAATTTGGGAAGCATTGTGGAGAAAGACCCAGTTAGATAATTATTGATCAGGGTCAAAATTCCGACAGTTCTAAAGGGGAATACGACCGACGCCTTAAGGCTGAACCTTAAGTAGGGTGTTGGGTATAACGATCTTTATACCTTGAGTCACCTTAGTCTCAAAGCAGTTAGAAGGCGGAATATAGACAGGAGAATCTTATTGAAGAACCTGGAGAAAAAGCCATCTAACTGCAGTGGAAATACAGACGGAGAGCGCAGGCAGTGAAGGTCGGGTTTTGGATGAAATAAGCTTTACAGCTAGGGAGTAAAAATTACCAACAATGCTTTCGAGGTAAGCCGAACAGAGAGATGGATCTGCGGAAACTTGTTCATTAATGTCAAATTAGGCTGGAAGGGATCAGAAGGCAACGGAGGTGCATGATGGTTCCAGTAAGTAGCTCTGCAGGAGTTTGCCACTGGTGTTGCAAGCTTGGCTACTACAGCTTGCAGCGGCCACCGTCGAATAAGTGGTGGTATAATTCTCAAATGGCCGAGAACCTAAGGTGAACACCTTCTATCAGTTAAATGTAAAAGTGCTAGTTCGAGCGTGTAAGGTAAAACTATTTTATCGTGAATAAGGAGTGGACTTAACATAAACCTCCGGCATATTTCCTCTGCTCTGTACGAAGTATTTTCCACTGGCCGTCTAGTACATGAACACTGAACCTTATGAAACTGTAGTGGTTGCCTGTGGCGCGCGTTTAGGTCTCGCCTATGATTTTTTACGTCAGCTGTCTTAAGTATTCTCAAAATGTAAGCATAGCCAAATGACGGAATAGCGTTAATTGTTGATCGTATGCCTAAATGAACACAAAATTGCATAAAGGTAGTATTTTGTATTTGTTTTAAGCGCATGAAAAATGAAAGATTTAGTATATATCCGTTTTCAATCGTCTACGTTTGAATCTGTAAACGTACTCAGCCACGCTAAACAAATTATGATGTAACCGTGTAATAATGCAGTTGAGAACACCCGTATTTATTGATCCCAAGGGAAGTTTCGGCGATGCAGTCCACCTTCCGTGGTACGCTGATTCGTTGCGTGGTTGGATACCGTGGATATTAATGAGAGAACACATATGCTGAACGTCAATCAAAGTAACCACTTATTTGGTGGAAGTGTGTGGTGTAGATGTATATGTAGATACGTATGATTGATATACGTAAGCACCGATTAAGATTGTTGTACGTATATAGTTCCACATTTGTAGATACATAGGAGTCGGTGCTCGCTTCTTTCCTTCCTCTGTGCATCCAAATAGATATATAGAAATGGTGTGTTTATATTCAGTTAGACACATAATATCAGACATCATCAAAGGTTACGGGCACGTATGGTTCGCTACAGGTGCGTTGCTGTACATGTAATCGGCCATAGTTAAAAGTTGTAGCAACTGCAAATATGAGGAAACCACTACTAAAGAAAACGTTGCTATTGAACAGACGATAATTCTAGTTTCTAGGTTTAGTGTAGTGAACAACAGTAGGAACACATTAAGTGAAGTGTTAGTGCAATCTGCAGAGCGGTTAGTGTCTTTTTTCTATGTAAACAGAAAATGGTGCAACGCAACTGTAATCAACTTGCCATTGTGCAAGGGTGAGCGGTTTATTTATTCCTTGAGGAGTCACACCCACAAAGTTACAGTGTTGTTAAAAGGACATTTGTGGCTTTTTATAAGGAGAACGCACGCGAGGCAAATCTCATCACGTCCTAAAACACTGTCTTCAATCCTTTGGAACAATAATGTACAACCAGCATAGCCACTAAAATACTGATGGTTGATTCAGTTATTCACAGTCGAAGGACTTCTAAATTATTTGGTTTGCTGAGCAAATAGCTTACTCAGTTCCAGCCATGGTTGTTGTGGTCCGTCGATGATGGAAGAATCATGAAGCGTCGGGTGAATAACCGTGCAGGGGAGTAAAAATTGCAGTATCGGAGGTCGCTCCTTCTATTGTGGTATACTTTTTTGGGTTTGAATACTCCGTGTTCAGCTATCCGCACCAAGCTCCCGTCATGGCGGTGATGTGTGTTGTTGAAGCCTTTGCTGCATTAGCTATGGTACAGATGAGTACCTTTTGCCCTTTTCGTTCTATCTCAAACGAACAGGCAGTACTTCCATCCGATTCCGCTATTTCAAAAAGTCTCCAGCTAGAAGGAAGTGAGAGAGAAACAATTCTGCCCAACAGCTCACCACCATGTCCACGCGACAGGCTTCTATATTGTTTGTAAGGCCGTAGCCTACATGGACATCCGACACACAACAGCTTTCTTTCCCTCACCACAATATGGTGGCAACTGCAGCCCCGAATTCGCATCGCTATCAGTTACCTGGTTAAATATTGCCGTTTGCTTGCCCCTTTCCTCACTCTGGTTGACTATAGTACAAATGCCAAGCTTTGATTGCCATCTAAATAACCCCTCATTTCTGTTTCGTTCTAGCAGGTTACTATTTAACATTTGAGGCCGTAGTGCATAATACGGCCGGGGTTTTAAAATTGCACTTCCAACCACATAGTTGCTGCTCCTTTCGTCCTATATTATTCGCCGTTTCCCGTTTTAACGTTGCTGACGGCTTGCTTCTTTCCTGCAGCTGGTTGACAATATTATTACTGTATATCTCTGCGGCGCTCCCTAGCCGCTGTTTTATCATCGTCTCTGTTTAACAGATTACTGTTAGGCTTGTGAGGCCGTAAGGCTTACTGCCATCCGATCCACCGCCCCTCTGCTCCCCTCGCCACAATCCATATGCTCCCACACACTTATGCATGTCATAAAGTGCTTCCGGATAACGAACGTCGCTCTCCAATTTTGTCTTTCCTAGAAAAGATTCTCTTATTTTTCGAGCACATATATCTCGCCAGGCTAACTCCAATTTGCGGCACTAATCTATTTTTTCTTGTAAGTAGCTCTTGGCTAACGCCGGCTTTTATAATGGTCATTTAAACTATCGACTTAACGCTTACTACTTACTGAACATAGTATCTTCCCCGATATAGGTAAACACGCTTCCTACATCCGACTTTTATCTTGCTCTTTTTGAGCAAACCTTCTTGCGCAAAAGCTGCAGCTACACTAGCACACTTGAGACATGATATAAATAAGCGACTGTAAAACAGCTTTAGTAAACAAAAGCACATCGACTGAAGCGCACTATATATAAGGTCATCCCTACACGCTATCCGCCTGTTACCATTCCCATATATACTTTCCGGTTTATCTGTTTGTTTGCCCGTCTGCCGTGCGTTGCACTTTTTGCGTAGTTCACAGCAATAGCGGCTGACATAAAAACGTTCCTTCTAATGTTTGCTGCTCCATCATCCGCAACCAACGGACTTGAAATTCGCGGAACCTTCATCTGGACAGAAGTGCGCTTATTTTCTTGACCAGCTTACTAACCTTTACAATTGGAGCAACTACTCGCAAGTAAAACAAGTGCCACGCTTACGCAACCTGAACTCGAGTTTGGCCAAACACTCACCGATGAACAATGGAACTCACAATGCACAGTGCACTTCTAAACAACCATGTCATAGAAATTAACCTTACTTATTAATTCACTATTCCTTGGTTGAAATTCCGCTCTTTTGATGCACTGTGACAAAGCACCACGCTAACGGACAGACAAATGAGCAACACGTGACGGCGAATGTCCGGGCTAGCAACCATTTGGAGGGTAACACAATGTAAGCAACCGGCTCACTAGTAATTTCAATGAAACACTGGCACCTTTTGTGACCACCTCAAATCGCTGTTGAGGAGACACTAATGTAAAATGCCTCATCTTCAGCGCACAATTTGTTTGCACACAAAGACCAGTTATCACCATGCCTCGTCAGGTGACGTAAAATAAACAATTCTCTCAACCGCCTTGGCACGGCGCGTCTGTTACCAACTTGTTACTGGCGCATTCACAGTTGTATACAACTGGTTAACTCCTACTTGCTGAGCAGTGTGTACAATGGTGGGTACATATTATCCGCAAGATATTCCCACGTTTTCCGTAGGTACTAATCACCAGAACTTTTGAACATCCACGTTTCTCACGCCTTTACTATTATGCTACACGTTTAGTATTGTACCTATTTAACCGTGCTTGTACTGGGGTGCCACACACAGCCTTTAATAAGCTATTTATTTATCTATCTTCATACAGGTATATATAATTGCATGGTAAACTATATATAGATATGACATAGTGCGTCGATAGGATTAATTGTATACAGAAGACACTAGTGTCATAGTGCTGTATAAGCTGTGTACCTGTCATGGAAATTTGCTTTCTGAACGGAATATAATAAGTGAGAATCATGTTTCACAAAAATGTTAATGGAAATGGATGTAGTATATATATATATATAGTTCGCAACAGCGCAAAACACTCGTGCATAAACGTGATCATGTTACGTAAATTTAAAGAACAAGTAAACCCAAATGACGGGAAAGGTTTTCAATGGCATAAGGATCAAGTTGATGGGCGTATAGGAAATTTTGCCGGTATGAATATGCCTCACTTTATCGCTGGGATTTGTAAACGTAACGCCGTGCAGTTTATTGAGTTTGTTCCGATCCTCAGTGCGAGAACTGGTAAATGAAAATCCTTGTATTATATCACTGATATCCGTGTATTAAGTAATATCATCCAGAGACGTAAGAGACGGTGACTTTACCATTATCGAGTCACGTTCTTCAGGTCACCTTGTTGTTAAACGGACAATCTTAGTGTGTTATAGGGAGCGCTGGTTACGTGGGTACCCTCCACGTCCTGAAACACTGTAGCCGAAGCTACTGCTGCAACGACAGTTAGCGGAACCCCAACCTGGCACCAGGAAAAGTTTGTTCGGGCTGCCAACCGCAAATATGTGTGTTTTTAACATGATCCACGGTGTGCCTAATACGTACATAGACGAATTTCTAGCGCATAAGGTGACATCAAAATTTATGCTAACACCTATGCTAAGCTAAGTTTTCAGTAAAAATCGGCCGATTTGAACACCTTAATCTGTAGATGAAAGTGATTTCACTTGTATTATGTAAACGGAATAACGTTGTCACGCATCATTTAGGTGCGCAACAAGTAGTTTAACATAGTCGGGATGTTTAAAAGTATATGTTGCACTGTCGTAAGTTAAGGTATATTGTGGTATGGTGGTAATTAACCAACTTAAGGCAGATTAACAGTTAACTCGGAACGTAATATGTGGGCTACAAAGTAGTAATATCCAAATTGAAGCCCACACAAATGGATGGTAGGGACTATCTCATGTCGGGCGTCACCACCTAACTAAATACACAAAATCTTATTGTTGTCTACTCAAGGCAGGCCGGCACAGGCATGACCATGGTAAGTGTACACAACGTAATCAATTGATGTGCAATGAAAATACAAGGCTGTCGTATATGTAGATATATGAATGCATGTACGTGTATAGGTAGGCTTGTGTAGCAGGTTCCTGGGTTTTTACTGCTTACCCGCATATTTGCTGCTTTTTAAATGCGTCGCTTTTGGTGAAAAATGCTTGCACGCTATGGCTCTTAAGCGGTTGTCCGGATAAGCAAGTGACAGTGAATAAAGCCGGTGCGGAACCACAACCGCACGGTCAAGGTGTCGTTAGACAGATATTTGTGGTTTTTTATAGGCTGAACGCTTGGCAGGCGGAAACCCACCACGTCCTGGAACACCGCCGCCGGAACACTTGCTGCAAAGTCGTATACTCAAAACACCCAGCTGGCACCACGTGGAGGTTGTTCGGTTAGCCATTCGAACGTGAAATTTGACAATGTGTAAGCGATGCAATACTGTTACCGTTAATGTCAAACGAGTGGAAATTACGTATGCTGCTGCTGAAATAGGTCAAAGAGTGTTAGCTACGTTACATTTTGGCATGTGTTTCTCCATGGATAGAGTGTTAATACCGTCCTCACATATTCACGTTATCTTTGGTGAAGATAACCGTTGTTCTACATCCGCGATGCGCGGACAACAAACATGGTGGTTGGCTCTAAGTTAGTACTTGGCATTCCGCCATTTCTCAATAAAGACTTCATCCCAATGCTGCCCTTCCAATGGCACGCATTTTTATTCATGCTGCAAGCGGACAGCCATTGTTTAGGGATCTGTCATGACCAAGCCTCACCGGGCCAATATCCCATCTGACTGCATCTATGCTACCGAGGCGTAAAGTGTCTTGGTTGTGCGGACTGGAACCCATGTTTCCCTCACCCCTAAAGCCAGCTAGACTTGTTCACCCTTCAACGTTAGAGCATCTTTTCCCATGTTAATTGTATGACTCCTTCTCTATGGGTCGACTAATTCAGGCTCTTCAGAGCGGCGTCCTGCTCTCCGACTTGCTCAGACCACTGTGAAATTACCGTTGACCTAACGTTATATCTGGGTAATATTTAATGCCTCGTTGGCTTTTCCACGCTTAAGCAATAAAGCTCTTTCATTCAGACCGTGAACTATTCTTATCGCACTTTCTGTTTTCATCCCTTCCTTAATCGGACAGCAAACGCCCAGTGCACTGCCGTTATTGGCTCTTATCAGTCCGGTAGCCTGCGTTGTGCTTTCTTCCAGACTACCGATACTTAACCGGTCTATGCACTGTATACCAAACGCACATATTCTCTCACCTAGAACACCTTGCTGCGATTGCGTAACCATTATTAACACTTCTTCCTTCATCCCTAACCAGATCACTTATGCTGACGCTCATTATTTGTCCTCCCAGAAAATTCTAACGGCTTAGTCTGAATGCGTCGACCAATCCAGGGCTGTATGTGCGGTTTTCTGCTCTCCGACCAATATTTCTTTGACCGGACGCCATGTTCGCATTAAATCAATGCCTTGATGATTTATTCACCATCCATCAGAAGTCTTTTTCAACTTGAGCTTTTCTTTCCTTAACCGCACTCACCTTTTTCATTCCTTCTTCCACCAGACTGCGAGCTTCCGGCGCCCTGCCATGACCCAGGCACACCAGACCAGCCTCCTTCTCTCTGCCAGCTTCTACGCTATATTGAAGTAAACCATCTAGGCACCGCAGACATACCGCTAGGTGTTCCTCTCCACTAGTGACTGCTAGGTTTTTCACCTATTATCGTTATAGTCACTTTTATCCCTATCCTCCCCATACTTCTGACCTGGGTCATTTATTCCCTGAAATGTTAACGATCTGTTCACGGCAAACCCATCGGCCTATTCCCCCTAATATGGGTGACTAGTTTTCCTATTCAACGTTAAGTATTACAGATGTGCATCTTACACCTATCCCATCTCTTTGTCCTGTTCGTATTTAATTTGCACAGGAAGGGATTCATCACAAGTCGCCAAAATGATGCAGTCTTATATTTTCTGCTACGTAGATGCTTCTAGTCTGTTGCGGTCTAAGCGCTTTATCGTCGGCAGAGCCAGCAATACATTCAGCTTCCATACATAGGACATTTTGGTTCTGGTTTTATTCCCAAAGCGTCAACATTGCCTCTCTCATACCAAGCTTATCCTTGCGCACTTTTACTTTAAATTGGAAGTTTGCTTTCATAATGCGTCGCGCATCTCTGTCCGACTAACTTGTACTTTCTGATTGCGCTGAGCTAGTGCAATTTAAACGTTATTGTGTTGTTCTACTCGGCGTATCATTCATCGTTCCTTCATAGATTACTAACCGTATTGGCACAATATCTATATTAGATCTTTGCTCCCAGTCATAAAACTATGCAGCTGCTTCCTACTTCCCATTCGTTCTCATTATGTTCAAGCAGACTACTCCTAAAGTGCTTCTCTGATCTAGACTTCTGACTCGACTTCCTACATAACTGCTTCCTAACGTCCTAGGTCCGGCAGAGTGTTTTGATCTTGCCTTTATATACATGTTCTAATATACGCCAGTCAGTAACACAGCTGCTTTTCTCAAAACCCTTTGCTTTCTCTTCCAAGTAGAAAGTTTTGCATCGTCTGTCTACTAGCAGAACTTCGCGCTCATATGACAGACGTGTATGACATAAATGTAACCTTTATGTCCCTACCTATAAGTTCTGTCGAATTTAAATAAATAAATAAATAAATAAATAGTATATTCTCGGTAAAACGAGACACACCTGTAAAGGCGTGATCAAATATGCATACAAGCATAGCTTCTTTGGAATGTTAAAACATTTCGTTTTAATGAAAGGTATAAAAGAAAAGATGTTGTCCGTATGAGTGAGCATACTGTCAGGTAATAGTCAGACCAAGGGACATTATGGCGCTGTGGCGCGCAAAAATCCGTCAAAACACAAGTTGGGGGTAATTTCGCCAGGTAGTGATCCGTGAGCACAGGAGCCTAAACAAGGTTTTGTTGCAACCAATAACCCTTACGAGATAGGGATGATCTGTGCTCCAACAAAGCATTCTTCATAGCAGAAGTAGTTGCACAGGTTCGATGTAGAAGGCTGAGGACTGCGTCAGTGTGAAATGCTTAGCTGCGACTTTATTTTGTGGCGAGTCACATCCGCCAGGTTGCAGTGTTGTTAAGCGGACGTTTGTGGCTTTTTATAGGGAGAACGCTTGCCAGGTGAAAACCCAACACGTCCTGGAACACTGCCGTAAGTTTCGTTGAACAGTAGTGCAAGTCGGTTATGCATCGTATAGACCGATTTTGCACTCTATTATTCGCAGTCGGTTGACAGCCAAAATTCTTCGTTGTTTGGCCGAATGGCTTAGTACTGATACGGCAGCAGTCGTTGAGGCCGGTCAATGATGCAAGATTCGAAGAGTCGAATGATAATGATGCAGGTGAGTAAACACATTGTTAATAGAGGCCGGCTCTTCTATTATATTCTTGTTCGGCTCGCAAACCGTGTCCAGCTATCCACGCTGGACTTGTCATGGGGTCGGTGAGTGAAGCTGTTTCTTGTGGCTGAATATGTCCTTAATAGGTAAAAACGCCATTCACTGCAAATTGGATTTGGGATTCCTGCAAATGTAAGTAAGTGTAACTGTTTCCATAGCAAGTGAAAATTCCATGGAAGACCATCGGAATAGCCACGTATACGTGCGCAACGCTGTCCGTGAAATGACATCAGAATAGCTCCAGGTGACTGGCGAATAGGAATGTTTGAGGCAGTGAAGGTAATCACGCCAGAGTTGTTTGTCTTCGGTTGTGGAACGGGGGATCCATGTACATATATTATTCCAGGTGAGTAAATTGTTCTCTGAGTACGAGGCGAGCTAAACCCATTTGTTTAGACCCCGTGAAGGCAGCGCCTCCGGAACGGCAGAATGAGCTCCATTTGGACCAGTGTGTGGGTTTTCCATTTCCTGGAGAAAGGACCAAGCGTTTTGAGGATGGGTTGGCCAGTCCCAGTGGATAAACCTTCTTGTTTTGGCGGATGTACCTGTGGGAATCTCGGGAAAAACGGGCAACGGACAAGAGGTGGCCAAACAGAGACAGCAATGAATCAAGAAGCACTAACACAGACTGGTGGCGCTCACCGGTGCCTATGATACATTAAAACTTATGTAATTTTGTTTAGTATACATAATTTGCAAGCGCGTTCTATACATTACGTCGCTGGTGTGACTCAGACTACAGCTACTACGTGGGAAGAAGGTTCTGCAGGCGCAGGGTCAAAAGACCGATATAACAAAGCGTTTTAACAAAAGTTAAGCGAATGATGCGATGGTTGGAGAGAAGCAGGTAAGCCGATGATGATGGCAGAAGCCAGAATGCGAGAGGCATCTTAGGTGAAACTGAGGACAACTAGATTGAGACCGAATGCGGGAGCAAGATAGGTAGAGCAACATTCCAAGAGGAAAAGGAATTTCAAGGAATCGGCTAGGAGCGAATGAATGCTGACGGCAATACGAGGAGTAGTTTGTAAGAGTAATTACGCCAAAGCGTTCAGGATTCTACAGTCCAAAAGCCGTCAGAATCTAGGAAAATGGTCACAGGGGCCAAAACTGCCATGCATTGGGAGGCGTTATGACACGTACGGTCTCAATAGTAGACCAGTGCGAGCATAAGGTAAAGAGCATAGGAATAGGAAGAGTGGTAAGTTGAGCATACTAATGGAAGTACTAGTCAAGCAACACTTAGCAATGGTCCGAGTGCCGCCAATACACAGGAGCGAGTTCTGAGCGAAGGAGATCATGCGCACGAGGATAACTTGGATAGGCGCAATGAGTGTAAGCTGTGGGAATAAAACTTGGAGCGCAATAAGAGAAAAGGCCATGGATAATAGGAAATAAAAGCAGGCAGAAAGTGACAGACGGGTCAGGTGAGAGAGGATAACGGCAGGACAGTAAAGCCGGACGTCCGAGTTAAAAAGAAATGAGAACAGAAAGCGATAGAAAAGGTTAGGGTCTAGATGAGAATGGATCATTGGTAAAGCGTGGAAAGGCCCACAAGTCTCTCCACGTAGTGTTTACAGAACCAATAGGTCAGCCGAACCAACAGAAGTGACGTCTCAAAAGTCCAAATGTATTCATTGAGTATGGGACCGACTAAGCGGGATTGGATTAATCGGCGCTTTGGGACTAGGTCGTACAATGCAGATAAGAAAGAGGCTATAACAATAATGTGGGGTAATAGAGTTAACTCCGCGGAGCCAATACCGTTTAAGGCTCGGCAGCATGGGAGCAGTCAGAGATAAACAGACTAGTCCAGTGAGACTGGATCACAGCAGGGCAGTAAAGCTGGTCGTCCGATTAAAAAAGGGAAATGAAAACAGAAAGCGAGATAAGAAAAGGTTAGGGTCGGTATGAAAAGGTTTACTAGTAAGTAGTGAGGGAGCCAACGAGGCTTTCCAGGTGATGTGCGCAAGACGTCAAGTCCACCGAACCAAGGTTTGTAACTTGGAATAACTCTAAGTAAAACTGGAAACAAGTGGCTGATCTAGCGAGAATAGATTAGTCGGCGGGTAGGAATAGCGCGTAAAATTAAAGGCAGGTAAAGGTCCGCAACAATAGAGGGTGAGAGAGTCAAGCAGAATCTCCGGGTAGGGGGACAAGAGCGCTAAGTCTGCATAGCGCATACCACTTAAGTCAGAGTAGCATTAGAGCATTCAGAGAGATAGGCAAGTAAGTGGGACTAGATACCCTCACAGCAGTAAGATCGTGCACTCCAATTGAAGAAATAAAAGCACAGCGCGATAATAAGAGTTGGGGTCAGGATGGGAAATGTTTGTTGACAAAAGATGGGAAAAACCCACGATGCTTTCCAGGTAATGTAATCAGGTAGTCTCTTAGTTGAAACTAAGAGAGATTACGTCTCAGAACTCTGGATAAATCCGGAGAGCAGGAGGCCGTTCGGGTAGGACTTGAGGGGATGAGGGGACCAGAGTTTTTGGAACGCAGAGCTAGAGTAATAATGGCTCGGAAGTCGGGAAGCAGTCAGAAACGGGGGCTGGTCAGCCGAGGGTAGATTAGAGCCAGGTCCAAAGGAATATCCGTCCAATTGAAAAAGTACTGCAAAGAGTGCGAACAGGGAAGCGCTCTATTGATGTGAAGTGGAAAAGCCAACGATGTTTTCAGGGAGATGTGAGCAGACCGATATGTCTGCCCATCCCTGATCATTAGGGTCACAGAAGTAGGACGCAAAGAGACCACTGATACGAGATTAGAATATCAGCTCAAAGGGTGAAATATGTAGTAATATGCAGTAATGTGTGTCATAACACAAAAAGCTTTCGGGATGGCAGCGTCCATATGAAAAGCCAGAGAGCATGTCAAGGAAAGTCTCGGGACGAGGGGAACAAAGTGTTTGTAATGTAGAGCCTAGAGTAATAACGTCTCGGGTAAGGGTGAGGACGGTTTTATTGTTAAAGGGTGTAAAATTTAACGAGGCCTCCGAAGGCATTTGTGCAGTCAATTAGGTCAACCGAACCAGAAGTGGCAACGTCTCAGAAGTCTGAATGAATCCGGAGAACAAGAAGCCGATCTAACAAGCCTGGATTAGTCGGCGTGTTAGGATTAGGACGTATAATAGAGATGAGAAGAGAGCCATATTAATAAAGGGTGAATGAGTCAAGGATGCTCAAGGAGTTAGTAAGTTAATAAAGATTGAGCATCTCATGCAGGCACCTGAGGTGAGGGGAACATAGCATTGAGTTAACAGAGCCTAGCCTGTTTGTATCTTCGTAGTTTTGAAGGTAGCCAGAAGAAAAATAGACTGGTCAGATGAGACTCGGTCAGGGCACGCTACTGAGAGTTAGCAGTCCGATGGAAGGAATGAATACAACGAAGTAAGGAAAGAAGAGGGTCAGAGTGAAGAAAGCTTTACTGATTAGGAGTAGCGGAGCCGACGAGACTCTCTAAGGTACTGTGGACAAGGTAGTTGGTCTTCTTAATATTGGCCAGTATCGTCACAGGAGTCAGAAAGCAGGAGCCGAAATACACGAGGCTGTATTGGTCGGCGCATTGAGGTTTAATAGTACAGTTACGTTGGGAAGACAAATGGAGAGTGTCAGCATAAATGGACATGTTAGATATGGGGGAGTTTACATTAGTTATTTAGGTATAAGCACTCGGGGTGAGGAAAATAGTGTTTCGGTTGCGCCGAACCTATACCGTTTACAGCTCAGTGCTCTGTAGGCAGTCAGAAATTAGGAGACTGGTCAGAGGAAACCAGGTCAGCACACTGCGCTGGGTTACTGATAAGGTGTGGAAGGGCAACTAGTGAGGGGAACAGAGTGTTCGGTCTTCCGAACAATGACCGGTACCGTCACAATATTCAGAGAGGGTCCGCAGAAATGGACAGGTTAGAGATGGAGGTGTCTATGTTAGAAAAAGGGTGAGCAAGACCAGCAGGCTCTCGGGAAGAGGGGGTATAGCCAGAAGGCTACAGAATCGTGCTGGTAGTCTGGAGTAAGTCAAAGAGAAGCAGGCCAGTCAGATGAGACTAGGGCAAAGCAGGGCACTGGCAAACGACAGTCCGCTAGAAGAAGGATTAAAAGTTAATAGCGTGATAAGGAGAGGACAGGGTCGGTTTTGAAAGGAGCCTTATTGGCGCTAGGTGTATAGGCCAACAAGGCTCTTTGCGCATCGGTATTATTCCGCACAATTAAGGCTTTGTATGGAACTCTATATGTGATCGGGGCCGTTCTCCCACAGCTCGTCCTCAGGAATGCAAGTGCCCAAGATATCTGCTACCTTGGGGACATTTAGTAGTCTATTTATGGCCGTGGAGAATTGCAGGATACTATCAGATGCTCTGATGGTTTCTGGTAACTTATTCCACACATGCGCATATCTATAGAGGAAGAAGTTAAAACGTATAGAGCAACGAGTTTTGGGTAGTGCGAATGAGTGTGGCTTTTTGCGTAGAGGATAACGTGTGTCGCCCAGCGGTTGAAAATATCTTTCAATACTTGAGTCCGATGTTTTGATTAGCTTATAAAGAAAAACTAGGTTGGTTTTCAGTCTCCGTAGCCAAAGTGGTTCCAGCCCAAGCTGCTTACAGCGGCTTTGATAACTGAGCGTAGCTGATCCTAGAAGGCGCTTAGTGAACGAACACTGGACTTTCTCAATGATCATCCTATCACTTTTGCGTGAATTAGTAACCACTATCGAGCAGTACTCTACTATAGGTCTGGCACACAACTTGTAGAGTATGAGTCGCGACTCTAACAGGCACATTGACTTTAGTATATAGCCAACGATAGATCTGGCTTTTGCAGAGCTATAGCTCGCTTGTTCCGCAAAATTCAATGAGCTTGAGTAGTGCACGCCGAGGTCGCGCACAGCAATGCTGTTATCTAGTGGTGTTCCGTTAAGAGTTAATATGTTTGGCGTTACAGAGCACCTGTATGAAAGGACGTTACACTTTGTTGGTGAGAATACTAGTTTCCACAGGTCACACCATGTTTCAAGAGCACGGAGATCTCTTTGAATGCTGGAGAGGCCATTACGTAGGCAGCTAGGATCAAATGAGAATACGACTTTTATATCATCAGCGAAGAGGTTTCAAGCGGCTGGTCTTATGCGATACGAGTCCCTACGGCGTCCTGGCTATCAGACTCAAACGCTTCAGGCTAGGCCAATGATACCGTCTATTATGCCTTCACCATAAGCAGCCAGCGGTTTAGCAACCGTCTATTAAAGAAAGTTCGTTTTGGACCACGGTATAAGTATAGGTACACCTTACATATACAAAGAGCTGGCTCACAACTTATTTAGCAAATATATAAATAAGACAAAGTTGCAAGCACTTCGCATTTTATACGGTGCTTTGTTTGTCTGCGTTTGTCTGCTCCTTGTCCGCTGCCAGCTTTTCCAAGAATTACGCGGCGACGCCGACACAATCAAGCCCTTCACGGGCTCCGGTTAGTCCATCACCAGCATTCTCACTCTTATCCACCTAAGCTGCTCATAACTGAATAGAACGTTACATAGCGGACATTACAACTTACCTTTTAGGGTGGTAATTCCATTCGTCTCTTTTCTAAGGTAGCACCATACAGTCACTGCTCGCTTCCTGTTCACATATAAATAACCGGATAATTTTCAAGGATACTACATGGACACTGAGAAGAGGATCAGAATTCAACCTCCGAAACAAGCACTGCACAGTTGCCCCGCTGCAAGCGAGGAAGAAACTACGTTCACGTTTCTTCCTTGTCGATTATGTAAATATCTGGAACAAATTACCTTCACAGCTGCGGGAGATTCACATTCCACAGGCTTTCAAGCAGAAGGTACGAAAGTTTATGTGCCTGGATAACATAAGATGCCTTTTCAACATCTGTGATTCTGATGACAACCTTTTTGAGACCGGCCCCGATGGGGCATAGATCACATTTTGGTCAGCTCTAGCGCAACTTTGTATTGCGCTCAACTAGGCTCCATGACAGGAGCATCTTGGGCTCACAGGTCCTCCCCATACTTTGCGGTCCCTGTCACACTACGTGAGAGATCTTGGCCCGATCAGTTGCACGCATCTTACAGATGTTAGGACTGCTAATCCGACCACAAAAGGTATTCAGCCTACCCCAGTAGTAGCTGAGCGCTTTACTGGCTCCCTCCGACAATTAGTTAAATGGGAAGTCTTGAAATAGTAGGCGCTACCGCAAAGGCAACCTGGAAACACTAATCGGTAGCTCAAACCCTTTGAAAGCTCCTTCTCGACGCCCAGTTTCTTACTGCTCAACAGATCAGCACGTAAAGCAGCCCAGTACCATTGAATGGGAGCATCGTAAGCCTGTAGGCACTGACCAGATAGGATATTGCATATTAATGGGGATGCAATCCGAACGGACAAACTTTACTTCACTTCTCCCTTCTTTTCTACACTTTGGTTCCTTCGTCTCCAACTTTACCCCTTAGTATTTTCCAAATACCTGGTCCACCAGGTCTCTTGTGAATACTTATACTTGTGACCCAAGAGTCACGTCTACTAAAAACATTTTGACAACACTAAGCCTCATGTAAAATGCCAGGTTCTAGCTTTGTTGCCCTAATTGAAGCTTTTTCATTAAGTCTGAGCACTAGTTACTATAGTCAGCTGTTTCCAAACACTATCAGTAGGTAAGCCGCAAAATAAAAATATATCTTTCTTATTGTTGACAATGAGCGCACTTTAAAAGTTCTAGACCCAATAATCAGACATTTTGCTCTCCACTTATACTCTCTTGGCCCCATATACTTAGCTTTATCTGGTATACATGTGCCTTCCGCTATTGTCAACACTAATAGACAGGCATAATGAAAACCAGATCCTCTTCTTTAACTGCTTTTGCTCGTAAAACACTCGCATTTCTAGATTTCATTTCACTGGCACGAAAGCTAACCAACGACAGAGAGGCCCCTCTCATACTGGCTGGCTGGAGCACCAGAAACTTTCCACCACCACTTTTCTTATCTTGGCCGTCCGTGTGTCATTTATCTTTTAGCTGGCTCCAAAGCCTACAATGCGCTATGCGTAATGGCGGGTGAACGACCAGCTCCCACTGGTCTTTGTTACTATTCTACTCCTGATTTACCTTATCGCTCTTTGCTTAGGGTGCTAGAACAGTTCTTGCCAGGAAAATCACAAAAGAAATAGTCGGTGTGACATTAGAGTACCAGTTAACATTGCCAACTGGATGAACACCACCGGCACTATCTTCGAAACTTAAAAATGGAGAGAAATAAATCGAAATTTATCAAAGAGCTGCACAATAGTGTGCATCTACACATGAGACATAACAATTCCTCAAGTACGAGCAAGCTCAACCACCAGAAGTAGAGTTGTTAAAGCCCAACCAATGTAGACCAAAACGGATTTCACACCCAAATGCAATTAGCTAAATTTTACTAAATTTTCCCATGCTTATTTCTTTATTATTGGGGGCAGGCTCTTATAGCTCACTGACGTTAGAGACAGAGCCTCATGAATATAGAAAATCGGCTCTAAGGGATAAATCTTGTGATGTTTAGCTAAGTAATGTGTGTATTTTGTAGGCCGAAATCTGTCAACGGATCTGAAAGATCCCCAGAGTTACTCAGGTAGACCTGGCTCATGCGGACTTGTTGTAAGCTTTAGAAAAGCTTAGAGGCTTAAAAAATGCTAAACTCTATTTTACTGGTTGTTTATGTGGCTCAGTATCCCCTGAAAACGGTATGCTGTGGCCTTCTAACCGTGAGTTACTTACAAGCTCCCCTGAATTCCCATGTAGGTATAATATTCCTTGCTGGATTTCTAGCGTTTTCGCGCAAGATCATCCCTTATCTGCATGTATTTGTCATGTACGCCTGCAAAGATTACTTTTCGGCCACCTGCACAGTCCGTAGTTGTCGCAGGGTATTACGGGCTAATTAGAGCATTTCTGGATAGCTATGCCTATCTAGAACATACGCCGCTTCCCTACTTTTTCTATTTTCTTTTCTTTTTTCTGCTCTCTGCTTGCAAAGCAGAAAGCCATTTTTGGCGAAAAATAAAAATGGCTTTATTCGTAGACCCTTATTTAATTGCGAATAACTCGCAACCTACTGCACTTATTGTGTTGCTTTTACATTCAGCGTATTCAGACGCTAAAGCTGGTCCAGACCAGTGTAATTTTGTGCCACTTAAAGCAGTATTTTAACTGTAGAAAGGCTTTTTCTTTTATCTGAGAATAACTCAGGTTGAAATTTTGCGCCGGAGAGCAATATCAGCGTAAGAAAAGTAGGGCTATATTTTTTTGTTAATTGGTATTTTTCTACTGAAGCACGCAGCTTTATTTTCTGTCTTTACAAATTGTTTCTATTTTTGTCCGCATTTATCGGAATTGTTTTCAGCTTTTCGTATGCCTCATAATCCCTTCACACATTTCTTCCATGTGCGCACAATTGGGGCAACTGAGTGGCCAATGAATGTGCGATCAATTTAAAGTGCACTTTCGGCGACTTGGATTCTGTTCCAAGGAGAAAAGGCACAACTACAACTCCGCGAAGTTTTCACAAAAGAACAAGGAGTTCAATATCGCCCGCAGGAACCAGAAACATGTCAAGTTGGGCGCCTGCGACCCAGTAGCTGTATATCAAACAATGCCAATGCATTTGTAATTGCTGACGATAAACATATACTTATATTTTACCTACTTCCATGCAAGAGCATCGGATTTATGTGAGCGTTGATCTGAACTCTTTAGGGTGCAGCCTCTAGCAGGTCTAGAAATATACCTATTTATTTATTTATTTATTTCTAATTTGCAAGTGAACGACGGGATCGATACTTCATTTTAACCAGCTCAGTCGTCCGACATCTATATGCAACTTCAGCGAATCCGTTCTGGAAGAGAGATTTCAACCGAATTTGTTATAAAGGACGTTTTAGTAGAGACCCGAGCATCCCACTTGCAGTTAGGAACAGTTGTACTGACCCTTTACTTTGGTTCCTTTGCTTATGAAACCGTGGTAAAATCGCACCTAACCCTGGCTACGGCCACCATAGTTGGAAACTAGCTTTATCCGCCCTCCAGCGCCAACATGTTTCTATTTCCCATTGTTATCCGAACAAATGCTCACGCGCGTACACTACGAAAACTTAAGTTTCAAGTGTTCTATACAAATAATTTTATTGTTCCAAAGTAGCTGTAAATGTATACATTTTTAAGCAATACGTCAATGGTATGCCTCGTCCTAACAAAAATATACCATTTATTTACTTGTTTCTTGATGAAATAGAAGATAAACGTAATTAAAAATTCCATGAAACAAAAAGCTATTCGCAAGCGCATATTGGGCATGTGTCGCCTTCCATGGTTGGGGGAATGCAAAAAAATGCTCCATGGTTAGCTGAAATCTTGATGCATTATCGGGTTGCATCTGCCGAAGTTAGTTTGGCAATAATTAGGCATTAAAAATGAAGTAAATAAAAGCAAGTTATTGATCTGATGACTTGCGGTGGCCATTATTTTTCTGTTTACCAGTATCCTGAGTTAAAATAACCTGACAAGCAGGGGCGCTGTGAAATTAAGCACCAGGACACACATGCAACGCGGATACCGTTAAAACAGGAAACTAACCGATCCGATATGAAGGCACCGGGATTGAGGGATTTAACTTGGTGACGTAGTAATTCGGAGGTTCGTGTAACCAACGGCGCTTTAAGGCCAATGAGAATACCGAGTTTCGCTTCCCTGTGTTGGATCGGTGCTACATAATCAAGGCACGCGGCACAGAATGCTAGCCTAGTTAAGGGCAATTTTGAGATTTGCGGGACGTGGAATGGCGGCGCATGTCAACCTCACACTGCCAACAGGTAATGCCACACGAAAACCGCTTACGGTGAGGGGCAGCAACTCGGTTCTGAGCTGAATTGAGCTTCGAACATAAAGGGAAACGGAGACAGCAATACATGCAAACGATACGGCGACTGGCGGCGAGCGTAAGTACCGGCACTCCAGGACAATGCAGAAAAAGCGCATGAGGCAATTGTTGCTCGTTGCAAGTTGACAAAGATGGGCGCTTTCTGTATGCAGGCACGAGACGTGGCACTGTCAGCATGCGAAACCGGAGGGAGACCGAGCACGTGAGCATTTCCACTGTTAGCTAAGAAAGTATAAACTGAAATGCTTACCTTGGCTGTTAGTGAGTTTTCATAAAATAATAGGGCAGCTATGCAGACAACAGATACTGGGGCGCCGTGGGAGCGTCAGCAGGACGGATGACTCGGTCGCATCTCCGCATGGACACCACAAGCCAACTAAGTAATAAGCGTTGATTTTACCTGTGGCTGGTGTAATACAGTGGCTCATTGACATTGCTCTTAGAACTGGCAGCGGAGACAGAGGCAGCGCGTGGCGCCATAAAAAAGCGAATAAAGGCGCCGCATCTAAATAAGGACACAGAAACCCGAATAATGAATAATTGTGGACTATACCTATGATCTTTGTAAAATGTGCTCGTTCATTGACGTGCTAATGGTACAGGCTGCATGGTCAGTGGCAACATGTGCAGCGGCAGCATGGTAGAGGACGGCGGCGGACCCCAAGAACGTCACTGAAAGCCCTGTTAAGTATATGTGTTAATGTACCTGTGGTGCGGGAACCAACTGGTCTTTCATTGCCTTTGCTAATAGAAATGGCAGCAACGACGAGTTCACAGGAAAGTAACTGGCGGACACCTTGCAGTAGCACAGATGGTCAATCTCAGACCGGCTGAAATATTAATTTCTTGCACACGTGAACCGTACGTGTAATCGGGGAGGAAATGACATGCTTCAGATAAAGGTCTGCATGTGCACCCTGAAAGGCAAGCATGCAAGACTGAACAGAGTAAACGGGGGCCGCAATACTTAGGACTGCGGAAGCAAATGTACCGCTGTAATTGGCTTTTCAGGTATGTCTTAGAAAGCATTCACTGATTTTACAGCGGAAGGCACGGGGTAACCCACGTTTTCAGAGCTTTGCTGACGCCTAAAATTATCTACATGTCTGCGGACGCGGCAAGGTATTGCAGTGCCTGCAATAGGTAACCGCTTTCATAGCTTCAGGATACCCAACAACGGCAACTGTTTAGCAAGTGTCAACATCAAGGCATTTGCCAAGATACCCTGTGAGAAAACTGCAAACGCAACAAGCGCAGTCCTCCGGGCTACTGCAGTTATGGCCTGTATACATCGGTGTGTAGGGGTTTGCTCTTTGTCTCAATTACTATCTCTCTCTTCAGTGGCTCACCGCAAAGCGGTGTTTTGACCGCGGTTGTTCCCCATATAGCTGAATGACCCATGCATTGAGCCTAAGGAACCATTGCTGACATGTACTGTTGACATGATGCTGTATCGTATGGTCTATGTTTCTCGGGGGTTACGAAGGAATGCTGCTTGCCGCAGGTAACCTATGCGAGTAGTTTACTATGTGTTGGCTGTGCAGGAATTCGGCGTATTTCGTGTTTTGTGATTAAATGCACCGTTCCTTCGGACTCTACACTTACGACACTTTTGTGTGAATACTTGACGTTTCCATTCGGCCTTATCTGCAAAACCGCAAGCAACATTGGTTGCTTTGCCTCCTTCGGAACAAAATACAGATACGGAGAGTGTTTTATGTGCAGGTGCAACTTCTGTCGGCGTCTTAAGGAGCCTTTACGGAAAGCTCAGAGACATGTACTAGTAAGCTAAATTAAGCCTACTGGTAAGCTTGGCCAAAGGTGGATATGGCTAGCTATTCCAGCTGGATATATTCTCACGGCGCTCGCTACATTAATTGGTTGAAACCGCAGCGTTATGCCCTTATTGCTGAAAGGATGCAAGGCACGCGTAATCTGGCGGTGCTCCCAAATAGTTTCTCAAAGAGTGATACCAAATACTCTCGTGGTATGTGGTTGCAGTGCTCAAGGGCTTTTTGAGCAACACATTAAACAAGAGGTAAGAAGTTTCTTTGAACCCGCGATTAGCTTTCTGGTTTTTTGAACTGCCGCGTCCCTTTAGATGTTGTGCATCTACTGGCCGCATACCCGCAGATACTTTGACTGTATGCAGGGCTCCTAATATGTACCACTGTGGTCCCTCACCAGTTAACTACGCGCGATCAAGCAGCTAGGACAAGAGCAAGACTGATTCCACTTGACTTAGTGAAGCAGAAGACGAATTTGATTACAGTCTGCAGCTCGGTGTCGTCGGACTGTCCAACGGCCCATTAGGAATGCCTCTCCACATGCTTCGGTGGAAGTTCTTGGGGGTCATGCGCCATAGCTGCAAGCATGGAACCTTAAATAAGGTAAGCATGTCAAGTCGCTGCTTTAGCACACACATCGGGGAGCAAGTGCCAGTAGAGTAAGCAAGCCATTGTTCAGCGACTTCCATTTAATTTGCCTATGTAAAGTCCAAGAGCAGAAGGTAGCATGAAGGAAACTGACGTCAAACCCCTGTTTGTAGACCAATGAATGGAGTCGCTGGGTCCTTAAGCATTTCCTCTTAGCGCTCCATTACGCACACGGTCTAGGACAAGCAATCCTCAAACCTAAAATGATGTCTCATACACCAAGAGTAAGCGAAGCGACGGCGTTGCTTCAAGCACCTGGAACACTGGGAACTATATGGAAGAACTTTTTAAAGTACGGCACCGGCGGTCACAATACTGTGTAACGCAATGCAACTGTACGTCACAAGCAGCCGGCTAAATTAGTTGGATGCCATTTGTATGCTGCTTGTCGTGCACAATTAGATGATAAGTACATCGGCCGGCAGTGGAACAAGTGGGCTATCCGTCTCGCATCTAATTATATACCTAGCTGGATATTCCGTATGGACGGGGGTGTAAACCTATTTCTTTTAATACCTGAACGTACAACGCGGATTGGTTACCTCGCTTATGAAAGCCTTACAAATATTGGCATCGTGCAAGTGGTTATAAGTAACGTTACTACAATGCAAGAATATAGAAGTTTGCCGTGAAATTTAACACATACCATACAGAAAATAGCACGTCGCAGCGACCTCCAAATATCGCATTAATTCGCGTTGGATGTGGACACCAACAACCCCTGGAAAAAGAAACCGTGCAGATGCTGCACGTGCACTTACTTGCAGCGAATCTTGTAAATAAATAAATAAATAAATAAATAAATAAATATTTATTCTCGACTAGCGAGGCACGCCAGTTGAGGCATGATCAGGTATGTACAGCTGTACAGACATTTTATGGGAACTGTAGTGACAGTAGAAAATTGTTCATATGTCCATGCTTGGAACTGTGCGATGGTGAACATGCGAAAGAACGATTTGTTTGGACATAATCGCTCTGCCATATATCGCAGTCATACCTCGAGTAATAATAGATAAAGAATCCTGAGTGATCCATTGAAAGATAATTGAAGAGCAAGCTATCCAGTATGATGATTCTAATTGAGCTGCCAGTGTGAAGTTATAGGCTGTGACTTTATTCGGTGGCGAGTCACATTCGCCACGTTGCAGTGTTGTTGTGTACACCTGTTCAACTTTGTATGCAATCAGAGATGATGGCACCGCTCGCTGCTGATGTCATGCGTTATTCAATTCAGCTGTTCGTTGTTGTCGCTCGCACAGCACCCAAAAGCCACTTTAGGTATTCGCTGTGGACCTAGATGGTCCATTACGCATCCACTACGTTTGGAACCGAGCGGACCTTGTAGTTTGCAGTCTGTGGAACTTCATCACATTTACGGCGCTGCATTGCATCGAAACGTCCGTGACACCAAAGTTGAAAAGAGATTTGCGTTTCAGAGCACGTCTCCCACACGTAGGCCCGTATACGGAATTCGCTTTGGCAGCATCATGTGGGTAACAGTCGCATTGATCTGTGTCACGGGTTCATTGCCTCATGCGATTTAACTGCAGCATTTCCAGCTCTGTCCGAGTGCCAGGTGGTTGCATCTCCATGAGTGGCAATCAAGAAGGGTGCCCTCAGGTTGACTGTCGAAAAGCTGAAATACTTGAAAACCGGCCAAAATGCGCCTCACTACTACTTCTTACCTTTAAACAGACAAAAGTGCTAAATCCTGGACCTTGGCCCGTTGATGTGCCCACGATGGGTCAACCTAAGTGATGCAAAAACCCATGCTCTTGCATAGATAATGAGAAGGTTGCGAGTAAATGCGTTTTGTACACAAGCACCAATCACGTATTGGAGCTACGTTTGTTACAAAGTCATCCGCAACAATCGGCATTTTCACGGCCGGACACTTGAGCGGATTTGCTCCGCCGTACGCGCCGCGCAACTAAATAAATACATAAATAATTTATTCTTGTACATTTTGTGGCCACCTGGAATGAGAAACGCTTTACATGGGATTGTTCCGCAACAGGCATGTTGCTATGCATGAAGTGCGACGTTCCTACAATTAACAGAAGCTACCGAAATGGCGGATGCGCCGGTCAGGAACGGAACCTACAATGATGTGCCGAAATGCTGGGATCAAGCATACGTAAAAGCGTAACGAAGAGAGTGGCGGCGGAAGGTAGAAACAAGGGATTGCCTTATTAGTGTACATACCCAAAATATATTTAACTAATGTGAAATGTCGCTCTGGTTACTTTGCCAGGGTGAGATTTTGGGCGGCGACAATATTCAGTGACAAGTCGCATCCTACAAGTCGCGGGGTTGTTAAACGGACCACTGTGGCTCTTTACAGGGAGTACGCTTGCCAGGTGAACACCCACCATATCCTGCAACACTGTCTTTAAGCCGTTTGAATGGTAAGGTTTAACTAACCATGTAACCTACAGACCGATTGTACGCTTGGCTATTTGTGGGCATATGAGCCTTAATTCTGCGTTTACTAACCGAATTGCATAGCCAAGGTCCAGCATTAATCGTTGGGAGCGGTCAAGAAATGTAATGTCCAGAAAAGTCGGGTCAAGGAATTTGCAGGCCAGTAACTATTTCGAATTAACGGACTTTGGCTTTACCTTTGTTGTATAATGGTCCTAGCGTGAAAGCTTCGTCTCAACGCCGGGGCCTTGAATTCCAGCTAGTACTCTTTTGTGTTCTTTGTGGTCCCTTATAACAATAACGACAAAGCGTAGCGCTGCCGTATTTGCTCACTTTGTTATTACGAATTAGGATCCATCTGTCGAACAAGTTTACTCCAAAACATTGAATTGTGTAAGCGCATTCAATAGCGCTGTTTATTAGCGGGCTCATGGAAAGAAACTAGAGAGATGGTGACAGAAAGAACAGGACAAATATTAAGAACATAATTTTTGGTAAGCATTAAAAAAGCTTAACCGGTTCACCTTTTGGTGAAATGAAAATACAAACAAGATACAACGAAAGCTTTTCTCAGTAAAACGGTGACCCAGCCTTATTCACTGGAGCCAAAGTTGGTACTGCCGAAATACCTTCGGCTTTGAAAACCTGTCTCCCTCTTAAGGTTTAGTGTACCTCATATCTCTGAGCACCATATTTTGCATCCGTTTTGCTGTTTTTGAACTTGCCGTCAGTTAACGGAGGTCTGAGGTAAATGGTAGTGTTGTAAGACAAAGCGTGAAAGTCAAGACAGCTTGCATGTTTGTGATTTCTCTGATTTAAACTGCTCCAGTATGCCGGGCTTAATTATGGAATAATTAGGTGTAAGAGTTATCAAGGTATAAAAACGGTGCGAGCTGGTTGTCCACTTGCCAATGCGCCTGACGTATGATAGGATTATTGAGCTTGCGTAAACGCGTAAACGTCCACGTTTTGCCGAAAGCCAAAAAAACCGTGCTTACTGGGTACGCTTTCATACCATCCAATGAATCCTGTGCCCACAAATATTGGTTGCAATATGTAACGCAGCACGACTACTTGCATGCAGACGCGTACCGGCCACACGCAGCTCCGGTCCTCGGGCAACTCGTTGGCGCTTTCCTTTTCAAGTGAGCTGCCAATAACATCCTCGCCGAACTAGGTCGTCCTCAAAACAAAGTAGCAAAGCTATAGGCACGATTTCCGCACATGGAATTGGCCACTACCGATTGAAGCCGGCACCCGTACGCACTGCACTTGTCAATCAACATGCATTATGCCATGGCGAGCATAATGAACAAGGTGATACCGGTCACCACGGTTTGCGCTATCAATGCGAACCCTACGGCATGACTGAGCGCATTGGTTCCTGGCTTATGAGGAAACTTTCATCAAAATGGAATTACACAGCAACCGCTTTGGCAAAACTGTGAGTGCACAGTTTATCATTTGCAAGCATAGTGTCTCGAGACTCCAAAATTCCCGTGTAGAAAGGCAAAATCAAGTAAAACCGAGAGACGACCGTTGAACGCTACTTTAAACAAGACTTTAAATGTTTGTGTTCATTTTCAAAGCGGTTTGTGTTGTACCCTGCAAACTGCACAACTTGGCCAATTAATTGTGCTCACAACAGTCGCCGTGTGATCCACGTGCGCTGCAGACAGTCAAAGCATTCATTCGTCTGTTCCTGGATGGATTTGATCAAACGGTAATACGGTGCGCAGTCGTGGGTGTTATGTCCCAACCGAAGCATTTGGCACAGGGCCCAATTCTTCTCCGCCGTAAATAAACGCACATGCGCGCAACTTTGTTCTACGTCCTGCGAGGTGTGCACTCGGAACAATACTTTGTTCGCCGTAGGCGCATATTGCGAAGGGCATGCACCTTAACTGCACATTTATTCAAAAGCAGTCTTCCTGCTGCGCCAGAGCTGGCAACCATCTCCGGCTTAACATCTAAGGTTGCTGGTAACTTGCATATTTCATGGAGCAAGTGGGCGTAAAAATAAGTCATCCCACGCCCACTACGTCCGTACCTATGTAATGCCATGACACAGCCGTTGTAATTTATCTGACTGATGAAAGCCGCAAACATCACTTACACTTTTGGACCCACCAATTTTAGCATGCGATCAGGGCCACAAAACAGGAAACGGGTCTACTCATCTTCCTGTTATAAGTTCATAAAGCCGTGTTTCTCCGCCATTTTGCTAACATCCTCCGTCTCACTGCCACGAACATAGCGATGAAAGCGTCGTGTTTCATATACAGCCTGACTCGCCAGTCGCACGCTATACTGTACGTGTGCAAAGGCAAGCGTTCCTTGCGCCCACCGTAACGTCCTCAATAGATATTATTCCAAGAGAGTCTGTTAACTTGCGTACTTTCGATTGTTAGGATTTAACCACTGCTTTTCTACTTAAAACTTGCTTAAGTAGCACGGGTCCATGTGTCCAGACTACTAAGATGTCCCTTTAGTAAGACATAAAAGGCTTCACGCAAATGCAACAACGGAACTTGGAAACATATTGTTGAACATTTAAAAAACACGTACCTATTTTTACTTGCTTTGGCTTTCTTACTATAAACACATTATTATTTTATGTATTTGTACAGTCAGCCTTCGGGTGTACCATCCTAATTTCCCTTATGTACGCTTCGGCGGTATCTACTTCGTCACGACAAATGGATGTCAATATTCCTAGTCGTAAGGGTTTCAGTACTCTATTACCACCGTAAATTAACGATGCGCAGCACTGCCTCTCCGGCTAAATGGTGCGGAGCCTACAACATGGCTGTAGTATGCGTCAAGCCAAGGATTCTGAGAGCTCCTTACGATGGTCGTGATATATTTAGGGATCGGCGAAGCAAAGCAACTACCATGTAGTTGGCTGGATGTTTATTGCGCAACCCACTAGTAAGAAACCACACTTACCGAAGCGTCAAGGTAAAGAGTAGCAAAAGCATCGATGGCCGTTCAACCGAGGTCCAACAACCTCGTTACATTTAGGGTTATTTCAAGGCCGTGCACGGCCTTGCTACCGTTTCACATGTTGTCAAGCGCTGTCGTAAGCGCAGACGGATAACCTTGTACTAACATAATAACGTGCAAAACAATGGATATTACACTCGTTAATTTTTCCAGCATTTCTAATGAAAGGTCTATCAGCTAGGAAACTGTTAGTAATAAACTAAAATTAACGTTGAAAGAACATTATAATAAAAATCTGTAGGCATATACATTATAAAGCTAGGTGCAAACTTTTAAACTTTGTTAAATAAATGTATAAAAAATACAAATATATGTAACATCTTGTTACAATATAAAAAACGCAATATGGGGTGATAAAGGCTAAAATTGTTATACCTACATAAATATAACATCGAAGGAGCATTATAATGAAAATATATATCAATGTCTGATACCAAGTTTAGACGCATGCATTTACCACTTGTTGTTTATTTGTCCTCACTCAAGGCCCCATAAGCATCAGACAATATTTGCTGTAACAAAAAGCACAGTACACCTTCGTCCAAGTAACAGTCCGTTAGTTCGGTACTTCAGCATGTCTCATATAATTGCACCGAAAATTTCAAATGTTGTAAGGTTGAGAATGTATTTCGTGGCCCACGTCCGCAGTAACGTCAGAGAACGATGGAATGGCGGTACAGTGTCTTCTTAGTGCGATTCTTATGCAGAGTTTATATGGAGTTACAATTATAAATCAAGGTGTTGTAGAAAAGCGGTTATGATGAGTGAACTTTTGACTACCAATGTATGGAAAAATCACGCCCTATTTTATAGCGAGTAACGTTAAAGTACAAGTGATATGTTAAATGAGCTGTCATGGTTCTTTTATGTAAACGTTGATGAACGGTGTATACACATATATATATATTTGGTTGACGGCTTTCGGTTTCGGATTTGCCTTGCACTATGGCCAGCCACAGGACACATGCGTCTATTGAGGGAACATGGGTGGCTTGCGTTTTATAACTCACAGCTCCAACCACACACGCCATATGCAATGTTAACCAGAGGGAATAAGCCCGGGAGGCATGCGGTTGGTAGCCACCTTTCACCAACGGAGCAGGCCCACACTCCTTCACGGGCAAACACAAGCACGCTGTATTAGGGAATCAAACGCACACAAGGCGGTGGATAAACCGCAGTCCGCTCCACACTGAGCGCATGGGACCACTCCTCGAGCCTATAACGGCCACAGGGACTTTGCATCTTGTCCCTCCAGGAACGTCGAACTGTCTCCTAGAGCCAGTATGGACGAGGTAGTGCGTATTTGACTAATAAGCACCTTGTCAACATGCATATCAAGCGAAGCCACACCGAGATACCAAGCAACAGCCAATCACTTGAGTGAAGGATAATAAATAAAATAAATCAGTTAATGCATAAGGAAACGGGGACCTAAATCTTGAATTTATGAACATATGAAATACGTTGTTTACAAACGAATCCGAAACGAGTTCACGAGGTCAGAAAGCATAATTTACGGAAATGCTACAAACACCAAACTGTTATGGAAATTAACTGTAATTGGCTTAAGCGACGTGTGCAAGTTTATAGAAGAGAGTACAGGCAGACATTTATATGAGAACGAAAACCATTAGGACAAACTTGCAAAACCACCATCTGAAATAAAGGGACTTAGCATGCAAGCGCGTGGTCAGTAACTCAAATGCAGCGTAACTATAAGCGCTGCACCGATTCTGCCTAGGTTCTCTGCAGGGACCGTCATCGCTTCGGTAGTGTTCCCGAGTGGCCTCGCTCATGGCTCACTAGGCCTGCCTGACTCAGGCACTCGCGGCAGCAGGTGGGACAGCACCATGCGCTCGATATCGATGGAGTACAACCCATCGGTGTTTGTTGTTTCCGCAATTGGCGCTTTTCCTTGGCATGTATGTGGTCCTTCTCGCGCACATATATATGTATAGTAGCCGGCTCACGCTAACAGACTATTGCGAGTACCGTTCCCATTCAAGAAAAAGATAAGGCACGGAATTGACGGGAAGAAGGCGCATCGTACTACACGCTGTACTTGTGTATTAGCTAGAATATACGACACAGAACGACGCAGCTAACCAGGAAAATGTGAGGTTCACGCGCGGCGCCGTCTATGTGCCACTCGCGTGTGTTGGATCAGACAAACAAGTGCAATATACATATCAGAATTCTGCAAACAAACGCTAGATGTACAATACGGTAAACTTACTTACTAGTTTTAACAAAAGTCTCTGGCAACCCGGGAGAAGCGCTAGACTGTTACACAGTCCTCACCAGAATCAAAGGTGGAAAGAGTATTCCGATCTATTAGAGGATTATCGGTCGCGGACCGGCCTACTGGAAATTGGGTGCTGAAACCCGATGCAGCTGCCTGGGGAGTGGCAGGAGATCGGATCCTGGAGGCTCCTAACAGTGTCCTTCTAACATTGTCGAAACGGAAATATACACGGTTCGTGAGGGATAGCAATTCGAAGGGAACTATTCAATGTACAACTTGTGGCCTCCGACCTTAACGTGAACTTGCACCCTAGTTGACCGTCGTACATGTAAAACAAACGGAAAAAGGCAGTATAAGTAGTACTTAGCGATAACCAAACTAAAATAAACAGAACATACGGTTGGGGCGTACACAAGGTTTCAATCAGCATTTTGTGTTTGATTCAATATCTTTTGTCATCTTTTATGTTGAAATATGTTAAAGTGGATCTAATCAGAATAGGATGAAGACAATGTACCTGCAGGCCAGACACAGTCACTTTTGTGCTTTGTAGGATGTTGGAGGTTGTCCAGCAGAAGTCTATGGTCTGCTATTGCTATGCGTTGTTAACGGTGGAACAGGCCTATTTGTGGATGCCTTGTCGTTGTCGATATGGACAACCTTAAGCGCGTAACAGATACAGATTCACGCTGTTCATGGAACTGGAAGCGGGTAACAGTTGGATTCCAGTGTAGAATCGGGCGCCATTGCAAAATTTTCACATATGTGGACAGATCCATTAGCCTTCTTGACCACAACAATAGGAGCCGCCCTGGCAGAATATGGAACAGGCTGCATGACCTCAATTTCGGCAAGGCGCCTTACGCTACTGGTCTTTTCGGACGGAAGACAGGTTGATTGCCGGCTCTCACTTGAGATGTGGCCTCAGTGCGGGTGCAGAGACCCAGTCCCTCCTTGAAAACATCGTCGACTTTATGCTTGAGCTGTTGGGTCAGGTCCGAGGGACCGGTATTAGGTTACACTACTTTGCAGATGGAGCGAATTGGTAAGTCCGTGAGACCAAGTGGCTCAAGCAAGTCAAATCGGAGAAGGTAGAGATTAGAATCGGAGACCTAAGAAACTGTTTCAATGGCGTTTTCGCCTAAGGACACTGAGCAGTACACACGTCCAGTCAACTGCACTGAAGCACCAAAAGTGTTGGTAACTGTTCGTCTGGATGGTTGAACCGTAGGGCTACCAAGTGAGCACTAGAGCCTTCTCGAGATAAAAGTGATGTCGGAGGCTGTGTCAAGCTGCAGTCAGAATGGATGTCCATTGATGTGAACCAAAACATACTTCCGGTTATGGGCAGCATTGAGTTAGAAGGTTGCGAACAGATGGGATGATCTGTCAACCGTCTTGGAAATCTGTCGTTTGTAAGACTTTAGAATTTAGGCTGACTTGATCCTAGTAGATGAAGACGACTGACGGAGACCTTTATGTATGACTGTGACACCACCGGAAACGACACTGTCTAAAGGAGCAGAACTCACAGTAATGCCAGGAACCACAATAACGACAGGCATAAAGATTCTGCTTTGGACTGGCGTGGCTAACAATGGTTGGCTTCGTGGGCGAATTTTAACAACAGCAACAACAATAACAACACTACCTCGGTTATATGAACCGATGCTTCGCTTCCATACAATCATGATGACGCATGGGATAGAGCTTAATATGAGGGAGAAAAGGGGGACTTGTCGGAAAACCTTAATGCCCTAAACAATGTTCAGTTTCAAGGCGCCTATACCTAGTGTTAACAACATACCGTCACTAACAGCTGGCTATCGTGAAAAGATAAAGCGACATCAGCGCGACAATTTCCTTGTGGTTTTCACTGCCCCGCATCACAATCAGCCAGTATCTCGCAGATAACTCAGCAGTTCGACTAGAAGGTGGCAGCAGATACGCCACTCCTGTCGGCTACGAGAAATGTCCTGTAAAGTCGATTCAGGCACCAAGCGCGTCACGTGGACTATAGTCCGGAAGTTGAGATTGACCAACGGCACCCAGTTTGATCGTCATTGACTTCATTTCCCGCTGCCAGGTCAACTTTTGTTCACCTCGAGCCTTGCGCCACCATACACATGTCAGATTAAACAAGGCCCTCCTGGGTAAGCGGGGACCAGGCATACGTTGTACGTGCCTAAGCCAACACAAGTTATACCTTGCTATCTGTTGTTCTAAGGAACCAGCTTGTTTATCACTGCCCAGTTCTCGCTTACGCACATCATCGTTGCGGACACGTTGGTGCCACTCGACACCAACCATGCCACATAGACAGCGATGATCAAAGACCGGAAGGCACCTCAGATCATCAGACCGAAGAGGTCGACTCTCAATCCCATATTGCAGGACCGCCCTCACTGTGGCCTTGTAAATACGGCATTTCAAACGGAAGGAAGCTCCCTTCTGTCGTCAAAGATGCCGCAGGTTCAAGAAGGCAGTTCTGGTTTTTGCAATGCGTGAACTGACTTCAGTTTCTATGCGCCCATCGTTGCTGATGCAACTGCCAAGGTAAATGAGTCGGCAAACCACATCGAGTTCCTCATTATCAGTGGTCAATAGGTCATCAAGTGGCTACTGGTTCTGTAGCAACACTTTGTACTTTGCAGGTGCGAAGGGAATGCCAACTAATGGGTAGCAGCGACTACAGGAGCAGAACGAGATGCCCTTTCCTTTTGCTGAATCATATCATAGTCGTGTTTTGAGTCTAGAAGCTGCTTCCATTCGTATACTAATTGTGCCAAGTTCAATTTGGGTTCCAAATCAATATTAGCCTCTTTAAAACATTCCTCTGTCTAGGCACTTACCATACATTCAGAGAGATTGTTCCACTCATTCACAACCCGTGTGGATAACGTGACATCGGACCGGATATGGTTCATCAGAGGTTTAAAAGTTTCATGCTGTGGCCCTGTGTCGAACGAACTGTTTTGAGCTGCAAAAACTACTGCACCTCCTTCACCATATCGTCCCTTAAAATGCGTCTAGTCTAAATCAGATCACCACTGCAACGGCGGTAGTCCAGAGTAAATAAGCTCATACATTTACAAAGGGGATAAGGTAGAACACGTAGCATAGACTAGACTTGGATCCGCGCCTCTGAACCTTCTCAATCAACTCACATTCAAATTTCGTGAGTGGGTGTATGGCAGGTAGTCCATATTCCAGTTTTAGACGAACGAGGGAGGAAAACAGGTGTCTGCAGTTCTGCGGTGTCATTTTGTAGAACAACTTTCGTATGGCAGCGCATCCTGTTGCAGATGCTACATTCCGCAACATGTCCTGGGTTGCTCTTAGGTCTGGAGAAACAGATAAACCCAAATCCTTCAGCAGCCACATTATTCAGCAGAAAACCACCAATGCGGTAGGCACCGAAAGATTCTTGATCACTGATCGGGAGAACACGGCACTTATCAAGATTGATAGGCATTTGCCACTTGACAGACCAGTCGTGCAGCAAATCGAGCGTCAATTGCAATTTGTCGACATCTTCAAGCCTGGATACTTCCGAGCACAGTTTAAGATCAAGCAGTCGATTTGGAGTACCTACGGAAGCTCGCTGATAAAGATTTTGTACAGTTCGGGACGAAGAACCGAGCATTGTGGGACCCCACTGGTCATCAAAACAGGACCAGAGTCAACCTCGTTAACCTTTATTCTCATATTACGGTCACCTAGGAAATCAACAGTCCAGACGAGAAAATTACTAGCGATGCCAATCTGCAGAAGTTTGCTAAAATGTCGCTTGTGTGGAACCCTACCAAACGCTTTGCTGAAATCTACCAAAACTACATCAAGGCGATGACCAGCATCCACTGACTGCGCCCATTTTTCTCGGACAACAAGCAGATTGGTAATGCAAGAGCGTGCCCTCCGAAATCCGTGTTGAGCAGGAGAGATGACGTCCAATTCCTCAAAGTGAAGATGCAAGACCCGTTCCAAAATCTTTTCCATGGTTATACAGAGGATTGATAACAGGCAAATCGGTCGGTAGTTCACTGGATCATGGCGATTCCCACCTTTGTATATGGGTTTCACAAGATTTACTTTCCATTTATTTGGGAGACGAGCTGCATCAAGTGAGCTTCGATATACTTGACCAATTGGTGCATCAATGAACTCCGCCACCCCTTTGAGGAACAAGGGATGTAAGCCCTCGGGACCCAGGGAAGAATTCGAGTTCAAGTCGAGAAGCAGTTCCAGTACTCTGTCAGTGGTAGTTTCGACATGCTCTAATGGAGAGGGGTTACAGGGAGAATCCTCGACAACTAATGACGCCTCCATCGCATATACAGAGGAATATTGCGAAGCTATTAGACAAGCTTTCGCCATGTCATCATGAAGCACACTGCCCTCTCTGCTTGCATACAGTGCGGGTATACCGTTGCCAGCTTTAGTGCTTCTTTTTAGGTGTGCAAAAACCTTCTTCGGACTAATCGCAGGTTACTCGGCCAGATGCTCATGTAATTCTCTCTTCTCGCGCATAAATTTCTTACCTTTTTGCAATGAGCGTAATCTTAGGTCGTCTGAGTCAACTTGAGCTGGTACCAAAGTTTCCGCCTTCTCAGCATGAGCGATTTGATTTCTCGAGCTATCCATGGAGCCCTTTGGAGAAAGATTGTTTTGTGACCCTTGGAACAACCCGATTAATGATAAACATCATCTTGGAGCACAAAAGGTCGCAAGCAGCATCGAGATCCAACTGATGAGGGCTGTTCCAGTCCATGAGGCTAGCAGCTAATTTTAGGCGGAGGGGGTCAGCTCGCCAAAAGTTTCGGCGTTGCACTCCCTAGACATTGATAGCTAACTGTCGTGTCCACAAAAGGGAGACTACACAGTGATCACTTTTGCCAAGAGGTTGAAGAATGGCTAGAGCGGAGACATCTGATGAGCCAGGTGTGAGCACAAGGTCAAGGATGTGTGGCACATGGCCTGGAAAAATATCAGGTAGGTGATAAAACATTTGCGTTAGATTACATTCGAGGACTGTTTCTAATAAACGCGTATCAAAAGAATCTGGGGAGGAATTACAATGAAGCGCATCCCAGTCTACGGCCGGAGCATTGAAGTCACCCACAATCAAACAATCTTTGCCTCCCCCGTGCATCCTCATAGAGTCTATCAGGTGGGATCCTGACCCCAAGTGGGATCTGTAGATAACGCCGACTACGAGCGGTCTGAACCCAACATGAACCCTACACCAAAGAATTTCCGATCCTTCATCTAGATCACACATGGCTTCCACTGTGCGAATTTTAAGGTCTGACTTCCAGTAAAGAGCAACCCCGTCCCCGGATCTCTCTCCTAGACGATTCACACGGGATGGTTGGTACCCTGGAATAAATATCTCCAGGTCTGAGATATCCGAGGATAGCCAAGTCTCAGTAAAAGCCATCAGATCGGGTTCTTGCTCCGAGGTCATGAGTAGAATCTCATCCAATTTGTTTCTCAAACTATGCACGTTCGTCGATATCATATGCAATCCACTCCTGATTCTCAGCGCACCGAAAGAACGAAGATTGATCTCCGCCGTGTCCTGGGGATTCTTTTTACTACTCGAAAATCCACTATGTGTAGGTCGCTTTTACCAACTGCCCGTCGGATTCGTAGTTCATCTACGGCCTGCATTTTAACTCTCAAAACAGAATGTTTCTCCTTTCAAACATGAGCTTCGGTGGAGAATACGGCGGCATTCCTCTTCATCTTGACAGACCACCTTTAGGGGCGAACTTTCGAGGAGGCTTCTTGCTTCCTGTCGAGGCAAAAAGCGGAAACGAAGTTTATGCCCTTTTCCCCAGCATCGAACAGTAAAAATCCATCCACCTCAGAAACGCTTGGTCCTCCATTATCCTTTCCGCCGAGGATTCCTTATTAGATTCAGGGGCGTTTACGATGATCAGACATCTTTTCCTCTGGAAATAAGCTTCTTTCACGTTGATGCGGCTTTTGCAGGTAAGGATTTGTCTTAATCATATTCACCAACTGATTCACTTTCTCGATAACATGTTTTAACTGGGGCTGAGAAGAGTTTGTATTAGACCTAGATTTTGCAGCCTTCGTCTTCCCATTATTTAGCGGGGTCTCTGGAATCATGGGTACCGGAGTTACGCTGCTGCCCGGTACCACTGCGTAAATCCTTTCCTTTCGTTTGTTGAACTTCCGGTCCATGGACGATGGTTCCGGGGATGAAAGTGAAGAAAGAAGATTTTGCTTTCCAGGGGAAGTATCCAGGCCAGAGGCCGATGAAGGCAAGATAGAGAGCAGCGGATCATCCTTTTTCTTTTGCACAGAATACAGGCATGAGGACATGTAATGATTGGAGGTAGGCCATTCGAAACACACCTGACACAGCCCAGCCCGACAAGTGTCACTAATAGATGACGACTGAGGAAGTGGTCCTTTGCAGTAGATCGTACAGATCTGGACCGATGTTACAACATGCAATGTGCAGCCACCCTTCACAGAAGGAACACCGAACAACCTTCGAGCTGGAATTGACAGCCTTACAACAGTCCAAGCATTTTGAGGGCATTGTACCCCTTATTCAGTGAACTCAGAATGAATCCTCATGATGGGAACGAGACGCAACGGTGCTGGCTAATTGTGAGTTTAGCATACAGGATTGCATTCCCAGTATCTGAAATGTCGCGCCACCAGCAGATTCTTCCCACCCAATGTTTTCAGTGAGCGTTTAACGCTCGCTTAACGAAGGGTATTGATGCCATACAGGGAAAATTATCCGTTCGGACTTATTTCGATATATTAGCGGTCTGTCGGCGGACTTTCGTGCTGGTATGGTCCCCACATATGTGGAATTGTAATAACGTGCAATCAATGGTGTTGGCTAACTTATTCCTTACAGAAAGCGAAATCTGGAGAAAACCGGGCGTTCGAAGGAAGAACCGCACACTTTTTCTCGGCGAGCGCCCAGTAGGTGAAGCAATTATTTGCCACTCGGGCGACCATCGGACACTGGTGCTGAGTGGGTGGTAGCTCAGCAAACATGCATCTGTTGTATGTATTCTGGCACAGTAGCTGATGTGTTTCCCACATGTAGCAAACGTGTATGATAATGATGATGTTGTTTAACGCTCTCCTGAGACGGAATAGCACCAGCCGCATACTCGTCTTTTCTTTAAGCTTCGTTCCTATGGAGTTTCTGGGTACGCACTTCGATAGCTATCCGCATTTCTCGAAGGCAAGAGATGTTTGTTCGAGTGGGCTCCAGTCTTTCTTTTCCACAGGCAGTTCTGAGTGGTGTCTTGTAGGGATCAGTTCTTGGTTCACTGCTATTCGCTACGTACGTAAATGAACTTCCAGAATTGCGGGGACTGCCTACCCTCATGTTCGACGACGACTTAATGTTATGGTGCAGGATGAGCGACGGCGATGGCTCACAAGTTCTGCAACAGCCTCTTGACAGACACCTCAATTGGTCTCTTCTGTGACAGATGCCAATAAACTATAGCAAATGTTCAGTTATGCGCATAGGATAAAATGGTCCGAAAATGCACTACATGCTTACCAATAATGAAATACCTATCCCAATGAATTGATTTAGAGATCACTGTCTCAGGACTTTAAATCCAGCAAGCACTGGAAGCAAGCGTCTTGCAGGGGTTTTCGAATCCTCTGCATGATCCGCAGCTCATTTGGGATCCTTAAGTTGTTTACGTCCTTTGTTTGATCGCAGCTGGAATATTGCGTCCATGATTGTCCTACTTGTCTGAATCGTGACAGGATGGTGTTAGAGCGGGTCTTGAGAATTGGAACCAAAATGGTCCACGGGTGCGGCAGCTGTTCTATCTTGACACGTTGCTCAACGAAAGGATGTTTTCGTTACATTATCGTCGTCTTCGTGGTGACCTGCTTCTCGCTTATTGTATAATGACGCGGCGGATAGGTCCAGACTTCTATCGTCTTTTTCATCCTTCACAGTTACCTACTCCGCGGGCATCCGATGATATTGCACAAACTCAGATATCATCGGGTTTGAGCTGATGCGCGGTTGTCACGCCGGGTGATAGATTCTTGCAACGCGCTACCTGAGGACGTAGTCCTGTCAACCACAGTGACAGATTTCAAGCGTCGCTTCGACGCTCTCAACTTGCAACTCCGAATATTCCCCTTCTCTTAATTTAGTTTCTGGTTGCTCTTTAGCTATCTTTCTTTTTATTCACTTTTACCGACTTCATTGTCCTCTTTCGTACTCTTCCGTCTTATATCTAGTCTACAATTTTCTTTTCATTTTTTATTTTACGCGGCCGGCGCAACGGAGACTGCTAGCGCAGGCCATGTGGGTTTGTATTGGTTAACCGTGAGTTAATTTGTACGTGCTGATTTGGCTCCATCTGGCCGATCTTGTCACCGCATTGTAACGTGGATCAACGACGCATACAAAATGGAACGACAATGGGAATTTCCTTTTGCTTTTGTCCCATTTGAATTTGATGGCTGCGTACTGACACCTTACTGATGGTGTAGTTACTCGACACAGTGATACCCAGACCGCGTGCTTCATCAATGCGGCCCAACATCAAGGTGCCGCCAGTAGTTTGTACTGTATCTCCTTCGATGCTGGCATTAACAGGCCACTCTCACATGGACGACCACCCGCCACAGTGCAAATGTCTTTTGATGGCGCGTCACGGTTGCACCTGTTTACAAGATTTACATCATCCGCATAAATATAGCAAACGTTTTTAAGGAGAGGAACTAAGTCATTTATATACAGAAAAGGCAGTAGCCGATCTAGAACATGACTCTGGGGAGCACAATTGTGAGCGCTGCCTGTGCTTGAGCTGGAGTCACCAATCCTTACTCAGAAGGTTCCGCGAAGAAGATATACTATCCAATGCAATACTCGGATATATATCCTAAATCTTGTCCTTTACCCAATGAGAAACGATGGTTACATAGTAAAAAACCTTGCTAAAGTCAGGCTATTCTACTGCGGTCTCATCGTTAAGACAGCGAGTAATCTCATCCAGAAACCACGGCGGTTTAGTTAGGTATGACATTTTCTCAACGAAGCCGTGTTTCTCCCCACTTTTCAAGGAAGAGCAAGTAAGTACCCACAAATTCGGTACCTGGTACGCTTTCCAAGCATCTAAACAATCTCTTGATAAGGTTGATAGGCATATATTTGGCAAAGGCTGATGTAGAACCTCCCTTGTGTTGCTACAGCTGCTGCCTCCTTCCATTCTTGTGGCAGCCTACCTTCCCGAAGTGACATCTTGAATTGGTCCAAGACAGCAGGTAGTCTTTTAGCAAACGGCTTGACAGTGGCAAGATGCACATTATCAGGTCCAGCCGATTTACATAATCCAAGCTTACCGAGACATCAAGGACCTCATATGCAGTTAATGGATCGTGTATCATCATACTCTCAACTTTACCATGAAGCTACTAGCTGATAGGACACCCGTTGTCTGCACGATATACGTCCTGAAAGATGCGCAGCAACCACTGCACTTTTTCTGCATCCTCTAGCATGACACCGTCATCCGTTATTAACTTACTAACCCCTGGCCTGTAGCTTGTCTTGTAATCAGACGGCGCGGGTTCGATCCTGCGTATGGGCAGGGAGACCCTCGCAGTATCCTTGGCCCACATGCGACGGGTGGTGGTTGCGCAGCAGCGAAGCATCGGGACGCAGTACCGATGCTTCTGCTGATGTTTATCTTCTTCTTACTTACCAAGCCCCACTCTAAAGTAAGCCTTCGATTAACATAACGGTAATACATCTTCGGTCTTGCCTTTGCATTTCAAGCTAAACTAAGCTTATATCTGTATTTCGCATGTTTCCGTAAGTTGACTACCGTGTTCCGGCATTTCTTTTAATGTAGATAACGTCTAAATCCTCCGAACACCTTAAACTTTCTCCAGGAATTGTTGCGTCTCTGCATCGTCCCATTAAATCTCCGACGCCAGCAACGGGGTTTATTGATTTGTCTCTTGCGGCGCAACGGAACAAACTCGTCCGTAACCTGCAAAAGCTCATCTTTGATTACGCTCCATTGTTGTTGTAATGTGGTGTGCGCTCATCCTGGAATCCAGTTGATTTGTAACCTTCTGTTCTGTAACTGATTAACGTTGATGCGGCCGAAATTCCACATCAATCTAGATTTTGCCGAAAGCCTCTCAGTATTCAGTGAGGAGGTTAGAACGCAGTGGTAATAACGGCCTGATTTATCTTGGCTATTTAATTCCTCCCGCTTCCTTTCTTCTTTTGGTCGCGACATTTTTCAGTACAAAGTGCCCCGACATATGTGTCGCGTGCGGAATCGCCTATGGAGACTAGTATTTGATCTCATGAACTTACTTTCTGGGACTACGGTTGTACAATCTGCTTAAAGTTTTGAACTACGGCTGTATCTTCCTGGCTGCTATGTGCATTTTTCTTCTGACCTGCTGCTCTTTAAATTGATTTCCCATTTCGGCATCGTCGTTTATTCATTGAAGGATTGCTGCTTCTCCGCTACCTTATATCCATGTTTCGCATAAGCCACATAGATTTTCCTGATGTATAGGGTGAGGTTAAGTACTATCTATTGATCAGCTTGCTTTGGGTGATCTCGACCGGTAGCCGTAGGGATTGCGCGCTTGCATAAAAATAGGTATCGAGTACACAGCCTACGTGAATTGATTTTGTTGGGGAAGAACCTGCAAAAAAACTGCCTGGATGCTGGCGAACTTATCGAGCAGCTCCGTCGACCATCACATTTAACAGGTATTGGATGATTCGGAATATGCGCATGCTACATATTAAGCTGGCACGGCTTGAGTACGAGAAGAACTTAACTGTCATTATTCGACCAATCCGAAAAAGTTCGCCTACGTTAAGCGACGTTGCGTGGCAAACTCTTTCATTCAGGCGTTGCTTTGGGAGGATGGGACCCATGCATATAGCTTCTAGGACAAAGCATAGCATTTAGGATCACAAGCCTACCTTGTAATCCGAGGGCGCAGGTTCGAGCTTCCGTAGGGGCCGAACAACCCTCACAATATTCTTATCCCACGTGCGACTGATAATGGTTGCGCGGCAGTCAAGTGTACGATTTACGTTTCCGGTAGACTGGGACAAAACTGTAACTTTAAGCTCATATGATAGGCTGTGGACACGTGTGGCTAACGCCCGCAAAAGCCAACTAGCAGTCACATCTATGTCACGAGAAGTGCCGATGGAGACTTCAGTTTTTTGGAATTACCGGAGGTTTGCACGCCTTCTCACTTGAATTGTAGAGCCATGGACACCACGGGCTCTTCCTTTACACGTATGGCTCGAACGACATTCGGACACCGATCCGGTCAGTAACTGCGATCCATCTTCGATGGGAAGTAAGCCGGAACTCATTGGTATTGCTTCGATGGATTTAACATTGCTCTCAGGCCTATTTAGTTCCGTTGGCCCTGGTGGTTACGCCCCAAATGGGACTGTCTCGGCGGATTGGATCAGGTCTACGGATGGTACAATGTGGTAAACAGCTGCGGTACGCATTGTAGACTAGTATTGTTGGGTGCGAGGCCGCTTATTCCAGGCTTGAAGTCCGCCACAACCCTGCCCCGTTTTGGAAGCACCGAAGTGCTAAATTTGGACCACCAACCTTTTCAGTCCGATGGCAGATTCACGTGTTCATTCCCGTTATCGCATATGCGGCGTATACTGTCTGCACATTTCTGACGATATCAAACATCCAAGAATGGAGCAGCACAATTACAAGCACAAACTACACAGCTACATACGCACACACAAGTACCTACTTACATACTCTGCTACACAAACATACACTGTTATGGCAAACATATCGGATTTTTACACATGATCACGCATTGTTATGTCAAAATGATCATGCCTGTAAAGGCGTGCCTCGTCTTGTCGAGAATAAAAGCTTTATTTGTCTACAGATATGCCTGGTGAAAACACACCGCTCCAGCCCTGAGTGCAGCCGGCTTGATCACACAAGACGCGACGATGCCTGGTTTCCGCACAGGCTTAGAACTTTCGTCACTGTTTCACAATTAACGAACTCAGTTGAACGAGTTAGACAATATCAACAGAGATTTCAGGCGCAGACTCAAGAAAGGCACAAGTCTGTACTGTGCAGTCACTGCCGCTGGATAAGATTCCAAGTTTTCTAAAGCCCAAGTTCCATTAGGATCCAGTACACCGTCTGGTCAGCAGGCATAAGCAGGTGACAATTCAAAGAGATTGCCAGTCGACTGCAGACATCCGATGAATTGGGACAGCCAGCCACGTTTATCAGTAACCGGGGACACGGATGTAAAGCTTCCGGCCCTCTGCTTTCCAGACGTGAAACCTTCGTAGGCTGTGTGGTTTTGGACAACATCGCAGCCAATGAAGTCATAGTCCCGTTGCAGAAATCAAGTTCAGCTTCCCAACTCCAACTGAAGTTTGCTGAGGAAGGCACATTTGACCAAGTCACTTTACCAGAGGTCGGTGAAGGATGCTCCGACTACTTGCCGTGTTTGGATTTGTCCGCGTGCTCGGATGCTGGGACTCACTCGATCAACCTAGATGAATCACAACACAGTCTTCCATATGAAGGAAATGGTCCATTATCTCAGCAAACAAGTAAGTTACTTGCATCTCCTTGCTCTCCAAGTCCCGAACGTGACGAGAGTGGGCTACAGTTTGCATTCAGTCCCGAAATATGCGATGTATCACCTCCATTGGCCAGATTTGAAATGGAACCTGAAGATGCAGCCACGGTTACGATGCGCTGCGAACTATCTTCCGAGTTGTCCGGTCGATCGAGTAAGGTGACCCTTCTAGCAAATGCGGTTGGGGAAGTTCTGGATGGCAAACAAGAGGCTGCGCCGAACGAAGACATCACGTGGTCCTTCAGTGAAAATCCCATCCGGCTTTTTAAAAACCAGCTGGAGGCGCTTAGTTATAAATAAATAAATGGTTTATTCTCGGGGGGGCGTGGCACACCTTTGCAGGTATAATCAGATGGGTACAATAGGTATAATAAATAAATGCTTCATCCCCGAATGAACGAGCCACATCAGTATAGGCGTGATCAAGTGCTTGTCAGAGCCACAGAAATAAAATAAGCGTATATACACCAAACGACGGAGGCAGGTGTTCTCAAAGTACGTGGTTCGAATAATGGTGCGTACTTGCCATGATGGAAATGTATATTGGAGTCAGATAGAAAAGTAGCGCGGAAGCACAATAGATTCCATAAGTTACTTTATTATGGAAAAAGTGAACAGGGGATTTGAATAGTTCCGGAGATTGATTTACAATATTTCGTGTGCGTTGGAACCAGGTAGAAGGTTTAATAAACTCTGTTGGACGAAAAGGTGAGGATTTGTTCATATGTCGTTGTGCTCCCAAGGTTCTTTTAACGGGATTATTGCCAGTGTTTAGCAGTTGACAGTGACTTTATTTTGTTGGGGAGTTACATCCGGCACATCCGCCGTTGGACCGCTGTTCACCAACCTGTAGACCGGTCTTCTATTCACCATTATTGATGCCGGAATCACCCCCTACAAATAAAAAGCCACCGAAGCTGAAGCGCAGGTTGACAACTCGACATTCGCATTAATACCAGACATATTCCTCCACGATTTACTATCTTATCCCACTCTAGGCATCCCTGCCTCACCTGCTCACACTGCACCAATCGTGCTGCCACCTACGTAACCGCCCACTGAGACTCACACAAGCACAGTCAGCTGAACTGCAGAGGACACTTCTTCGTTTTGCGAATCTGCCGACCGTGGAATGCTCTGTCTATCGACCTAGTTTCGGCACTTGGCTCATTTTAGGACCCGCCTGGACTGTCATCTTGACGAGCTACACCACCATCTTCACTGAGACAACTGCCTTCTACTTCATTTCATATTCCACATTAGCCCCAAGCAACTTACAGCTGCCTCCACCCGACGCATCAGCTTGTATTTCAATTCTCATCACCTCCGGTATACACATTGACGGAATTTTTATCGTTTCTTTTTCCCCTATACCTAGTTCCTTTCCAGCTGTTCCCGAGAGCGTAGTGGTCTGTTATGCTTTCAGCTGGCATGCATTCTGTTTAAATGTCACATAAGCCCAATGCTGATATGGTTAACACGCGGATCCAACCTGCTATAAGATTGCTTGGCATTTCCTCAGACCTGACAGTAACAATTTTACCCTATAGGGCATGTAATGCTGGAGTTTTTATTTCCATTATATACAAAGTTCCGATGCTCCAAGTTATCCTCCACTTGATGGCTTCTACAATGGTACCTAAAATCAAAGCAGAAGGCAGCTTGTTCCAAATTCAAACCGCACGATCCGCAAAGAAACTAACCGTTATTTCTAACCTGGACATTTTATGATTAAGCTTAACTCTGTGTCTTCGCAGGTGGTCCGATGCAGCAGCAGGCTCAGACAGATCGGAAAGCCGGATACTACCGAAGGACTAGCAAATGCTAGTCCGAGACGGTGTGCATAATCGAGCACGAATATCAGGTTATTGAAGTCGGACACAGCGGAATATATTCGGTGCGTTACAAAAACGCGTGGACGGATGAAGCGAGACAGGAGCAAACTTTATCGCGACAACTTACAGAGTAGTCGAGTGTCGAGCCGGATGTGAGGAAGGTTAAAACAAGAAAGAATATTGTACTATTAGGCAGCAATGCAATTTTACCTAAAAGACAGTACTTATCTTTTGGGCGCAACATCACCCAGAACCTTTATACTTTTAAAAATTCCTACCAAGTCTCCTGTCAACCTGCGCCGTTTCTAGGGCATTTATCACGTGAATTCCCCCGTTAGCCATCAATCATCCTTGTCACAAAGTGTGAGAACTTCACTATACAAACAACAACCTTGCCGAGATGCGGTACCCCAGCCTGAGCACAGTATCACCGCCATGTATAACAGAAGGAAAATCTCGGGTTTATTGTTGCATTACGCCTAGCAAAGTACGCTGCCATGTGCATTGAGTAATCGCTCACTGGATAAGATTGAAGCGCACTGGTCTCATGTTCACCAGCCCTTACTAGCAGCAGACAAATACTCATGTGGAAAGTCCAAGCGCCAACATGTACAGTGGATCTCTTCGCAGTCTCGCTGCTCGCCGGCACGTTCCGGATGAAAGCACAACACAATGAGACTCGCTGAGAGATCTAGGCCAACCTCCGTGCTAACCCGGAATGTGTCCGCGAAACTTGCTGGTCTTGTCGTGCATCAGAGATAGAAATAGCTGCTGTCCTCGGTAACCATCAAAAGGTATCCTATCTGATACGGGCAGCAGGAGACCTGGAGTTGATGAAAATATTTATGACGGGAGTGGGCAGCCAATCCACAACTTGTAAAAACGTTTGCAGCGTTGGGCTGGGCGCTTTGAAAGGCAAGTAATTCGGTTGCAGTTTCAGATTCCTCGCCGACTAGTGATCATGCTGCTCCGTGGGCTTTCCCTTTGGATCCGCCCTCTCGCTCAGAAGTCGAACGTGAGGTCGGATCGCTGAAGTTAACTAGAGCTGCAGGACCAGATAACCTTCTTCCAGACCTTTGGAATTTGGGAGAAATGCACTTGTGCTAGATTTACACGCGGTACTAGTGAAACTGTGGACACAGGAAGCTGTCCCGAGCAGTCGCAGGCACGACCTCGGAGCCCTAATTTTTAAGCGAGGCTCACGATTGGCTGGTAGTAACCGTAGAGAAGACAGTTTGATCTTCATTGCTTCCAAAGTACTTGACTCCTTCATCTTACGCAAACTGCACGGCACTCATAAAAGCCAGCTTCATCAAAAGCAAGCCTGGTTTCATCGAGTGTGTGGATGCATCGACCACAGCTTACTTTGCGTCAGTTATATTTACACCGTCACGTAGACTGGCGGTCCATCCTTGGGCTCCTCGATTTCAAAAGTGCTATAGCTTCGGTTGATAGAAGGGCGCGTTGGGTCTGTATACTCAGGTAAGGTGTGCCCGTGAAATATGTTAAAATTTTCTAAGCATTATACGCACGTAGCAGATTGAGGGCACGCTGTAGCCGTTCTCTACTATCGCCAGCTGTATGAGACAAAGATGCCCGCTGTTACCCTTACTCTTCAACTTCGTTATTGACGAAGTACTGGAACTCGCGTTCACATGACACGACTTAGAAGGTGTGGAACTGCTCCCAGGCGGACGACCTCCTGTAGTATTCTGACTATCTCGCCCTCTGTGACAGCTCCTAGGTGTGCCAAGGTGCGCTTGCTGACTAGCACTGGCTGTCAGTCACTTCGGGCCTTGCTTCACCATCTCGAATTTTAAAGCTTTTCTCCACGTATTATCGTCAGCTTTACGCCGCAACGGCGCTTCGCTGCAGCGCGAGCACCACCAGTGGCGCGTGGGTTGAATATGTTGCGAGTGCGCCTGCTCCTATGCGGAATCGAACCTGTGACCTTGTGATTGCAAGCTAGGCGTGCAGACCACTTGGACACCGGCCAATCTCCGAGACTGGCCGGGACCACTACCTGCGCTGACCCTTGGTAGGGATTAGCTAGAAATCTTTCAAAAACTCAACTGCCTCGGAAGTTGTATCAGCGCCCGCTGGCTTGGAGAGAAGATCACGAACCGTGGCGCTTATACTAACCTTCGCCACTTATGGCGCCGGCGCGACATCAGTCTTGCCCTGAAGGGTAAACTGTACAATGCAGCGGCACGTTCGACCTTACTGTACGGTTGTAAAACCTGGCCCCTTAGAGCAGCGGACCTGAAGAGCCTAGTTATGTTCGACCATCGGTGCCTTCGCAGTTTGGCTCACATCTGGTGAGAACGCCGCGTGAGGAACGAGCGTGTTCGACGCCTTGTTTACGGCACAGAAAAAAGGACTGAACTGCTCAGCACCGTCATTTCACGCACCAGGCTTCGATGGCTCGGGCACGTGTTACGCATGTCAGCCCACCGGCTCCCGCGACGTGCGTTGTTTGCGTGCCAGGGATGTGGATGGCAAAAGAGTAGAGGTGGCCAAGCGATGATTTAGTTTAATGATATGAGGGCTTTTAATTCGAAGCTGGCCTAGGTTGGTGCGTCTCGGTTTCCTGGTTGTGGTCTGAAAGACGTTGAACACGTTTGGCTGGATACACTTGCTGATATGACTAGTAGCCGACCTCAGTGGCGTTCGTGCTGTGAGTTTGTTTGTCCCACCCCATCCCTCTTAGCCTACCCCTTCAACCACCATCTCACTATTTAGCCTTATATAATTTTGCATAGTGATTTTTTTGATGCACAGTAGCCGGCTAGTAGCTTATCAGAACGATCCCCATCCGTTACCGGTAGCTCAGCTTTCTTGCGCCTGTTGCACTTTTTTCTTTTGCGGCAGAGTAGCTGAGTTGTTTCCCACCTCTAGCTAACGTGTATAATGAATGATGATGAAAGGCCCATGAGTTGAGTCTTCGGTCCCGAAATTCCATTAGGTACGAAACATTTACCTCACTTTGCTGTCTTGTGGATTAGGTCGTTTTGCCAAAGGCTCGGGATGGTGGTCCCCGAAGACAGCCTACGTACTTCGGCCTAGGCAACTGCGCAGTAACTCACCTACTGACGTACCATGAATTCACACCCTCTCTCTTGCTACTACGTCGAATTCACGATTACATGCCTCCCACTTATCTACTCCCCCTCGAATCACCCACATTTTCTGCCTGGTTCATCAGCGGTGAACAACCCTGCCTCCATTGTCGAATTTGTCCCCTTAACATCAACCGACACAATTGTGCAGTGCATTCCAGAGAACCACTAGCCACGTCTCCAATCGTCACCCCTGCAAACAGAAACTTGGTTTAAGCTAACAATACTCAATCTGCGCGCTTTACTGCAGACAGGACTGTAAGCTAGACTGACACACAACTGAGGCTTGCAATTAGTATCCCCTACCTGAATGCAACTCGATTTCAAGATTCTAACACGGTCTACTGGTTGTCCTCACAGATCCACCCATAAACCCGTTTCCATCTCCACCTTTTTGGTGGAGCTAAGTTAGTCACCTTAAACTGGTGTCGGGATCGCACTCAGTGCTATTACCGACGTCGCTCATCTTGACGGGATTTTAATAAATAGGCATCTTTATGCTATGAGGCTCCGTTACTCTTGCAATATTAGCAGACGTCGAGCCGATAAGTGTGCTCTTTTTTGATCTTAGCCTGCGCGTTCACTGACTGCAACTCCAATACGGTCAAGGAGCAATTCTGTCAAAACCCTAAGGGTGCCTAAAATGGACATAATCATTATGGCAGGAGATTTCGACACTCTACCATGTGCACGCGACCTTGGAGGACCGCATATATATGGTACTGTTTGCTCTGATAACGGCAAAAGATTGGCCGGCCTCTCCAGCACGAGCTTCCCTCACTGGACGCCACCATGTTACTTGGCGTCCTCTATCAAAATTCCTGCATTGATCCCAACTTGACCGCATATCCATGAGTCGCAGATAATGTGACAGCATGATTGACGTATTGGTCAGCTTGCTGCGAAACCAACCATGCGTTGATGTGCGCGACAGTTTGCATGCGTTTCGGTGACCCATGTAGTTCTAGAATGGATACTAGTACACTAGCGATGCGTAGTATAAGGGTAATAAGCGAACCGGATGATAACGAGTCCGAAACTCACCAAACCGACTTTCTGACACAAAGCGAACACTTGAAGGCCGCAGATGGATGTGCGCTAGAAATAAATACCGAAGCAGCACTTGATAAGTTTTCGAACAAAAGCGCGCCCTGCAACCTTCAGGAAGACGTTCACAGATTATTGGACATGTTGATGATCCGACATAGCGCTTATGGCGAGTGCTTGTTGCCACAACAAACAACTCCGTTCGCATCTCTCGGGTTCGCACATTGGGCCAAACGAAACCGACTGAACACTTCAATTTAGAAGGCAACGATAAAATCGGATTATGTACAGAAGCTTCATGAAAACTTCTTTCCTCTCCTCTGAATGTTGGCCAGCATTGTTCAGGCTCGAGACAAACCAGGCTATCCGCAGGTTTGTTCAGCTGTGGTGTCGCCTGCTGCACAGCTAAAAGCTTGATTTAGACATCCATGGAATTTCTAGATCGTCGACGGCTTGCAACCTCCCTCCGGCTCATAGCATTAAGGATCACAAACCTGCCTTGTAATTCGGGGCCGCGGGTTCGAACCTGGGTAGGGCACCGGGTGACTCTCGCAGTATCCTTAGCCTACTTGCGACTGTTGGTGGTTTGCGGTAGCGGAGCGTTGGTACTGCCTACCGGCGTACTGCTGATACCTGTGTGTCCTCTAATGTGGGACACAACAAACTCCGTCGGTCCATTTCTTAACAGCTGATAGTAAACTTTCGCTCTATACATGAAACCTAGTGATCGTAACTGGTTGCTGGTATAGCAGCCTCCGCATCGGTTTGAAGCCTGTGCAGATTGATATGCGTTATGAAGGCCATCGGTTACAATTCACACGCTGTAAGACAATCGGTCAGTTAGACGGTACGAAAATCACCAACATACATGGACCTTTGGATCGCCGGGAAGAACACTTGCTCTTCAATTTAATTGCTCCGCACACCACTATTTCCATCTGCTGTTGTTTGATCTGTCCCGCAGATTCTCCTACCGAGGCATAGTTCTGCGGCGCAGTCTGACCTTTGAAACATCACAGAGCACCTAGCACTAACCACCTCTCCGGGCTTTACTCAAAGCTGGAAAGTGTTTGCCGACGAAGTCATATCGCCGTTTATGCAGGTTTAGACTAACGAGATGATTCCCAAATCATATGGGGAATCAACGGCCGTCCCGACGCACAGGAATGGCTCTCGCAAAGATTGCGCTACTTACCGTATAATTCTTTAGTTCACTGGTACGTCTAAAATTTTACTGTCCGTCTGACTTCGTAGATTTTACGGACTAGAGGGGTTTTCTCGAGAGGAATAAGCCAGTTTTCCTCCAGGCCGAGGTTGCATCGACCAAATCTTCACCTACCGTCAACTGCTCGAACTCCGACCCCGTCCACTGACAAAGTACAGTAGTACTGTTCTTGAACTTTCGGGCAGCATTTGAATCAATATATATATATATATATATATATATATATATATATATATATATATATATGCTTTGGGGAATTGCCTACTAAGAAAATGTGTGTCCGATAAGTTTAACTATTCTGAGGGAACTGTGCAGTCATACATCTAGTAAATTTACGGCTTACGGCAAGCTGTCCTCTCCGTTTGTTCTCATCAGCGGTGTCCGCCAATTTTACTCTATTTTCCTTTTCTCTTTACTTTTACAATTGAAGGTGTCGTGCAATGAACACTAGTTCAGAACTGCGATGTTGAGCTTCTATCGGGCGACCGAGTCGCGGAACTACATTACGCTGATGATGATGGCTTACGGGGGAGAACCTGCAAGCCTCCCAATACTTTGAACCGCTTGGCGATGGAAGCATTCAAGTACGGCCTGTGTTTCACCCCAGGCGAATGTAAAACACTACTCCAGATTTGGCAGGCGCCTGTGTCTGCGCTCACTACCGCTAGTGACATTCTGGAGCAATTTGCTTCACCACTTATCTTTAGGGATCTACATCGCGACTGTTGGCAGTGTTGGACAGAGGTCTTACAACGAATTGCAAAGGTCCACCTTGCATTAATCAAACTGAGACACCTATGGTATCTTCACGGCATCGCTCTTAAGGTCAAGCTATGGATGTACAATGCCTCCGTACATATATAAAGAGCGTGAAAGAGATATGATCCTTTCGTTCTGAAGATCATAAACGGTTGCCAGTTCTTAGCAACCGTCGTTTGCGAAGGATTGCTCGTGTGTGATTGCAACCTCGCCTAACCAGCAGCGAAGTTCTTGACCGAGTCCGTGTGTCCAAAACCTTCTCCGACAACGGATGCGTCGGCTGGGCCACATATTACACATACCAGAGTGTCACCTTTTCCGTTGTGTGTTATTAGCGCCCCTTGGGAATGATTGAAAAATGTGCCGCGGTTAACAGCAAATGATTTAGACAAGGAACATAAATAAGGTGACCTCATGCTTTCTACCAGTCGATTCATTTCGCTCTCTGCGCTGGGGACCACGGGACACTGACTCCCACTGGTTGCAAATATTGAATATAATGGTCCGCAAAAGACATCAGTGGCGTCAGTATTGTTGTGCCCTGTCCATAATTTAATTTTCAACCAAAAGACAAAGAAAAACACCCGCCTGTTTGCAACACGAAAATACTGGTTATTTTTTTGGTGTTCAGAGTTTGCTGAGCTCGACAGTTTTCTGCAAACGTTTCATCAGCATCCGAAATGACATCATCGATGCAGTATTGTGTAGCGGAGCGAAGCGATACGAAACGTTAGTGTGTGTCGAGTAGTCGTGCGCGTTATCGATGTTCTGGGCGGACGAGCCGTCAGTCTGAGCTCGGATTGTTCTACCAGCACATTACCATCGTAACCTCTTTCTTCCATTAATATCCGGTAGCGTTGACATGCGTACCTCTTTGGTTGACCTGGTCGTCCTACGTGCTTGTCCGGCGTTCTGTTCCGTTAGGTCTAATTCATCAATACGCACTTTAGCTAATGTACTGCAATATAAAAGAACCAGATACACAACAATACAGAATATGATATAAAGCAAAAAACGTACTGTCATGATTAATGTCCTACTGAGCATCGCGTCTGAACGTAGTTATCCATGGAGGATAAGTGTGGGAGAGAGAGATAAAGGAACTCCCAACACAAACGCCAATGGAGCCGGCTCTTCGATATGTCAACCAGCCGGAAGACACCAACCGACGCCAACTTGGAAGTGATTATCTTCATATACCTTGAACAAACCATCGCCCGAACTCCCCTCCTCTTTTATCCAAGCCCTTGTCACGCAACTATCGCATGTCGCAGAAGTCGGTGTGCTGGCATCCGCAAGACAGCCCGATCATCGGAGCTTGGCGCGTGAAATAACGGTGCTGAGCGGTTCATTCGCTCTTTCTGCATCGAATGCACGACGTGTAACAGGCTCACGGTGTTCTAACCACACTTGCGCTAGGCTGCGAAGGCAGCGATGACCGAATGTAACTGACCGTTAGATTTAATTGGTCTTTCTTCTATGAAAGAACGTGGTATCAGCAGTACGCCGGTACCCAGTATCATCGTTTCGCTGCCGCGCAACTACAACTGGTCGCACATGGGCTAAGAATTCTGCGATGGTCGCCCGGTTCCACGTAGGCCCAAACTCGCGCCCTCAGGTTGCAAAGCAGGCGTGTGATCCTTAAGACCACGGGCCGGCTATTTTTCTACACTGCTATGTATGTCGCATCGATTTCCATGTATGTAATCTCAACAGTTTATCAGCTAGACATAGAGCTAACCATCCACTTCAAGGTATCCGTTGATTGCATTTGCCGTAGGATACCAATCTTTCGAGAATTCTGTCGCCTGATTTGAATATTCACGAGCTGAAATCTCCACCTTCCCTAAGTCGAGGTGGTGGTTTTCTTTGCACATATTGTGCTGTAGAACAGCCACAGGGATACCTACACCTACAGAGGGATCATGGGGTTCTTGCGCTCCACCACTCACCTACCCGATATCCAGTATAAACCGGAAGTAATAAGACCGGAAGGCATGTGGATGGGAGCCACGTTTCACCAATGGGGCCGGCCCAACTCCTTCAACATGCACCACAGCAGCATTCCTATATGTGTGGGGAATCATGCGTACCAGACGTACATCTAGCGTTGGCTTGACCGTAGCTCGCTCAACATTGAGTGGAACCATTCTTTGAGTCTAGCATGATCACGAGGACCGTGCACCCATTTCTCCTTCAGCAATGACCAAGTGTATCCGGGAACCAGGACTATAGAGGTCAAATGTTTGCAGAAGGTAGGCACTTCGTCAACATTTACACTAGGCACAGCCACGTGGGGCCCATCAATCAGTAAACACCTGAAATTTAAGTGAATCAACACACAGGCACACGTGCAGACCAACTGAAGCGATGATGTGTAACGCACGTGTTTCATTTACCCTATCCTTGTCCTTGGTTAGCAAATAAAATCGGAATTGCGTAATTACCATGCTCTGACATCAACCCATTTGACCTGCCATTTGCCCCTTGGATACCGGTTTCTCGTGGTCGCATGGATGGTTTAGTAGACCAGCTCGGCTGGGGCAAACAGGACCGCATGTGTTGCAACACCATATGCTTGACATCGACGGGCTATTATCCATCGACGTCTGTCGCTTCTGTAACATGCACTTTTCTTCCCGAGGAAGCCATCCTTCCCGGTGCACTTGGCACTCAGTTTATAGCCGTTTCTTACCTACCTTGATACTAGCGTTATATTATTTTTTCCCTGACTCCACTGTGAACTGAACATGTTTCAAGCGTCTGATGTAGTTGGAATGCGCGTCAGCGGAAGGTTGAAAGACCGACGACTACTAACGTCCTATTTCCACCTTCTGGTCAGACCGCGCTGGTTAAGATCGACGAGACTTAAGTTAACAAAGGATCTAACCCCGGTAACATTTACACTTCTCCCTGGACGACGTGCATGTGCGAAATTGCCATGAACATGACAATACATATTCTCACCCAATATGTAGAGGTGATTTAATGGAAAACATTTTAAATAGTTTGACCTTTCCCTATGTGGGAATAGTATCGCATCGTCGCGAAATAAAAGATTTACTTATTTATTTATTGATCAAGACGAGGAAGGATCGTTGTGTGGAGACTGTTAAATCTTCAAGTTTTCTCACTTTTCCGAAATCGACACCAAAAATTCTCCGCAAGAGTTCTAGCTCAGCCAAAGAAAAAGCAGAAGTACAACAACCTCGATCAAGATCACGGTGTTAACAAAAATGTCGCCAGAACGGCACCAGAACGCTGTACTACTGCACCAGACCACCAAATCTATAGGTAGTTCAAAGGCCTTCGGATTCTAGAAACGAAGGTCGGCTGGTAAAATTAGCAGCCTCCTTGCCAAAAGTCCGTATGTTGGCGGTCACCTGAACTAGTGTATAGTTTCGGAATCTTCGAGATCAATACGCAATCGAAGTTAATAGATTAATTACTAAAACAATGGGTTTTCCTTAATGTTTTTACCTCATCCCGCAAACCCCCTTCTGAGATGGCTGCCGCGGTGTATGATTATAAACTGGGGTTTAATTGGAGCCTCCTGGACGGTGTTCTACGCCTTTCGGTCCATCGCCTTGTCTGAAGTCTTCTGAACTCGGGTTCCGTTTTCTGAGGTTTGGTATCATTCTTCTGCTGACAGGGTTCTTCCACGGTCTCTTTAGGCAAGTTGAAGCTGTCCGTCAACAGATCAAACAGAAGTTCGGCAGGGTACGTTACTTGTTGCTAGAACAGTGTTGGTCGCAGCTGATTTACATGGCGTACCCATTCCTACATTCCAACCAGTACATCGTAAATGACGTTCCCACGATTTCCCTTGATTGTGCCTGATGTCCATTTTGCTTGTCCTTCCCGGTAATCACATACAAGTACCGACTGAACCGGTTTAAGCGACCGTCGCTTGGCACCATACCGCCGATTGGAACCATCTTCCATCTTAAATTTCCTTTCATCAGCTCTGGGCTCTGAGAATGGCTGGACTGTGCCAATGGTCACGCGGAACTTTCTCTTTATCATTGCCTCTGCTGCTTATACTCCATTCGGTGTTTGGATTTTGTGTGGATCGGTACAGAAAGCGGAACCGGTCGCTCGACTCCGCTTTATCTCCCTCCCTTCTCGATTTGAGGAGAGCGTGTTTGAATGTGTCCATAAATCTCTGTTTGTCTGTTCGATTATGGGTGGAATGGTGAAGACCACAAGTGTTTGATGGCGCTGCGTTTACAGAACTCCGCGAATGTGGCAGAAGTAAACTGTGCTCCGTTGTCCGTCACCAATGTTTCGGGGTTGCCGAACCTGCTGTAGACTTGTCGCAATCTTGAGACCATCGCGCTTGTTTTCGCGCTGCTCATGAGGAGCACTTTGGGCCACTTGCTGTAAGCGTCGACCACTATGAAAAAGTCTTGGCCGTTGATTGGGCCTGCAAAGTCGACATAAACACGGCTCCAAGCTTTTGTTGGTTTTGGCCACGAACGGAGTTCAGTTTTCCACCGTGTCCTTGAAGCAGTAACACAGTTGCTGCAACCTAGCTAGCTGCTCCAGCTGTCTGTCCATAAACGGCCAATACACGTAGCTTCGGGTAAGCACTTTCATTTGGTTGAGCCCTGGATGTCATGCATGAAATTGCTTCAACACTCTTCCTTGCAATATCTGCGGGATGGCTACTCTCCGAAAACATAACGCACTCATTCACATTGAAGGGTGAATGTCTTTACTGTTGCATTTCAACGGAGGAGCACGAACGTAGCCAGCTAGTTTTGTGGAGGTGTGTAACGTTCTTACGGATTGGATTTCGAAGTGTTTCGGCCCGCACAGCTTCTACCGTAGCTGGCAAACCGTGTGATGCCTCGCTCACCAGGAATTTGACATCGGGTTCTATCTCAACTGTGGCTATGATGATATCCTCGTGTTCTTGCTGCTGGGTATCATTGAGGCGTGAAAGCGCATCTGCTTGGCCCATCGAAACCGTTATCTGATAACGGATCTCAAAGTCATATCCCAGCAAGATGAGTGCCCATCGTTGGAGTCGATTGGCTATTTAGGCAGACATATCCTTTTTCGAGCCGAAAATGGCCAACAGCGGCTTGTGATCCGTCCAGAGGTTGAAGCGACGACCATACAGCATCTTGTGCAAATTCCCCACAGCAAACACTGACCAATGCCTCCTCGATCTGTCAGTAGTTTCTTTCAGTTTGCTTCAACATCCTGGCGGCATCTGCGATCGCCTTCTGAGATCCATCTGGGAACGTATGGGAAATTACGGCACCGATCCCTAGACTTGATGCGTCTGTGGCGAGGACAATTTTTCTAGACGGCTCAAAGTGCGTCAGGAGTAGGTCTGAAGCCAGCAATGACTTGATCCACTCGAAAGCGGTCTGGCGTTCTGACGTCCAGTTCTAGGTTTGGTCTTTGCTCAGTAACTTGTTCAGCGAGGCAAGCAGGCGATGTAGTTCGGGCAGAAAAGTACAGCAATTGCAGGTCCACAGGCGGTGGCATCTTTTGTATGGCTTGGATGTTTTTTGGTCCAGAGAGACGACCGTCTTTCGCGAAAATGAAACTGAGCCACTTGATGGTTGTTGTAAAAAAAACGTACAGTTGTCTTCAGGAATTCGGAAACCGTATGACTGAATGTGTCCAAGCACTTCAGCGATCCCCTCAAATAGTTCTGCCATCTGACCCATCAAAATGATATCATTCATGTTCGCAGCGGCTCCAGTGAATCCTGCGAGCATCGTATTCATCAGCTTCTGGAAGATGACTGTTGTTGTTTCCACTCCAAAAGCGAGGCAGTTGTATTGGTACAAGCTACAATGGGTGTTGCTCGTCAGCAATTCTCTTGAACCTTCATCAACATCGATCTGTAGGTAAGCATCAGACAAGTCGTGTTTGACGAAACACTTCCCACCATTCAGCTTATCAAAGCTATCCTCTGGTATCGGAAGGGAGTACTGGTGGTCGTCCAGTGCGGCGTTCAAACTAGTTGAAAAATCGGCGCAGACACGCACTTTCATCATCATTATACACGTTAGCTAGAGGTGTAAAGCACCTCAGCTACTGTGCTGCAATACATAAAAGAAAAAAAATAAATGCAACAGTTGCATGCCAGTTCAGCTACCAGCAACGCATGGGCATCGTTCCGGAAAGCTACCAGCCGACTACTAGGCAACAAGAAAAATTATGTAAAGTTATATTACGCTACGAAATGAGATCGTGTTTGGAGGGGGAGGTTAAAAGGGATGGGGAGGGACAAAGAAACTCACAGTAGAAACACCACTGAGGTCTACTCCTTGCCATGTCAGCAAGTGTATCTACTCAAACGTCTTCACCGTCTTTTGGACCCCCAACAAATGAGCCGTGACGCTCCAACTGAGGCCAGCTCCGACGTGAGGGCCTTCATTCCTCTGGACCAAATTATCGCTTGGCCGCCCCGCTTCTTCTTCCATCTACACCCCCGGTGAGCAAAACCGCACGTTGCGGAAGTCGGTGGCTGGCACGCGCAACACGTGGCCGAGCCATCGGAGCCTGGTGCGTGAAATGACGGTGCTGAACGGTTCAGTTCCATTTTCTGTGCCGTAAACAAGGCGTCGAATATGCTCGTTACTCATGCAGTCTGAACTTTTACTATACGGTTCATGATGTCATTTTCAATCCCAAGGGCTCTGATACAACTTCCCAGGTAGTTAAATTTCTGAACGACTTCTAGCTGATCCCCACCAAAGGTCGGCGCAGGGGCGATCCCTGTCAATCTTGCAGGAACGCTTTGTACTTCGATAATGCAAAGCAAAGCCGGAAGCGGCTGACAGCCAGTGCTAATCTGTCCAGTGCAGCTTGGCACGTCTGGAAGCTGTCACTGATGAGGGCAATGTCGCCTGCGTGCTCCAAGTCAAGAAGTCGTTCTCCTGGGAGTAGCTCCACCTTCTAAGTCGTGTCCTGTAAATGCACTTTCCATGACTTCGTCAATAGCGAAGATGAAGAGGAAAGGTGACAACGGGCATCCTTGTCTCACACCACTGGAGATATTGAAGGGCGGCGACAGCTTGCCATAAGCCCTCACTCTGCCCGAGCTACACGCGTATAATGCTCGGATAATATTTACCTATTTCTCAGGCACACCTTTCCAGAGTAGACAGTTTCGAAGGTCACACCGACCGACCGAATCGAAGGCACTTTTGATGTCGAGGAACACGACTACGACGGGCATGCAATATATGTTACGGTGCTCCAACAACTGACGCAAGGTGAGGATGTGGTCGATGCAGCCACGACCCCGATGAATCTCTTTTTGCTCCTCACGGATCTGGCTTTCACGAGCGCCAGTCAGTCTGTGAAGGATTATGGAGGCAAGTAATTTGGAGGCGCTGGGGATCAGACTGGTTCCTCTATGGTTGCCGCATTCCGAACGCGAGCCTCCTTCAAAGATGGGAACAATATCGGAGCGGTTCCAGTTGGTTGGGACAGTTTCCTGCTCCCATATTTTCACTAGTAACTGACGTCAATTCTCAACATGAGCAGAGCCCCCGAATTTGAAGAAGGCTGGATGAAGGTCATCTGGTCCCGCGGTTTTGTTTAACCTCAACGGTCCGACCTCACCTTTGACTTCTGAACGAGAGAGCGAATCCAAAGAGGCAGCCTTGGGGAGCAGGGTGATCACTGGCCGGTGAGGAATCGAACAATTCCGCCCGGTTAAATCGCTTTTCAAAATGCTTAGCCCAACGCTCTAAACGTTTTGACAAATTGTGGATTGGCTGTCCACTCTCGTCACGTATAGTTTCACTAACACCAGGTCTCCTGCTGCCCGTTTCCCGTATCAGACGGAATAACTTTCAATGGTTACCAAGGGCAGCGGCCATTTCCATCTCTGTTGCACGACGAGACCACCAGGATTCACGGTCTCTCTTCAGACCAACACGGAGTCTTGCCCGGAGCTCTTTGCGAGTTTCATGGTGTTCGCTTCCAGGCGGAATATGCCGGCGAGCATCGATAAGTTCCAGAGACCGCGAAGAGACCCAATGTCCATGTTGACTTACCATATGAGAATTTGCCTGCTGCCACTAAGGTCTGGTGAATTTGCGACCAGTGACCTTCAATTGTCTCCAATGAGCGCTTACTCAGCTCGCATTTCAGCGTACTTTGATAAGCATTCAGAACAGCTGGTTTCGCCAGTTGGCTGGTGTCAATGCGCTCATAGCGTCGTCGTGGGCGTCCGCCAAATCGCATCCGCGTGTCAGCACATACAAGTGCATGGTCGGTATCCACACATGTGCTCCAAATCGAGCGACAGTTCTGGATGCAGCCTCTCCGACGGTAACTGATTGCAATGTGATCGATCTGCGCCCATAGCTGGTTCGAGGCTGGTGGGCGCCAAGTCACCCTCCGGTGAGTGCTGTGTCGGAAGTTAGTGCTCTCAAGAAATAAGCGAGCATCTTCACACAAATGAAGCAACCACTCACTGTTATCATTACGGGAGCCTACACCGTGCTTATCGCCCGGATACATTTCATCTGTGGAAAACTTTCCAACCTGTGCGTTCAGGTCCCCCACCAGCACAACAGTGTCTGTGCTTCTTCTGTGGCAAAGAAGCTGGGTCAGTTGGCGATAGAAGTCCTTTTTTACCAAGTCATCGCTACAGTTTGTGGTCACGTAGGCAGCAATGATGAATAGACACCTATTAGTCCCGCGCGACTTCGAAGCTTTAAATGAGCCAGCCAATCGGACCGCACACATCCGGCTACTGACCGGAATCCATTCCACTAGAACAGCTTCAGCCCGGGGACTCAGGGCAATGCCAACACCAGCTTGGTCGGTGCTCGTGGCTGTATCGTCACTGGATAGGCGCAATGAGAAAATACTGCTGTTGTCACCTGAAGGGGATCGCAGAGTGAGCACAGAGCTCGAGTCTTGCAGGCGGGCATCGGATAAGCAGCAAATATCGATAGAGAGGGTCTCTAATGTTCGAGTAAGTGCTGCCTGTTGACCGATCTGTAGCAATGTGCGTACATTGAGGCATGCCAATCTGAAGGATGATCGTGGGCTCCAAATGGAAGCCGATGAACTGGAGTGGACCGTTTGGTTGGACATAGGCTTGTCGACAGGAAAGGAGGGACGCTCCGCGTTAGTATGTGAGTTTAAACTAGAAAGTAAACACCTAGCAAAGCAAGATGGGGGAGGGCCAAAAATTGGGGGTTGAAAACTGGGGGGATAAAGCTGAAGTTGGAGCGGGATCATAAGGGAGAAAAAGCGTAAGAGGGGGAATAAGAGAACTGTAAGGCTTGAGCAGTAGCGTCCAAACCCCTATCCACCCTGCTCGATGCAGCAGATAGGGCACCGTTGATTATCCTCTGTGGTGGCCAGGATATCAGAAATTTCACTGAAGAGAGATACATTGTATTGCATGGGCAGGATACTGTCAGATTGCCCAGTCCTAGACAGGAGAACGATTAGGGTTCTCAACCAAAGCCTTTGGTTCGGAGACGTTATCGCAAGGCAGCGGGTTTGGCGTTGGGCTACAAGGTGTCCTTTTTAAGAAATAAGGTGCTACCTTCATTCCAACCCCTAACCTGGAGGACCAGGAGGCTGAGTTGGTCTGGCCTCTAACCATTGACCAATCTGGTGTGAGTAGCTCTGAAGGTGCAAAAATGCACCACCCAGCGTAGCTCAATGGATCACTGAGGCACACAAACCATCGCACCACGGTAAGATCCAGCCTCATTGCGAGGGAGATACGCACTTTACCATCCGCCTTTCTCACGACAACAATCGGCGCAACCCATGGGGTAGTTCACTGGCATGATAGCCGGCGCGCTCCAGTCGGTCGAGGTCGTGATCGACTGCCGCTATGGCTGCATACAACAGCGGTATTTTCCCTCTGAAGACTGGGTTGGTTCCTTCTCGAAGGCACAACTTTGCTTTGCAATTAATTCAGTGACCGAGGCCATTTTCAGACAAGGTGGCTAACTTCTGCTTTAGCTTTCTCGACATGTCTTCTATCGACAATGATGACTGGACTGGATCGGTTTGGACTCGATTGCAAATCTGATTCATTGGAACGTCAAACCGTTGCAACTTCTCTATCCAGTCAAACCCAAGGAGGTTCAAGTTTGGTCGGTCGGACAGGTAACTGGTTCCGGTCTGTTCCACTCCTTTGAATGCAATTTTGAGGATTATTTCTCCGATCAGTTTCAGCACTCCACCGGATGCGTTGTGTTCGACTTTGTTGGAATCAATCCCCTTCGGCCTCTTTATGTGATTCCAGGTGTTCTTGGAAATGAATATTATGTTTGAGACCGTATCGAACTGCAGCCTGGTTGAGATCCCCTTTATGAGCACGTTGATGAATCGGCAACGTGACCTAGAATCGCTGTGAAAAACGGAAATCGCCGATAGGGTTCTGTATCAGGCTTCCGGAAGTTCTTCCTTCGGTAGGACTGCTTCACGTTTCTTGCCCGGGATTGATGGCAAAAGTCTTCCTTATGACCGCCTTTATAGCACTTATCACAAGTGTGACGCTTGAATGGGTAATAACATGCAAAGTGCCATTCACCACATGACCAACAAGGTGTAGGCGGCTTGTTCGAGTCAGCCTTTCGTGCCTTTTGCACAATATGAACAACATCGGCAATGGTGGGGCGAATCTGCTCAATCATAGCGGTATCGTGTTTTAAAGTGATCAACCGTTTGCATTCACCTACAAGAAACTTCATTGTCATATCGGGATCTGTATCCAACTTGGCAAGGAGCCGAGTGCGGATTTCCGCATCGCGTGGGGACTGCAACGCACTGACTGATTGGGAGTGATGATGACGAATCAGCTGAAATATACCAACGTTATCACTGTTATTCATCATATATGAGAAACTTAAACTGGTCATCCGTCAAACAGCGTAATTTGAAACGTTCACACTTACGGTTAACCATGTCTTCTAGTGCCCCATAATCGTCCGTTTCCCGCTTAGCAACTTTTAGATATTAGTAACGAATGCTAAACAAAGACCTCGACTCACTCAAAATTTCTTTGAGTGGTGTCATTGCTTCGTTGAAGGTGATGTCTTTCAGATCGTTAGGCAGGATATGGTCTACAAATCTTGAATGTTCATTGGTACCCAGTTTGCGGAGCAAAAGACGCACTTTCCATACATTGTCCTGACGGCTAAAATCCGTCCGAAACATGTTCTCCCAGCGTTTGAACCACGCCTCGAAGATGCATTCGGAATCAGCATCATAATAAAATTCGGTGATTACATTCGTAAGATCAAGTGAAACGGACTGTATGTCCCGTGTAGCTGCTCCGTCTGACTGTACGTTCAAGCACTGCGTCAAACTTTCAATCCTTTTCATTTGTGCTTCCATCTGGGATTACTGCTAAAGAAGCAGCTACTGAACATGTTCAGCGGAAAAGTTCGTAACATTTTCGTGTTTGTGTGTTGCCATTGTTAGATCTTCAAGTTTTCTCACTATTCCGCAATCAACGATTCACCGTAAGAGTTCTAGCCCATCCGAAGAAAGGTCTGAAGTCCAGCGACGTCGACCGCGAAATTCATGTTGACAAAAACGCCGCCATAACGTCGCCAGCACGCTGTACGACTGCGCCAGACCTAGGCCAAATTTATAGGTAGCCCAATGACCTTCGGATTCTAAAAAACGAAGGTCAACTGGTAAAACTGGCAGCCTCCTTGCCAAAACGCCGTAGTGATATCCTTCGGAGCATGCATTTACTGAATTGCTCGAATGTTTTCAGGATCCGTTTGGCGACCGCCTGTGTCGAAGATGAAACGAAGGTATTTTATTGACAAGAGAAAGAACTGGCATTTCTCAGATCGGATACGGAATCCAAAATGCTGCATTCGCTTGAGAACCGCGACGGTGCGGTCTCGGAGCTCTTCCGTTGACCTTCCCATTACGACAGTATAGTCCAGGTGCGCCACTGTGTCAGGCAATTCAACGGTCAAAATATCGGCCATTTGCTGTTAAGTTGCTGTGGTAGTTTTGACACAAAGTAGGAGTCTGGTGTATTGGAAAAGACCTCGGTGGATATTGATCGTAAGCAGTTCATGGAATTCTAGAGCCACTTAGATTTGATGGTACGCTTCCGCGTGGTCTAAGTTAGCAAAGCAACTTCCACCATTAAGTACGGTGAATAAATCATCTGGAACTGGTCGCCGTCATCATCAATATCCACGTTAGCTAGAGGTGGGAAACACTTCAGCTACTGTGCCGCAATACCTAGTAGAACAAAATGCAACTGGTGCAAGCCGGCTGAGCTAGTAACGGCTGGGCATCGTTCCTATAAGCTACCAGCGGGCTACTGTGCATCAAAAAAATTACTATGCAAAATTATATAAGGCTAAATAGTGAGATCGTGGCTGGAGGGGGAGGCTTAGCGGGATGGAGTGGGACAATGAAACTCACAGCACGAACGCCACTGAGGTCAGCTCCTAGCCATATCAGCAAGTGTATCCAGCCAAACGTGTTCATCGTCTTTCGGGCCCCAACCAGGGAGCCGAGACACTCCCTAGGCCAGCTCCGAAGTGAGGGCCTTCATTCCTCTGGACCAAGTCATCTCTTGGCCACCCCTTCTCTTCCTCCATCCACACCCCCGGCGCGCAAATAACGCACGTTGCGGGAGTCGGTGGGCTGGCATGCGCTGCACATGGCCGAGCCTTCGGAGCCTGGTGCGTACAATCATCTGGAACTGGAAGCGGGTAACAGTTGGATTCCAGTGTAGAATCGGGCGCCATTGCAAAATTTTCACATATGTGGACAGATCCATTAGCCTTCTTGACCACAACAATAGGAGCGGCCCTGGCAGAATATGGAACAGGCTGCATAACCCCAATTTCGGCAAGGCGCCTTACGCTACTGGTCTTTTCGGACGGAAGACAGGTTGATTGCCGGCTCCCACTTGAGGTGTGGCCTCAGTGCGGGTGCAGAGACCCAGTCCCTCCTTGAAAACATCGTCGACTTTATGCTTGAGCTGTTGGGTCAGGTCCGAGGGACCGGTATTAGGTTACACTACGTTGCAGATGGAGCGAATTGGTACGTCCGTGAGACCAAGTGGCTCAAGCAAGTCAAATCCGAGAAGGTAGAGATTAGAATCGGAGACCTAACAAACTGTTTCAATGGCGTTTTCGCGGAAGGACACTGAGCAGTACACACGTCCAGTCAACTGCAGTGAAGCACCAAAAGTGTTGGTAACTGTTCGTCTGGATGCTTGAACCGTAGGGCTACCAAGTGAGCACTAGAGCCTTCTCGAGATGAAAGTGATGTCGGAGGCTGTGTCAAGCTGCAGTCAGAATGGATGTCCATTGATGTGAACCAAAACATACTTCCGGTTATGGGCAGCATTGAGTTGGAAGGTTGCGAACAGACGGGATGATCTGTCAACCGTCTTGGAAATTTGTCGTTTGTAAGACTTTAGAATTTAGGCTGACTTGATCCTAGTAGATGAAGACGACTGACGGAGACCTTTAGGTATGACTGTGACACCACCGGAAACGATACTGTCTAAAGGAGCAGAACTCACAGTAATGCCAGGAACCACAATAACGACAGGCATATAGATTTTGCTTTGGACTGGCGTGGCTAACAATGGTTGGCTTCGAGGGCGAATTTTAACAATAGCAACAACAATAACAACACTACCTCGGTTATATGAACCGATGCTTCGCTTCCATACAATCATGATGACGCATGGGATAAAGCTTTATTTTAGGGAGAAAACGGGGACTTGTCGGAAAACCTTAATGCCCTAATCAATGTTCAGTTTCAAGGCGCCTATACCTAGTGTTAACAACACACCGTCACTAACAGCTGGCTATCGTGAAAAGGTAAAGCGACATCAGCGCGGCAATTTCCTTGTGGTTTTCACTGCCCCGCATCACAATCAGCCAGTATCCCGCAGATAACTCAGCAGCAGGTAGCAGCAGATACGCCACTCCTGTCGGCTACGAGAAATGTCCTGTAAAGTCGATCCAAGCACCAAGCGCGTCACGTGGATTCCAGTCCGGAAGTTGAGATTGACCAACGGCACCCAGTTTGATCGTCATTGACTTCATTTCCCGCTGCCAGGTCAACTTTTGTTCACCTCGAGCCTTGCGCCACCATACACATGTCAGATTAAACAAGGCTCTCCTGGGTAAGCGGGGACCAGGCATACGTTGTACGTGCCTAAGCCAACGCAAGTTATACATTGCTATCTGTTGTTCTAAGGAACCAGCTTGTTTATCACTGCCCAGTACTCGCTTACGCACATCATCGTTGCGGACACGCTGGTGCCACTCAACACCAACCATGCCACATAGACAGCGATGATCAAAGACCGGAAGGCACCTCAGATCATCAGACCGAAGAGGTCGACTCTCAATCCCATATTGCAAGACCGCCCTCACTGTGGCCTTGTAAATACGGCATTTCAAACGGAAGGAAACTCCCTTCTGTCGTCAAAGATGCCGCAGGTTCAAGAAGGCAGTTCTGGTTTTTGCAATGCGTGAACTGACTTCAGTTTCTATGCGCCCATCGTTGCTGATGCAACTGCCAAGGTAAGTGAATCGGCAAACCACATCGAGTTCCTCATTATCAGTGGTCAATGGGTCATCAAGTGGCTGCTGGTTCTGTAGCAACACTTTGTACTTTGCAGGTGCGAAGGGAATGCCAACTAATGGCTAGCAGCGACTACAGGAGCAGAACGAGATGCCCTTTCCTTTTGCTGAATCATAACAGTCGTGTTTTGAGTCTAGAAGCTGCTTCCATTCGTATACCAATTGTGCCAAGTTCAATTTGGGTTCCAAATCAATATTAGCCATCAATATGGTTCGTAGATCTGCATCACCTAGTGACTGGAGACCACAGACAAAGATCAAGCATCGGAATCGATCCTGCGTAAGAAATCCGAGCTTGAAACGACCATACTCACGATTGATAAGGCCAGCGTATGTGACAAAGTCAGCGGCATCCCGCTTGATTATCTGGAGGCAATGGAAACGGATGTTAAACAAAGATAAAGTGTCCCCTAAAATGGACATCAGTGTCTGCACCGTCTCGTTGAAGTTACGTAATCGAGGTTCGGCAGGGAGGATGGCACGCGAAACTGCGTACTAACCTGAATAGAGACCGCGAAGCGTAAGGGCCTTATTGTGCATCGGAGATGGAAATCACCGCTGCCCTTGGTAATCATCGTAAGTTATTCCGTTCGATGCACGAAACGTGCAGCGGGAGACCTACTTTTAGCGAAAGCGCACGTGACGAAAAGGAACGGCTGATCCACAAAGCGCTTGGAGCCTTGGGCCGGACATTTTGAAAAGCAGCTTATACAACTACATTGGCCAACTTTTCTATCGGCCATTGATCGCCCTTCTCACTGAGGCGCTCCCTTAACCAGCCTTCACGCGAAGATCGAACGTGAGATCGCAACAAGACTGGACCTTAGTCTGTTGCGATGGTTTGCATGCCACCGTGACCCATTGAATTGATGGCACTATGCAAGTGAATCAGCGTGGGGGTGTGCGTCCTCCCGGTATACACAGCGCGCGCGACTGGTGGTGTTCGCGTGGCAGCGAATCGCCGTTACGGCGTACAACTGGCGATCAACTTTTTATTATACTTTCCAAATGCCTCCAGAGCCACTCGTTCCAGACAAGTCAATTGTTGTGGGCCATACTAACTCTCACAATCCAATCCTCTTCTGCTGTTAATAAGAGTTCGATGGTCCTCTTCTTTTTAAAACCTAGCCATGGGAGACAACAGGTCTGCGGGTTATAAGCTCACAGCTCGATTGACGTAGAACACGAGTGCCGTGCATTGTTTCTGACGGTGGGAGGGCACATTCGGGTGCTCAATGGTTTGCTACCACCCGTCTCAAGCCACGCAGCCCCCGATCAAATTAGTGTAAACCCGCCAACTCCCACCTGCGGTTGGCCGTGGTCGCAAGTGTATGACATAATAAGGTCATGAAACGCTTGCACTGTTCTAAATCTTCCAAGGCTATGTGTGACAGGCCTCAAACAGATCCCGGCAGGTCTCTGCAATCACCCTTCTGAGCCGGACTTGCTCCCCATTGCCTTGTGGGTCAGGCTATTGAGCCAAGTGCTAGAGGTAGAGCACCTCGAATAAAACCCCTCGTAATGGCCAGCCGGAAAGTACCACCCGCCCTATCGACCACGTCGACAATACTCCCACTTCTTGTTGTTTTCTTCCCTTCTCACCTCCTTCTTCCCCGTCTGTTGAGCAAGAGACTGCCGCTGACCTCGCAGCTGCTGCCATCGATACATATAGATCTTCTATCAAACCGGGAGTTTCATTTCACATTTGTTCTCTTAACGTCCGTAGTCTAGGTCAGATCGGCCAGTGGGCGGTACTGACTCTTACTCTTCACTCTCTTGGTATTTATGTGCTGTTTCCGAAACACGCATACAAGGTAGCAACATTGTAACAAATCTTCATTCCCTTGGTTCTGAATCCGACGATGATGGCTGCACTCTTCGTGTCTAGCGATACTGAGTTAATAGCTCAAGGTATTTACGGTGTTGGTATCGCCCTCAGCAGGTATGCTGAAGGCTTGATTCGATAACGGTGAACAGTCGCATGTGTGCGGTTCAACTTCGAACTTCTGTTGGAATTAATAAGCAGCGTCTGAAGACAAGGTGTCTTTCCATCGCCCCAGTTTATGCTCCTATTGAATGAAGTTCATAGGGTATCAAAGACGATTTTTCTAAGATGCTTTCATCTCTTCTTCCCATGGGGAAGAATACTGACATCTTGATTGTTGCTGGTGACATGTATGCCTAAGTGGATCGTCTTTCCAATTCTGAACAACACCTGGGAGGCCGCTTCGGCGTCAATGCACGACGAACAGACAACGGTGACTGATACCAACTGTGCGCCGACCTTAGCAGCACTGCTTTCTAGCACAGGCTTTCACACCACCTCACCTGGCGCCCACTGAATCCCTCCATGGCCTGGACCCAAACTGACCATATTTGCATCAGCTACAGATGGCGCACATCACTCCAATTCTGTCGGTCAATTTGGAGTGCGTGGCTTGATTCCACCCTTCATCTAGTGCACGCACGTTTGGCGCTCATTTTTCCCGCTTTAAAGTGGCGCCTATCTTCTAAACTTACCTGTAATTTGAACTCGTAATCTGTAGTTCAACAGTATCATAACGGATGGGTCCACTATTTGTCAGTGATCATGAGATTGGTGAGTCGAACGCTGACTGGGGTCGTCTTAAGTGTGCCATGAAGAATGATTTTGACGCAGGCTGTGTATTCGACTTTAGACGTCCGAACTGTGAATGGATCCCTGCGGCATCGATCAGCTTGATCGAAGCACCAAGACAAGTTCAGATGGACACTGAGTTTCAGCGTGTCCTTATTTGTCTGAAACGATGTCTGACAATGAGTCTTAGGAAAACCGCGAAGGTTGCTGGACTACAAGAGCCTGTGAGATTGCGGTAGCTAGTCCTATTGGGAACAGCCGAGTGCTATTTTAGCTCGTCCGGAACACGGGTCCTAGCAAGCCATCAGTTGGCATAACAATTGCTGAGAAAGATTGACAGTTGACATGTTCTCAGCGTCGTCGACTTGCCCATGGGACGGGATATTTTGAAGAGCAGTTCAGCAGGACTGGTGCAACATTACCGCTTTCCGCATCGCCTGAGCCGTCGTGGGAAGCAGATGGGACACCTCCCACTTTGGAAGAGATTCGACATGAACTTTCCGTGTTGAAATAAAACAAGGCTACTGGACCCGACGACCTTCCTCCATCTTTGCTTGAAGATGATGGTGACCGACTGTTGGCTGGACTCGCTACTCCATTTAACACGATTTGGAACAGTAAGGGGTTCCTTCAGGCTGGTGACTGTCAACTGTCGTGCCCATCTTCAAGAAGGGTCAGCGTACTTTGTGCAAAAATCATCGAGGTATTAGCCTTATTTCCAATGCTGCTAAGCTTGTCACGGGTATCATTCTCCGACGACTTACTGGTCCCCTTGAGAACCGAATCACTGAAAGCCAGACTGGCTTCTGCCCTGGTTGTGGTTATATCGACTAATTATTTACTCTTCGCCAGGTTTATAGCAGAGACATACATTCCGACGACAAACAAGGATGGTTTTCCTTGACTTGAAAGTTGCCTTCGACTTTGGTGACCGTGTCAGCTTGTGGCATTGGCTATCCATTAAAGTCGTACCGGCTGAATTCATTTCCATTCTTAAGTCTACCGTGACTCCCGAGGCTGTGTAAACGGTCTACGGGAACCTGTCTTCTGAGTTCCGCACGACAAGTGGAGTTCGACAGAATTGTCCTATATCTCCTTTCCTCTTCTACATTGTTATCTAAATGATCATTAGTGAGTCGGCTCTTTCAGACTACCGGGGTGGAAGTTGTTCTACCAAGTGACCGACTGACAGGCCTAGAGTATGCGGACGACAGCTCTTCTTGGGTCTGATGCAGTGGCTATACAAACACTACTGGATAGTCTGTCACGTAGCGCCGGACGCTTCGGTATGTACTTTTCATTAGTGTTAAGTAATAAAGTATAATAGATAATGTCAGTTATACGCCGTAGCGGCGCTTCGCTGCCGTCTGACCAACACCAGTCGCGCATGGATGACTATACCGCGAGGAAGCCCGCCCGTACGCGAATTTGAACCAGTGTCCTTACGATTGCAAGCCGAAGGTGGAGACCACTCGGCCACTGGCTAACAAAGTGCAAAGTACTGCTGTAGGACTGGACCGACACATCAGTTCTAGCTATCACCGAACAACGACTGTAATTGGTGGATCGGTTCACTTACCTTGGTTTCTGTGTCACCTCTGGTAGTCCCATCAGTGAGGAAGTTACTTCGCGTATGAGCACGGCCCGTGTGACTTTCCAGAGACTCAACTATCTATGAAGACGGCGGGATACCAACCTGTCAATGGAATGTAGAGGGGTGTAACGCTGCAGTAATGCCGCTCTTACTATATGGATCAGAGACCCAGCCAGTTCACAGTGAAGACATTAAACGCTTGACCGTGTTTGACCACCGGTGCTTGCTGAGTATTGTTCACGTCTGGTGGGAACACCGGGTGAACAATGCTGAGGTCCGCTCTTTGCTTTTTGGCCAGAAGCCTTCTGCTGCCTTTGTCGAGTGTTTGCTGATTACTGATTGCTTACCTTGTCTAGGCCATGTCTTCCGTATGCTCGTTGACCGGCTACCTCGGTGTACATTATACGCCGTGACTACTCCAAATTGGGTGAAACCGCGAGGTGGTCAGTCCATGACGTGGCATATTGGCATGAGGAAATTGCCTGAGTGACTTGGTCAGGCCGTTGCATGCCGTCTTCGTGGATGGGACCTCGGGAAACTCCACATCAATGTTTACAGACCGTATCTGACATGGCGCAGTCACGCAGTCAGTGGCGTTCTTGAGTTCGGTTTCTTGTATCCAATTTCTTTACATTCTATTTGCCTTTACCCCCACTGTCTTGCCGGTATTGTTTATTTTTATTATTGAGATGTGTCGTGGCGACTGGATCCACCGCACCTCGGTACTCGGATCGTAGTTGTTCAACTGTATTGATATGTGTATATGTATGCAGCGCCGGCCCGTAGCCTTATGGATCGCAAGCCTGCATTGGAATTCGAGCGCGCGAGTTCGAGACTACGTATGTACCATGTGAACCTTGCAGTATCCTTAGCCTAGGTTCGACGTGATAGTCGCGCTGTAGCGAAGCGTCGGTACTGCGTACCGGTGTACTGCTGATGCTTTTCTTGTTTCCTTTCTGTTGGAGTCAGTAATCGCAGTGCAGGTTGTTAGGCAGGTTGGCACCTTGTCAGCATTCACATCAAGCGTAGCCAACTGGGAATACCAAACATCCAACACAGAATTTGTAGGATACTAAACGCAAAATTGACGTGAAATATGCAGCAGAATAATAAAATTAAGTAGATCGAATGGAGTGGAATATTTTTTTCACGTCAGGAAGATCTAGTTTAAGTCTATTCGGTGTACACCAACTGCGATGAAGAAACATGATGTGTGCAGCGTCAGCATGAGGCGTATATGTATGTTTACATATATATTTTCTGTATACTTCACCGTAAGCAAAACAATTAGCAATCACAACATATGGATATACCCAATGCGCTGAAGATAAAGGAAGAAAACATCCATTCAGCTGTTATCATGGGAGTAAGTTCTCACGGCGTGTCTGCCATTGCCTGTGAGCTTTAACCATTTCCGCATGGTTTCCAGCCAGGCACGTTCGTCGTCCTTGCGGCTCCAGCCCGGGAGCCGAGCGTGCTGTTGTTGCCTGAATGCTTTTGGCACAAGCCATTTGCTAGCTATCTTGCTTTCGCTTTCAGTCGACTTCTGCTCCCAAAAAGCGAACGGCAAGATGTTAGATCTGTTTCTTTTTGTGCTATTCTAACCAGATCAGGTCAAGTCAAGCTCCAAGGACAAAATAGGTTTCTACCTAACATGCGTCTTGTCTGCTGTACCGGCACCTTTGAGTTGCTCATTTTTCATTTGCGATGGAATTAAAGCAAGAACAAAAGCAGTCTCTGTGCTTTCTTGTATCATGGGTCACGAAGCCTGTGACAATTTTCGATAATTGTTCACTACTTTCGGAAAAGTACCTACCAGTACTTATCTAAGCCTTTTTTGAAAGCTTCTGCAATTGAACCGATCTGGCCCTCTGCTTGCTCTGAATCCCAGCCAAAGTCAGAAGTCAGTGAGTAGAGGCAAAAGCGTGTCGCACAAGCATTTATGAAATACGGGAATAAGTAGTGCGGATGAAAGAATATTTACAGGTCAACCCACGAGTGTTTTACTTCCGAACAGCTAGGTCATCTGCCTTGCTTGGTAGTTCAATCTCCTTATACAATGAGAAGGTAGATACGCCTGACTTGTGATCAACGCGAGTGTCCTTCAAACGATTTGACGCTGCAGCAGCAGCGATACATCCAGCAGCATAATCACGGTGATCTACGGAACGAAGAATTATAAGGAGATCAAAAAGGGGATTGTCGGCCTGTAGCCTAAAGTTGGCGAGCTTGTCTTGTAATCTGACGGCGCGGGTTCGAATCAGCATAGTAGCAGGGCGACCCTTGCGGTATCCTTAGCCCACGTGCGACCGGTGGTGGTTGAGCAATAGCGAAGCGTCGGTACTGCGTACCGGTGTACTACTAATGCCTTTCCGTTGCCAGGAAACTGGACCTTAACGCGATGCGATGGTTTGCGTACCTCGTCGCTCCATTGTGCTATACTGGGTGATGCCTCCAGGGCCCTAGAGAGCTGCTCCTACCAGGTCGGTAAATAGCTAGAGGTCAGACGAACTCAGTTTCCTGGTCATCCAGTTTGGCTATTCGAAATCGTGTGGCGTCTTTTTCTGTAAAACTGAATAGTTGCCTCACCCTCTGCTTTGCGGTTAGGCTTTTGAGCCAAAGACTTTAGCTGAGGACCCTAATCATCCTCCTGTTTATGTCTTGGCGCCCTAACAGTATCACAGCGCACGTACAACCATGACTTTTACTTAAAACCTCACCCACATCCTGCATCTGCACTCGCGCAGATTATCAACGGTCGCCTTATCTGTTGCATACAGCACAGCGGATAAGCGAA
>OX104065.1:127773728-127864077 GCA_944474145.2 Dicrocoelium dendriticum | reverse complement strand
GGAACTGGAAGCGGGTAACAGTTGGATTCCAGTGTAGAATCGGGCGCCATTGCAAAATTTTCACATATGTGGACAGATCCATTAGCCTTCTTGACCACAACAATAGGAGCCGCCCTGGCAGAATATGGAACAGGCTGCATGACCTCAATTTCGGCAAGGCGCCTTACGCTACTGGTCTTTTCGGACGGAAGACAAGTTGATTGCCGGCTCTCACTTGAGGTGTGGCCTCAGTGCGGGTGCAGAGACCCAGTCCCTACTTGAAAACATCGTCGACTTTATGCTTGAGCTGTTGGGTCAGGTCCGAGGGACCGGTATTAGGTTACACTACTTTGCAGATGGAGCGAATTGGTAAGTCCGTGAGACCAAGTGGCTCAAGCAAGTCAAATCGGAGAAGGTAGAGATTAGAATCGGAGACCTAAGAAACTGTTTCAATGGCGTTTTCGCCTAAGGACACTGAGCAGTACACACGTCCAGTCAACTGCACTGAAGCACCAAAAGTGTTGGTAACTGTTCGTCTGGATGGTTGAACCGTAGGGCTACCAAGTGAGCACTAGAGCCTTCTCGAGATAAAAGTGATGTCGGAGGCTGTGTCAAGCTGCAGTCAGAATGGATGTCCATTGATGTGAACCAAAACATACTTTCGGTTATGGGCAGCATTGAGTTAGAAGGTTGCGAACAGATGGGATGATCTGTCAACCGTCTTGGAAATTTGTCGTTTGTAAGACTTTAGAATTTAGGCTGACTTGATCCTAGTAGATGAAGACGACTGACGGAGACCTTTATGTATGACTGTGACACCACCGGAAACGACACTGTCTAAAGGAGCAGAACTCACAGTAATGCCAGGAACCACAATAACGACAGGCATATAGATTCTGCTTTGGACTGGCGTGGCTAACAATGGTTGGCTTCGAGGGCGAATTTTAACAACAGCAACAACAATAACAACACTACCTCGGTTATATGAACCGATGCTTCGCTTCCATACAATCATGATGACGCATGGGATAGAGCTTAATATGAGGGAGAAAAGGGGGACTTGTCGGAAAACCTTAATGCCCTAAACAATGTTCAGTTTCAAGGCGCCTATACCTAGTGTTAACAGCATACCGTCACTAACAGCTGGCTATCGTGAAAAGATAAAGCAACATCAGCGCGACAATTTCCTTGTGGTTTTCACTGCCCCGCATCACAATCAGCCAATATCTCGCAGATAACTCAGCAGTTCGACTAGAAGGTGGCAGCAGATACGCCACTCCTGTCGGCTACGAGAAATGTCCTGTAAAGTCGATTCAGGCACCAAGCGCGTCACGTGGACTATAGTCCGGAAGTTGAGATTGACCAACGGCACCCAGTTTGATCGTCATTGACTTCATTTCCCGCTGCCAGGTCAACTTTTGTTCACCTCGAGCCTTGCGCCACCATACACATGTCAGATTAAACAAGGCCCTCCTGGGTAAGCGGGGACCAGGCATACGTTGTACGTGCCTAAGCCAACACAAGTTATACCTTGCTATCTGTTGTTCTAAGGAACCAGCTTGTTTATCACTGCCCAGTTCTCGCTTACGCACATCATCGTTGCGGACACGTTGGTGCCACTCGACACCAACCATGCCACATAGACAGCGATGATCAAAGACCGGAAGGCACCTCAGATCATCAGACCGAAGAGGTCGACTCTCAATCCCATATTGCAGGACCGCCCTCACTGTGGCCTTGTAAATACGGCATTTCAAACGGAAGGAAGCTCCCTTCTGTCGTCAAAGATGCCGCAGGTTCAAGAAGGCAGTTCTGGTTTTTGCAATGCGTGAACTGACTTCAGTTTCTATGCGCCCATCGTTGCTGATGCAACTGCCAAGGTAAATGAGTCGGCAAACCACATCGAGTTCCTCATTATCAGTGGTCAATAGGTCATCAAGTGGCTACTGGTTCTGTAGCAACACTTTGTACTTTGCAGGTGCGAAGGGAATGCCAACTAATGGGTAGCAGCGACTACAGGAGCAGAACGAGATGCCCTTTCCTTTTGCTGAATCATATCATAGTCGTGTTTTGAGTCTAGAAGCTGCTTCCATTCGTATACCAATTGTGCCAAGTTCAATTTGGGTTCCAAATCAATATTAGCCATCAATATGGTTCGTAGATCTGCATCACCTAGTGACTGGAGACCACAGACAAAGATCAAGCATCGGAATCGATCCTGCGTAAGAAATCCGAGCTTGAACCGACCATACTCACGATTGATAAGGCCAGCGTATGTGACAAAGTCAGCGGCATCCCGCTTGATTATCTGGAGGCAAGGGAAACGGATATTAAACAAAGATAAAGTGTCCCCTAAAATGGACATCAGTGTCTGCACCGTCTTGTTGAAGTTACGTAATCGAGGTTCGGCAGGGAGGATGGCACGCGAAACTGCGTACTAACCTGAATAGAGACCGCGAAGCGTAAGGGCCTTATTGTACATCGGAGATGGAAATAACCGCTGCCTTTGGTAATCATTGTAAGTTATTCCGTTCTATGCACGAAACATGCAGCGGGAGACCTACTTTTAGCGAAAGCGCACGTGACGGAAAGGAACGGCTGATCCACAAAGCGCTTGGAGCCTTGGGCCGGACATTTTGAAAAGCAGCTTATACAACTACATTGGCCAACTTTTCTATCGGCCATTGATCGCCCTTCTCACTGAGGTGCTCCCTTAACCAGCCTTCACGCGAAGATCGAACGTGAGATCGCAACAAGACTGGACCTTAGTCTGTTGCGATGGTTTGCGTACCACCGTGACCCATTGAATTGATGGCACTATGCAAGTGAATCCGCGTGGGGGTGTGCGTCCTCGCGGTATACACAGCGCGCGCGACTGGTGGTGTTCGCGTGGCAGCGTATCGCCGTTACGGCGTACAACTGGCGAATAACTTTTTATTATACTTTCCAAATGCCTCCAGAGCCACTCGTTCCAGACAGGTCAATTGTTGTGGGCCATACTAACTCTCACAATCCAATCCTCTTCTGCTGTTAATGAGAGTTCGATGGCCCTCTTCTTTTTAAAACCTAGCCATGGGAGACAACAGGTCTGCGGGTTGTAAGCTCACAGCTCGATTGACGTAGAACACGAGTGCCGTGCATTGTTTCTGACGGTGGGAGGGCACATTCGGGTGCTCAATGGTTTGCTACCACCCGTCTCAAGCCACGCAGCCCCCGATCAAATTAGTGTAAACCCGCCAACTCCCACCTGCGGTTGGCCGTGGTCGTAGGTGCATGACATAATAAGGTCCTGAAACGTTTGCACTGTTCTAAATCTTCAAAGGCTATGTGTGACAGGCCTCAAACAGATCCCGGCAGGTCTCTGCAATCACCCTTCCGAGCTGGACTTGCTCCCCACTGCCTTGTGGGTCAGGCTATTGAGCCAAGTGCTAGAGGTAGAGCACCTCGAATAAAACCCCTCGTAATGGCCAGCCGGAAAGTACCACCCGCCCTATCGACCACGTCGACAATACTCCCACTTTTTGTTGTTTTCTTCCCTTCTCACCTCCTTCTTCTTCCCCGTCTGTTGAGCAAGAGACTGCCGCTGACCTCGCAGCTGCTGCCATCGATACATATAGATCTTCTATCAAACCGGGAGTTTCATTTCACATTTATTCTCTTAACGTCCGTAGTCTAGGTCAGATCGGCCAGTAGGCGGTACTGACTCTTACTCTTCACTCTCTTGGTATTTATGTGCTGTTTCCGAAACACGCATACAAGGTAGCAATATTGTAACAAATCTTCATTCCCTTGGTTCTGAATCCGACGATGATGACTGCATTCTTCGTGTCTAGCGATACTGAGTTAATAGCTCAAGGTATTTACGGTGTTGGTATCGCCCTCAGCAGGTATGCTGAAGGCTTGATTCGATACCGATGAACAGTCGCATGTGTGCGGTTCAACTTCGAACTTCTGTTGGAATTAATAAGCAGCGTCTGAAGACAAGGTATCTTTCCATCGCCTCAGTTTATGCTCCTATTGAATGAAGTTCATAGGGTATCAAAGACCATATTTCTAAGATGCTTTCATCTCTTCTTCCCATGGGGAAGAATACTGACATCTTGATTGTTGCTGGTGACATGTATGCCTAAGTGGATCGTCTTTCCAATTCTGAACAACACCTGGGAGGCCGCTTCGGCGTCGATGCACGACGAACAGACAACGGTGACTGATACCAACTGTGCGCCGACCTTAGCAGCACTGCTTTCTAGCACAGACTTTCACACCACCTCACCTGGCGCCCACTGAATCCCTCCATGGCCTGGACCCAAACTGACCATATTTGCATCAGCTACAGATGGCGCACATCAGTCCAATTCTGTCGGTCAATTTGGAGTGCGTGGCTGGATTCCACCCTTCATCTAGTGCACACACGTTTGGCGCTCATTTTTCCCGCTTCAAAGTGGCGCCTATCTTCTAAACTTACCTGTAGTTCACCAGTATCATAACGGATGGGTCCACCATTTGTCAGTGATCAATGAGATTGGTGAGTCAAACGCTGACTGGGATCGTCTTAAGTGTGCCATGAAGAATGGCTTTGACGCAGGCTGTGTATTCGACTTTAGACGTCCGAACTGTGAATGGATCCCTGCGGCATCGATCAGCTTGATCGAAGCACCAAGACAAATTCAGATGGACACTGAGTTTCAGCGTGTCCTTATCTGTCTGAAACGATGTCTGACAATGAGTCTTAGGAAAACCGCGAAGGTTGCTGGACTACAAGAGCCTGTGAGATTGCGGTAGCTAGTGCTATTGGGAACAGCCGAGTGCTATTTTAGCTCGTCTGGAACACGGGTCCTAGAAAGCCATCAGTTGGTATAACAATTGCTGAGAAAGACTGACAGTTGACATGTTCTCAGCGTCGTCGACTTGCCCATGGGACGGAATATTTTGAAGAGCAGTTCAGCAGGACTAGTGCAACATTACCGCTTTCCGCATCGCCTGAGCCGTCGTGGGAAGCAGATGGGACACCTCCCACTTTGGAAGAGATTCGACATGAATTTTCCGTGTTGAAATAAAACAAGGCTACTGGACCCGACGATCTTCCTTCATCTTTGCTTGAAGATGGTGGTGACCGACTGTTTGCTGGACTCGCTACTCCATTTAACACGATTTGGAACAGTAAGGGGGTTCCTTCAGGCTGGCGACTGTCAACTGTCGTGCCCATCTTCAAGAAGGGTCAGCGTACTTTGTGCAAAAATCATCGAGGTATTAGCCTTATTTCCAATGCTGCTAAGCTTCTCACGGGTATCATTCTCCGACGACTTACTGGTCCCCTTGAGAACCGAATCACTGAACGCCAGACTGGCTTCTGCCCTGGTTGTGGTTATATCGACTAATTATTTAATCTTCGCCAGGTTTATAGCAGAGACATACATTCCGACGACAAACAAGGATGGTTTTCCTTGACTTGAAAGTTGCCTTCGACTTTGGTGACCGTGTCAGCTTGTGGCATTGGCTATCCATTAAAGTCATACCGGCTGAATTCATTTCCATTCTTAAGTCTACCGTGACTCCCGAGGCTGTGTAAACGGTCTACGGGAACCTGTCTTCTGAGTTCCGCACGACAAGTGGAGTTCGACAGAATTGTCCTATATCTCCTTTCCTCTTCTACATTGTTATCTAAATGATCATTAGTGAGTCGGCTCTTTCAGACTACCGGGGTGGAAGTTGTTCTACCAAGTGACCGACTGACAGGCCTAGAGTATGCGGACGACAGCTCTTCTTGGGTCTGATGCAGTGGCTGTACAAACACTACTGGATAGTCTGTCACGTAGCGCCGGACGCTTCGGTATGTACTTTTCACCAGTGTTAAGTAATGAAGTATAATAGATAATGTCAGTTGTACGCCGTAGCGGCGCTTCGCTGCCGCCTGACCAACACCAGTCGCGCATGGCTGACTATACCGCGAGGAAGCTCGCCCCTACGCGAATTTGAACCAGTGTCCTTACGATTGCAAGCCAAAGGTGGAGACCACTCGGCCACTGGCTAACAAAGTGCAAAGTACTGCTGTAGGACTGGACCGACACATCAGTTCTAGCTATCACCGAACAACGACTGTAATTGGTGGATCGGTTCACTTACCTTGGTATCTGTGTCACCTCTGGTAGTCCCATCAGTGAGGAAGTTACTTCGCGTATGAGCACGGCCCGTGTGACTTTCCAGAGACTCAACTATCTATGAAGACGGCGGGATACCAACCTGTCAATGAAATGTAGTGGGGTGTAACGCTGCAGTAATGCCGCTCTTACTATATGGATCAGTGACCCAGCCAGTTCACACGCTTGACCGTGTTTGACCACCGGTGCTTGCTGAGTATTGTTCACGTCTGGTGGGAACACCGGGTGAACAATGCTGAGGTCCGCTTTGCTTTTTGGCCAGAAGCCTTCTGCTGCCTTTGTCGAGTGTTTGCTGATTACTGATTGCTTACCTTGTCTAGGCCATGTCTTCCGTATGTTCGTTGACCGGCTTCCTCGGTGTACATTATACGCCGTGACTACTCCAAATTGGGTGCAACCGCGAGGTGGTCAGTCCATGACGTGGCATATTGGCATGAGGAAATTGCAAGAGTGACTTGGTCAGGCCGTTGCATGCCGTCTTCGTGGATGGGACCTCGGGAAACTCCACATCAATGTTTACAGACCGTATCTGACATGGCGCAGTCACGCAGTCAGTGGCGTTCTTGTGTTCGGTTTCTTGTATCCAATTTCTTTACATTCTATTTGCCTTTACCCCCACTGTCTTGCCGGTATTGTTTATTTTTATTATTGAGATGTGTCGTGGCGACTGGATCCACCGCACCTCGGTACTCTGATCGTAGTTGTTCAACTGTATTGATATGTGTATATGTATGCAGCGCCGGCCCGTAGCCTTATGGATCGCAAGTCTGCATTGGAATTCGAGCGCGCGAATTCGAGACTACGTATGTACCATGTGAACCTTGCAGTATCCTTAGCCTAGGTTCGACGTGATAGTCGCGCTGTAGCGAAGCGTCGGTACTGCGTACCGGTGTACTGCTGATGCTTTTCTTGTTTCCTTTCTGTTGGAGTCAGTAATCGCAGTGCAGGTTGTTAGGCAGGTTGATACCTTGTCAGCATTCACATCAAGCGTAGCCAACTGGGAATACCAAACATCCAACACAGAATTTGTAGGATACTAAACGCAAAATTGACGTGAAATATGCAGCAGAATAATAGAATTAAGTAAATCGAATGGAGTGGAATATTTTTTTCACGTCAGGAAGATCTAGTTTAAGTCTATTCGGTGTACACCAACTGCGGTGAAGTAACATGATGTGTGCAGCGTCAGCATGAGGCGTATATGTATGTTTACATATATATTTTCTGTATACTTCACCGAAAGCAAAACAATTAGCAATCACAACATATGGATATACCCAATGCGCTGAAGATAAAGGAAGAAAACATCCATGCAGCTGTTATCATGGGAGTAAGTTCTCACGGCGTGTCTGCCATTGCCTGTGAGCTTTAACCATTTCCGCATGGTTTCCAGCCAGGCACGTTCGTCGTCCTTGCGGCTCCAGCCCGGGAGCCGAGCGTGCTGTTGTTGCCTGAATGCTTTTGGCACAAGCCATTTGCTAGCCATCTTGCTTTCGCTTCCAGTCGACTTCTGCTCCCAAAAAGCGAACGGCAAGATGTTAGATTTGTTTCTTTTTGTGCTATTCTGACCAGATCAGGTCAAGTCAAGCTCCAAGGACAAAATAGGTTTCTACCTAACATGCGTCTTGTCTGCTGTACCGGCACCTTTGAGTTGCTCATTTTTCATTTGCAATGGAATTAAAGCAAGAACAAAAGCAGTCTCCGTGCTTTCTTGTATCATGGGTCACGAAGCCTGTGACAATTTTCGATAATTGTTCACTACTTTCGGAAAAGTACCTACCAGTACTTATCTAAGCCTTTTTTGAAAGCTTCTGCGATTGAACCGATCTGGCCCCCTGCTTGCTCTGAATCCCAGCCAAAGTCAGAAGTCAGCGAGTAGAGGCAAAAGCGTGTCGCACAAGCATTTATGAAATACGGGAATAAGTAGTGCGGATGAAAGAATATTTATAGGTCAACCCACGAATGTTTTACTTCCGAACAGCTAGGTCATCTGCCTTGATTGGTAGTTCAATCTCCTTATACAATGAGAAGGTAGATACGCCTGACTTGTGATCAACGCGAGTGTCCTTCAAACGATTTGACGCTGCAGCAGCAGCGATACATCCAGCAGCACAATCACGGTGACCTACGGAACGAAGAATTATAAGGAGATCAGAAAGGGGGTTGTCGGCCTGTAGCCTAAAGTTGGCGAGCTTGTCTTGTAATCTGACGGCGCGGGTTCGAATCAGCATAGTAGCAGGGCGACCCTTGCGGTATCCTTAGCCCACGTGCGACCGGTGGTGGTTGAGCGATAGCGAAGCGTCGGTACTGCGTACCGGTGTACTACTAATGCCTTTCCGTTGCCAGGAAACTGGACCTTAACGCGATGCGATGGTTTGCGTACCTCGTCGCTCCATTGTGCTATACTGGGTGATGCCTCCAGGGCCCTTGAGAGCTGCTCCTACCAGGTCGGTAAATAGCTAGAGGTCAGACGAACTCAGTTTCCTGGTCATCCAGTTTGGCTATTCGAAATCGTGTGGCGTCTTTTTCTGTAAAACTGAATAGTTGCCTCACCCTCTGCTTTGCGGTCAGGCTTTTGAGCCAAAGACTTTAGCTGAGGACCCTAATCATCCTCCTGTTTATGTCTTGGCGCCCTAACAGTATCACAGCGCACGTACAACCATGACTTTTACTTAAAACCTCACCCACATCCTGCATCTGCACTCGCGCAGATTATCAACGGTCGCCTTATCTGTTGCATACAGCACAGCGGATAAGCGAAAACATTCTACTGCTGGCGCCTCCCGTATTTTTTCCATCAGTTTCCCTTATTCCCCTCCAAACCCCATTACTAACCTCCCTTCTATAATTTCCAGCTTAATTGACAGTATTCTTATTACCACTGGAGTCGAACTACTTGCAGCTATCTTCCCGCACCACCCACCGTCTCTTATAATGCCATGCTGTCCCGTTCCCCTGTCGGGGTTCGTACTCTAAGAAATAGGTCAAGTTTGCACTCGCACACACGTTAGACACGTTCGACTTATGTTGTGTGTCCGAAACTAGGATCAATGACCCTAATGGGGTTGTTTAATTAACTGCACCCGGCTTGTCCCCTCGCTACTGGTTGCACGCATCCGGAGACGCTGATGATGCACTCACGGGTCAAGCTGGGGCAGGTATCATTCTCAGTGACCCAGATTTTTCGGAGGCGAGAAGTTAACTCTTGCATAAGGCATGGTTCGCCATCTTTGAAAAGAGCCGTATGGAGTTTATCTGGGGCAGCGATTTAAGAGGCAAAGCTCGTGGGCAACCTCAGTCTCGGATGGTGGCGAAGCGTCTACACACCACCGAGCGCGCTGGGCTCCAGAATAAAAACTCATTGGTGCTGCTGGCCAATTAAACTGCTGCTCAAATTGCTCGGCCCAACGCTCGAGTCGGCATTTTTGACAGTGGATTGGTTTCGCATAAAACTTCGCTTATAGTCGACCTTTTGCCGCCAGTAAATCGGATCAGGAGGAAAAGCTTACGAAAAATCACCGAGGTGGCCGCTTGCTCCATTTCAATGACCCGCTGCGTCCATAAGGCTTTGTGATCTTCCCGGAGAAGCTGTTTGCGCTCAGCGTTAGTAGTCTTGCGTACTGAATGGTATTTGACAATAGCAGGAAACGCTTGACGGGCTTCGAGAAGTTGGAGGGATCGTGGTTGACAGGACTACTGGTGAAGCCACAGACCAGGGTTGCAGAATTGTACATGGCGTCTCGGATGTGTGTCCAGTGTGCATCAATGTCTGTGCATGAGAGAGTCTTCAGCCGTGAGGCCAAGGCATCCTGAAATGCACGGAGAACCTTCGGGGCAGAAAGCTTAGCTACGTCAAGCCTTTTCTGATGACACTGCTGAGAGCCACCAACGCAACGTAGCGCAATCTTGGCACACCCCAGCGCATGATCTGAAGTGAGGTACGTACTCCAGATTGATTTACAATCCTGTATGCTACCCCGCCAACGATAGCTAATGACGATGTGGTCAACTTGTGTCCACTGTTGGCCAGGTGATGGGGTCTCCAGGTAGCGTGTTGGCGCCAGGATCCCCGAAAGCTAGTGCTCGACAGAAAGGCCGTGGTCGGCGCAAAGCTGAAGTAGTCGATCACCGTTCTCAGTTCTGCGAGTGCCATGACCGTGTTGACCACCGGGTTACGTTCGTCAACTTAAAGTCTATCTGACCTTCGCGTTTAAGTCCCCGGCAAGCACCACGATGTCGGTACGGCGCTTTTTACGGAGAACGTCGGCCAGTTGACCATAGAACTCATCTTTAACTGACTCCAGGCTGCAATCTGTGGGAGCGTACACTGCGACAATGAATAGACAGGGTTTGCTGGTTTCGCGTCTGGGCAGTCGCACTGAAGTTTCAAGTCGGATCGCGCATAGTCGACTGTTAACAGGAATCCAGTCTAGTAGCGTGGCCTCAGCACGTGTGCTCAACGCAATCCCCGCGCCAGCCTAACCAGCTGCTTCGGCGGTTGAGGCTCCAGATAGGCGCAAAGTGAAAATGCCAGTGGAATTCGCAGACGGTAAAACTAGTCGCAGCGTAGTGCTAGAGTCCTGTAAACGGGTCTTGCTGAGACAGCAGACATCAATGGCCGTAGTTTCTAGAGCGCGAGCAAGGACTGCCTGTAATCCAATCTGCATCTGCGTCCGAACCTTGAAGGTTGCCAGCTTGAATTGGGAACGGGGCGCTGGAAATGGCTTGTCAACACGATTTGGCGCATCTTCGATCCTAGGCTCCTGATCCGTGGTGGCATGATGTTGTGAACTTGAAAGCGAAGGGGGAAGACCAAGAATGGGAGGGTTGAACAAACGTGGAATAAAGTGACTATACGGTGGTGCGATAAAAGGTGATTTGGCAGGTTCAGCCGCCAGCACCTCGGCCGATGAGAGCAGTTCGAGAGAGGGAGGGCAGATAGAGTGAGAGCGAGCAAAGAATTGTTGAGACGTGGATCCATAGGTTGTGCGGACATAGTACTTATCGGGTGCCCAGGCCGAGAAAGAGGGTTGACTTAGGGGATCCCACCCGGAGCGTTGGGTCATAAAGACCTAACTCGCAAGGCAGCAGGGTGATTGACGTATACCGCGACCGTTGGAAGCCGGCTCTCTAGGTGAACGACTTCGAGTAGCGGCAAACTACCCATGACGCCCAAAGATCCCCAGTGAAGCAGCAACGATTACCGAGCTCGCCACGAAGCACGAAGGCCGTTGACAGCCAGGTGGCTCATACGCCTTCACAGAAGCTGGTGGCCATCGAGGTTGTTCATCCGCCCTCCGTTAAGTACTCACTTCTGTGACCAGAAGTCTGGTCAGTGGCCCTATAGCCGGTCACATTGGCTTCGACACAGCATCTTGTGAGCTCTTGTGGTATTTAATGAGGAACCAGGTGACCAGCCCAGAACCCTTCACGCTCTACGACGCTGCCACTGATTGTCCGCGACTGCTTATTCATCTTGCCTGCGAACAGCCGAGACTTATTCACAGTTACCTTCACAAGGAAGGCGTTCCCCGATCCGCAACCTGGGGACGCGCCCGGTGACGTACAGCTCCGCCGAACCAACCAGTAGTCAGTTCACTTCCGGGCTTTTTGGAATAGGATCTCGGCCGCCATGCACGACGTAAGAGCGTCTGTCGGTCGAACCATCAATTATCACCGCAAAGTCACTGGATATCCGAGAGATCAATGGGCTTGTTGGAAACCAGAAGAAACCTCCCTGCTGGCCCTGAGCACCATGTGTCTAGGCGGACTATTAGCCGCGAACTAAAACGGAGCCTGTTTGTTGACAAGGAAGCCTGGTGAACCACTCGGATCCAAGAAATGGAGGAGACAGGACCAGTAGGCAATTATCTCAAGCTCTTATAGTTCGTCCGCACCACTGTTCTCAGGAAACAAGGCGTCAGTGAGACAATCAGAAACAGCGCGGTCGCACTGATTAACAATAAGAAGCGCCATATGGCTTGTTAGGCAGGGCACTTTCATAATCAGTTCAATCGTCTCTTGCTTCCGGACCTCTTCCTGCTCAGGTGATGCAGGATGAGCCATGATCGGTTAGTTTAGAGTCTCCATCGGAGGTTGAGGTCCGAAACGCGATCACAGCCCTCAATCATTTTCGTGGTGATGGCCCGGACTCCCTAGCACCTGCACTATTTAAGGATGGAATTGAGGTCCTCTACAAAGCACCGCCTTTGTTCGAACAGGTCGGGAAGGAAGTGTCCCGGCTAACTGGAGCGAATTGATTATAATGACCATATACTAGAAGGACAGTCGCACCGATTGCTAACCGCAGAGATATTAACCCAACGCCAGTTTTGACAAAATTACTGGACTGAATTCTCATTCGTCGCCTCACTGCGGAACGATACTCTCCGATTGGGGAAGAGCAGGCAGGTTTCCGCCTATGACGGGGCTGTATAGACCATATATTTACTCTGCGTCATGCGCTAAAGCAGTGCCACACGTTATGTGAACATCTTACGTGCTTTGTACTGGAACGATACAGTCCGCGCCAGAGTCTACTGTGATCTGTCGGATAGCTTTCCGATAAGGAGCGGCGTTCGTCAGGGTTGTCCTTTTTCCCGATTTTCCTTCAACTTCGTCTTGGACTCCATCATGGAGTATTCCCTTGGGGAGCCTCACAATGCAAGCATTTAGGTTATGTCTTGTGAAAGCTTAGTTGATTTTTATAATGCGGACTATATTATCTTGCTGTTTAATGATTTTGCGGCGGCACTATCAACTCTGAATAGTCTCTATAGTGTGGTTTCATTATTTGGCATGCGCTTCGCACCTTCATAGTGTGAAGTGTTGCTGCAAGACGACCAGCCACTTGATGATCCCTTACCCTTGATGGCGAGGAACTCGAGGTAGTTGATCAATTCGCTTATATTGGGACTTGTATCAGCAACGATGGGCGCATAACAGCTGAAATCATTTCACGTATTGCAAAAGCCCGTACTATTTTCCTGAATCTGCGGCATCTTGGGCGACGGAAAGGATTTTCCTTCCGTCTGTAAAGCCGTGTTTACAAGCCCACAGTGAGGGCCGTCCTACTCTGGGACTGTGACTTGGCCCTTTCGGTCTGAGGATCTGAGGTGCACTCAAGTCTTTGATCACGCAAGTATCCGCATCTCTCGGACTCCAACCAGATAATCAACAACAACCGGCCGAGGCCAACTGTTTCGTCAGCTTTTTTATGCGGCTTCTCCATGTTGTAGACTGTCCACCAGACCGTCTTCTCCAGCCCTGTCCAGCAACCGCAAACAGCGCACGACGCGGGTAACGCTGGACAGGCATGCGCAATACGTGTCCCAACCACCGCGGTTGATGCAATGAGACGAGCTCCTCGAGCGAGTGGCTTCCACGTCCCAAGACGCGCTGTCTAACTTCCACATTGCTTACGTGGTGCTGCCATCACACATGGGCAATGGGCCGCGGACAGCGGTGCTCGAAGACGAATAGCCTGCGCAAGTCATCTTTACGAATGGGCCAGGTCTTGCATCCGTACAACAGTACAGCACGAACAGTTGCACAATAGACCCGCCCTTTGATGGAGAGACGAATGTCGTGGCGGCGCCACAAGTGCCTCAGCCTAGGAAAAGCGAGGCGTGCTCTCGAGATGCGCATCGAAATCTCGTTTCCAACAGCCCCGCCAGCAGTGATGCAACTTCCCAAGTAGACAAAGCTCTCCACAACCTCCAGTGTCTCACCAGCAAGAGTGAGTGCAGGCAGAGGCACCTGCCGGTCTTGAAGGATAGCCTTGCATTTGGATGGCGAAAAGTACATACCGTACTTTGATGCTTCAATCGCCAAGCGGTTTAGTGTAAGTTGGACGACATGTGGATCGTCACCCAGCAAGACGATATCATCAGCATAATCCAAGTCAAGAACTCGACTACTTGAGCGTTCTTCAGGACATCCTCAATGGCAAAGTTGAATAGGAACGGAGAGATAGGGCATCCTTGTCGAACTCCACTGGAGACCACAAAGATAGGCGAAAGCTTGCCATAAGCTCTAACCCTGCCCGAGGTCAGACCATAGAGGTCGCGCAGTATGGAGACGAACTTATCGGGGACACCATTCCTCATTAGGCAGTGCCACAGTACCGTACGATCGACGGAATCGAAGGCTGCACGGATATCCAGGAACACAGCAATCGTTGGCCTCTGATACACACGGCGGAGCTCGAGGATCTGGCGGAATGTGTAGATTTGATCGATGCAGCCGCGACCAGGACGAAACCCAGCTTGTTCTTCTTGTTGCAACGATTCGCGCGTTGGGGATAGCCTGCGAAGTGTGATGGACACCAGCAGCTTGCAAACGACGGGGACTAAGCTTATGCCTCTGTAGTGATATAGATAGCACTGAATAAGTTGGGTTGGCTTGGGCACGTATGCTTGGTCACCGTTTACCGAAGAGGGCGTTGTTTTGTTTGCCAAATGTAGGTTGGCAAAAGGCCCCAGGTGGGCAAACATATACTTGGTAGCGGGAAATGATGTCACTGACGACCACACTATGTGCCGTCCGTCCGTCTCGCCTTCCAGGCTGGAGTCCACGTGACACTGGTAACTTTACAGCACATGGCTTGCAGTCGACACCAGTGGTGCGTCTGCTGCCGTCTCCTAGTCGGACTGCCCGTTTAAAGTGTGTTTGACGCTGAGTTATCTGGGTGGTAATGGCTGGTTATGGTGCAGAGCACTGAAATCCGCATGCAAGCTGTCTCGCTGATCTCGCCTCATCTTTGCAAGATAGCCAGCTGGATATGATGGCATGTTGTTGTTGTTGTTGTTGTTGTTGTTGTTGTTGTTGTTGTTGTTGTTGTTGTTGTTGTTGTTGTTGTTGTTGTTGAATTTACGTGTTTGTTTAGGGCATTACGTTTTTCCGGTTAGTTCCCATTGTCATCATCATCAGCAGCAGTACATTAGCCATTTGCACTGATGCTTCGCTGCCATACAACCATAGCTCCCTACGGTATGAAGAATAATAGGATTCTCAATTCCTTCGCTGAACTTATGCTGCGTCATTAACTGACCTAATTTAATACAGCAACGACATATAATGCGCTTTGAAAAACGGTCAGTGGGCATACGGAGCATATGAACAAATACTCCGTTACTGTGCCAGAAAGTTTCTCCATACACCAACTGGCAGATGTTAACCCTGCTTACCCGCTGTTCCCTCCAGATGTGAGCGACACTCCTCGAGTTTCGGTAATCATACATTGTCAGTCGTTTGATGTCTTCATTGCGAATTGCTCAGCTCTTAGAGCCAAACGGTAACATCCGCTTTATCGCAGCGTTGTACACTTCTTTTCACTGTCATACTGATATCCCGCTGTCTACATAGATGGGTAGGCCTGAAATCTGCAAGATTGTACTCCTGCACGAAATAATTCCCTCGATGATTTGACCATCAGAGGTGACCTAGCTTCCAAAGGGAGTAAATCCGTCAACCTTTTCCACCGGTTGTTCGGTGGTTTTTCGGTTCAGTTTTGCAACAACACTACTCTGCGAACAGTCACAACGATCATCGGTGGCTTGCGCTTCACCACTTACAGCTTCACCCACACGTCAAATGTCCGGTGCAAACCCGAAGGAATAAGGCTGGGAGTCATGTGAATGGGATCCACAATTTCTACACACACACACACACACACACATATATATATATATATATATATATATATATATATATATATATATATGGCTTCCATGGAACAGCCACAGGACGCTTGCGTCTGCGGAGGGACCATGGGTGGCTGCGCTGCACCACCCACAGCTCCATCCACACACCCCATATCCAGTGTTAATCCGAAGTAATAAGACCGGGAGACGTATGGAAGGAAGCCACTTTTAGTCAATGGAACCGATCCACACTCCTTCACAGAGAAAAACAAGCACGATGTATTTGGGAATTAAGCGCACACAAGGCGGTGGCTAGACCGTAGTTCGCTCCACACTGGATACATGGAACCACTCTACGAGCCTAGCGCGGCCCCTAGGATCGTGCACCCTTTCCTTTCAGCAACGATCCACAGACTAGTGGAGCCAGTAATGGAGGTGGAGGTAAGCACCTTGTCAACATGCACATCAGGTGCAGGCACATCAGGGATAACAAGCAACGATCAATCATTTGAAACGATGGTATCAAATAAAATAAATCGAATAATGCATACAGGTAAGTTGACCTAACTCTTCGTCGAATGAGCATATAAAATAAGTTGGTGATCAATAAATCCGCGATAGCTTCAAGATGTCGGAAAATATATTTTAAGAAAGTGCCACATACGCGAAAATGTTGACGAAGTTAACTACCGTAAGTTTAAGCGACGTGTGCAATTTAATAGAACATTATTCGGGTAAACGTTAAGATGAGATATGATAATAAACCCACCACCTGAAATTAAGAAACTCAGCACCCAAGCACACGGTTAGTAAATCGAATGCCACGTACCTACAAACGCTGCGCCGGTTTTGTCTACGTTCTCTGCAGGACCCGTCGTCGCTTCGGTGGCCTCGCTCATGTTTCATTAAACCTGCCTGACTCAGGCGCTCGCGACCGCATGTGCCACAGCACCATGCGCTCGATGTCGATGGAGTACAACCCGTCGGTGCTTGCCGCTTCAGTACTAGCCGCTTCCAGCACCGTCATTTCACGCACCAGGCTCCGATGGCTCGGCCACGTGTTGCGCATGCCAGCCCACCGACTTCCGCAACGCGTGGTTTTGCTCACCGGGGGTGTAAATGAAAGAAGAAGAGGGGCGGCCAAGCGATGACTTGGTCCAGAGGAATGAAGGCCCTCACTTCGGAGCTGGTCTCGATTGGAGTCTCAGGGCACCCTGGTTGGGGTCCAAAAGACGGTGAATACGTTTGGCTAGATACACTTCCTGACATGGCAAGGAGTAGACCTCAGTGGCATTTCGGCTGTGAGTTTCTTTGTCCCTCCCCATCCCTTTTAGCCTCACCCGTCAACCACGATCTCATTTCGTAGCGTAATATAATTTTACATAATTTTTCTTGTTGCCTATTAGTCGGCTGGTAGGTTTCCGAAACGACGCCCATTTGTTGCTGGTAGGTCAGCTGGCATGCAACGGTTGTATTTATTTTCTTTTTCTTTGATGTATTGCGGCACAGTAGCTGAGGTGCTTTACACCTCTCTCTAACGTGTATAGTGATGAATGATGACTTGCCGCTTCTTCTCTGCGTGCATGTGGTCATTCTCCCTTACTTCGGCAACTGCCTTCATGATCAGATTGCGCCATGCACGCCGATCAACCACCTTCGATTCCCATGACCTGCAATCAAGATTAGAACATGAGAGGCTCACTTTGATCATATCCTGGTAACGTAACTTTGGTTTCCCCACATGCCACTTCCCAATACTCAGCTGACCATATAATAGTTGTTTCGGTATCCATGTCAAATCCATGCGGCTCACATGACCGAACCACCTCAGGTGTCTCAGCAAAAGTATGCAGTCCACTGCATACATTCCACTTCGACGCAACACTTCCGTATCAGCAACTCTGTCGCCCCATCCGATGCGCAGAATCCGTCGCAAACACTGTTTATGGAACCGCTCGAGATATCACACATCCTGCCGGTACATCGTCCACGTTTCACTGTCGTATAGAAGAACGGACAGCCCCATGGATTTGTACACCATCAGCTTCACGCCAGTGGTAAGCTGATACTTGTTCCACACTCGGTACTCTAGCTTCTCGGATGCCGCCGCTGCCTTCAAGACGCGGATACGCAGCTCAATGTGTAGCTGTTGGTCACTCGATATCACACTCCCAAGGTAACAGAAGCGGAAGATGGTTTCCAATACTTCAGCACCAATGCTGTTTCACGGCAATATTGAAGATTGCACCTCCTGTGAAGGCTGAAAGAGACAGACAGTTTTGCTTGTATTGATGGTGAGCCCGAATTTGGCCGCTATCCAAGCCAGAGCACTAGTCATGTGAAACAACTCATTCGTGCTATGTGCAAACGACTCACAGTTGTCAGCAAACAGCGACATACGGATAGTTGTCTCATAGACTAGGGTTCTGGCACCGAAACGACGGATGTTCAGCAACCCACCTTCAATACGATGATCCACACGAACACCGTAAGCACAAGCCGCATCAAAAGCACAAGACATCATTGCATGAAGATATATATTAAACAGGGCAGGAGCTAAGACACAGCCTTGCTTCACACCAGAGACAACTACAAAGTCATTCGAGGTCTCTCCACTCAGCTGCACCCTCGCTCGCATACCACTGTGCAGACATTCAATTAAACTTACAAACTTGCGCGGGCGACCAAACTTACCCAACACCAGCCACAATGCCTTGCGGTTCACCGTATCAAATACCTTGATGAAATCAACAAAAAGCGAGTACAAAGGCTGGTGTCGTTCTCTGCATTTCTTCTGCAACCTGCGAACCGCAAACACCCTATCTATAGTGCTGCGACCCGAACGAAATCCACACTACTCTTCCGCCATGTTAGGTTTCACAACGAGGCAGTTGAGCAGGAATCGGGCGATCACCTTGCCCACACAACTCAGCAAATTAATGCCACGATAATTCGTGCAACATTGCTTGCTCCCTTTGCCCTTGTACAGTGGTAGCACAAGGGCATCCCTCAGCTCAGGAGGCACCTCCTCCTCAATCCACACGCGTTGCACCAAGTGGTGCAGCGCAGTCACCAACGCGGGTCCGCCGTGTTTCAATATTTCAGGTGGGATCCCGTCTGCCTCAGCACACTTGCCGTTTCGCAGCTGAGCAAGTGCTCTCTGCGTCTCATCCAGTGTCGGCGTGTCTGCCAGACTCGTTTGCACATCTTACTGCTTAAGGCAATTCAAAGTAGGCCAGTCGAACTCCGGACGGTTGTTCAAGAGACAGTCGAAGTGTTTCCGCCAGATCTGCATTATGTCTGCAGTTTGTGTGCAGGTAACGCCTGAGCTACTATCAATCAGCTTCCTCAGCGGCTCCAACCTCGGTCCTTACACCGCCTTCAAGGAGTCAAATAATTCTTTGTGTTGGCGACGTTCGGCGTAGCATTCCATCTGCTTTGCCTTCTCCACCCCCATGCATTTTTAATGCGACGGATCTCGCGAGTCAGTCGCCGTCGAAGTTTGCGTAACGGACTATTCTTCACTAAGTCACGGGTCTGCCACATGCTCAACAAATGCAGCATTCTTCTCACACACCAATGCGCCAATCGTTGCATTGTTCTCATCAAACCAATCAGGCCGTTTACAGTTTGCGCGCCCGATGGTCTCCTCGGCAGCAGCTGTCACATGGTCGCCAATGTGGTGCCGCAGGTCGCCCACTGTGGCTATGCATTCCACATCACACAGGCATGCAGCCACCGCCTTCTCCAGCTCAATACGTTTCGTCACAGTACCAAAGGAGAGAATGTTAAATTTACGCAGATTCACGGCGGGAGCGCAACACATAAATTTACGAAAATATATGTACTGATTGGTCCGCACCAATTTATGATCAGTGCCACACTCAGCTCCACGCAGTGCACGTGTCATGCGCACTTCACGCATATCACGCTGACGTACGATGACATAGTCGGGCGGGTGAGCGTGACCACTCTGTGGGTGCGTCCAAGTTACTATATCACTCACACTCAGTGCAAACCGTGTTCGTGATATTCAGGACGTGAGTGGCACACAGTGAGAGCAGCCTGTCACCGTTCGCATTCGCTGAACCAATGTCATACGGACCGATAACATCTGTCCACACTGTTGCATCACGCCCAACACGCGCGTTGAAATCACCCAGCAGAAATAGTCGGTTGCTCCTCGGCACAGACCGTAGCACAGAGGATAGCTGAGTGTAGAATTGTTTACGCGTGCGCGACCTCGGTGTACTCTCACGCTGCGACCTAAAGACCATTGACAACACGAATAGGCTGTATCAAAACAGCCTTCGTATGCTTTGGGCTCTCAGGCGCAGCTTTAGCACTTGGTCCGAAGAGATTGCCACTCGCCTCTTCGTCTCGATAATACGACCAATGCTAGAGTACGGCACTCCCGCATACTGTCCCATCACCCGGGGCGAAGTAGAAAAGCTTGAGCGGGTGCAGCATGTAGCCACTAGGCTGATTCCCAACTTACGAGGTATGCCATACGAAGACCGATGTAAGAAACTAGGGTTATACACCCTATCTTATCGTCGGCTGAGGGTTGACCTCATCATGACGCACCGAATATTACATCTGGGTGATTACCCCATGTTGAGACAACTACTTCATCTGCGCACACCAAGCTGCACGCGAGGACACCGGTATAAACTGATCGTCCCGGATTTGAAGCGGGTCGCCCATCAACTCTGTTTCGAACGCAGAGTGGTGAATGTCTGGAACGACCTGCCTCAGCATATAGTAGAAGCGAACACAGTGGCTAAATTCAAGATGCTACTAGACAAACAATTTGCAGAGGCAAAGTACAAAGAGCGAAACGATAAATAAAAAGTTCATGTCCGAAAACGACGAACGATGCAGCTACACAGAGCAACCTCTACTCGCTGCTTCCCACCAGTTCTCAGTTCTCAGTTCTCAGTTCTCATCAGGATAACACATGGTTGGACCGCACGTGGTTCTAAATGTGGCAAACTTACTTCTTCCGAGTCGCAGGGGAACAGTCATCAGTCGCGCGTTGATGCCCGTTGGTCCACCCACCGTCTGGGCATTTAAGCGATCAGATATTGCAAATCCGACTCCAGGTTCACGTGGTGTTGAGGTGGCGTTGCCCATCCAGTAGAATGTGTAGCCAGCACATGCTTCATGCAACTTATCTTGCTCAGCGAGCCGGTTTCACTGGGCGCCGCAATATCAATGTTGTACCGCGCCAGTTCCATCACTACCAGTGCAGTGCGTCGCTCGGGGCGCTCACTCGAGTTCCGGTCCAGTAGTGTGCGCACGTTCCAGCACCCGATGCCGAGTGCTTTGCGCGCAGACATACGATTGCATTGTTGGGCAATCATACTCGAGGTGGTAGATGTGCTTCGGAGGTTTGCTTGAGGGACTCCACCCAGAACCTTTGGCTCAGTAGCCTTACCCACAAGACAGCGGGTGGTTTGGAGGTTTGTTTGAGGGACTCCGCCCAGAGCCTTTGGCTTAATAGCCTGACCCACAAGGCAGTGGGGAGCAGATCCAGATCGGGAATGTGATTGCAGAGACAGGTTAGGATCTGCTTGACGGCCGTCACACGCAGCCTTTAAGGTACTGGAACGATTCATATGTTTTGCGACCGTAGTAATATACACCTGCGGTCACGGCCAGACGCAGGTGGGTTTTGGCGGGTCTGCACCAATTTGACCAAGGACTGCCTGGCTTGAGGCGGACAGTAGCAAACGATTGGACACCCGGAGGTGCCCTCCCACCGTCAGAGACAATGCGTAGCACTCGTGCTCTACGCCAATCGAGCTGTGAGCTTATAACCCGTAGACCTGTTTTGTCCCATGGCTAGGTTTTACGGGGAGAGGGCCATCGACCACTTTTTAACCTCTGTAGAGGATGCTGTAGGATACTGATAGGACGCCCACGCCTGACAGGAGAGCGACTGGGGTCCTCATCCAAAGTCTTCGATTAAATGTACACCCGGAAGGCATGATCGGTTCACTGACTTATGCGGATTGGTGTCCTGGATTTTAGCGGGGAGAAGGGCGTAACCCAACTCCCACCCAGCGGTTGCCACGAGGAGGCGTTCAGATAGATATATACATAGATGTATTCATGTACATATACATATTTTCAGCACCTAAAGTCGACATTATTTCGTGCTATGCTCACCTTGATCATGTCCTGGTTGCGCAGCTTCGATTTGCCTACATTTCTTTTACCCCTACACATTTGCCACACGACAGACGTTTCGGTACTGTAGCCGAACCCATGCAGTGAACATGTGCGATCCACCTGAGTTGTCACATGGGACCGTGCAAGCTATACAGCACAGGCCGCTTCAACGTCTCATTTCTGTTTGAGACCATGTCACACTAGCGAATGCGAAGCACTCGAAGCAGTCAATATTAGTGATCTCGCTGCAGATCTCGAATGTTTTCCATGTATAGCATTCATTTCTCAGTAACGTGGACGATATTCTAGCGCTTTTGGTTTGTGTACCATAAGTTTGGTTCCAGCGGATCACTGATGGTTCTACGAGATCAGCTTACCGAATGCCACACATGCTTTCGATCATTGGATATATAACTTAAAAATCGAACGGCTGGTTTTGTTGGCATACTCAAGCCTACGGTTTTAAACGCGACACAATATGTAACCTTTTTCTGACTCGCACTGTCCATTTCTCGGGGATCTGAGGGTTGCTTTATCTGCCAATCCGAAATAAACCGTTTCGTTGATGTTTGCACCTTGTGCTTGACAACGTCCTACTGTTTTTTATTTTGTTCAAAGTAGGTCCGTTTTCAGTACGCTTGGCTGCTAACCACTGCGCGTAATATTCTCTTCCTTACTTCTACTAGACCTCCATTTTCTGCGATCCAATGGTATTCTTGGGTGTCCAATGACCTTTAACCAATTTTGAGTTGTTTTTAAGGTATGTCCATGTCTGGTTGCTCACGCTCAACTCATTCCTGAACATATGCAATCTTACCGAAGCCAACTTCTCATTTATTGGCTATATTATTATTTGTTGATGAAAACCAATCAAAATGTGTCTGTCGGTTCCGCCCTACGTCAGCTGAGTGCAATTTGAGTGGCCCACCAATGCGATCATTTGCATTGGTCTCAAAGCGACTGTACCGGTAGCCAGAACAAGGCGTGCGTTCCGTTTCAATCATTGTTCCGTTTGTTTGACATGTGCACTTTCACAATCACAGTGCGCCTATGATTTAGTTCACTCGATTCAATCTCGCTTCCTGTTCCCTTTTTGCCTTGACTACCATCCACTATGGGCCTGACTCATTCTGTGAAACACAGTCGTCCGAGTAATTTAAACATGAAAGCCGGCTTTACTACGGTGGAATTGAACGACTCAGTTTGGACGTTTCCAGAACGCTATTGTGAACTTGGACTTATCGGGCATGGTGCTTACGGAACCGTGTGGTAAGTGTGTGGGCTGTTGAGATTCTGTGTTCGCGTGTCACATTTATTTTCAAACGTTGTTGTTATGTTTTGCTTACCTGTGGTAACATCCCTATAGTGAGCATCATTAGCAGTGCCTCTGCGTTAAATGTCAGTATCTTGCCATAAACGGGGTGGTTTGAAGTTTGCCGAGTTAGTTATTGTTGTATGTCGGCTAGGATAAACATCCAAGTGATTATGCTCATCAGCCAACGTTTTTGGCCCAGAATCCTGGTTGTCTGACAATGGGGAGCCTTTCATAAGTGTCTTTTGAAGACATGAGGCTATTCGGCGTACCTTAATGGTAACAGCATTTTTAATTTTCGGGACGAACAATTATATTTTACTTCGTTGGACAGGATGTTCATTACGCGATGCATGGGGATGATGACTGTAGTTTTGGTTCATCTTATGAAAGTGCGAAAATCTGTCTCCATATCCGCCAATTGTCACTTTGTGCAAGTGAGGTGGCTCGCCTACATGAGTAATATGTTTATGTGTGTGTGAGTATTTTTACCCACATTTTACGTTGCACAGCATGCAATTCACTGGACTGTGGTTTAATGGGAAGATGCAAGGTACCTCGTATGTACTCTGCCTACTCAACAGACCTGTGCGAAGGGCGCTCCACGATAAGTTTCCGGTTAACTATGGTACTGGAGTACCAAAGCATTGGCAATAGGTGTTGGTATATTCCCGTTGCTCCTTAACCCGTGCTTGCGCCTTACCAGTCAGTGGATGGTTCGCCATTGTCAAGTGACAAATGATCGTTCCACAAAAGGGAATGCATCCTGCCCTTCAGGGAACATGCCAACTTATTTATTTATTTTCCCATTTATTTCGTATCAAATTTGTCGTTCCTGAGGTTGGGTGAGGGCTGCTAACTCACTTTGAGACTCCTTCGACAACAACTAGAGGCGCATAAGCGCTGTGGTTTCCATCTGTCCCCAGTCGCTCCTTCTCATGCCATCAGTAAAACTTGGCTACGGGATTCTGGAGTGAAACGGTGGAGATTATGTGGTTTCGGTGTTGGATATAACAGGTACAATTTATTTACCCCATGCTGTTTGATTCTAATTACGTTCATATATGCTACAAATTTAGGCATCCCTGGTTTCGCGTTAGCGAGTAGAAGTACTTGTTGCTCAACGCCTTAACAGTGCCAGGTAACGTTGACTGACGAAAGAAACGACCCATCACGCTAGCTAAGCACAGTCGAGGTGGCTTCACGATACTCCCAAAATCCCCGATCATCCGATAGCTAGCCTATGATGCGACGAATACCAGGACCTACGAAAAGCAAGTTAAATAATAATTAAACAGCACAAATCATATGAACATGAGTTCCGCAAGAGGGAAACAAAATCCTCGCACTAATGCAACAGCCATTGAATATGTAAGACACATGCAGACTTGCTGGGAGAAACTTCAGCAAAAAGGTTGTGCGCGATGACAGGCAACTCGGATAGTACCAAGATTGACAAGCTTAGGAAAGTAGCGTTAATTGTGGATTTTGAGTTGTTCTCCGAACTGATGTTTGGCAGACTAGGCCACGTCATCATTGCAGCTTCAGGGGCCGCGTTCGCAGTGCTTCGTAAGCGACTTCGAGTTCAAGTGCTCATTGATTGAATTTTGCCTTGAATGCCTGACTTCAATGAACTCTCGTTCTTGTCGGCTTTTAGCCCTTCTGAGGCTGTTGACCTGCTCCAGGTCGAAGTGCTGGTTGTCGGCATCCATATGCACGGACATCAGGGAGTTCTGATCCTGGCGAAGAATAGCCAGGTTGTGTACGGGTAGCTTTGTGCCAAACTTTCTTCCAGTCTATCCCACCTAGTATTTGTCACATTTCCGGCAGCAGATCTTATAGATCACGCCAATTGTTTCCGCCTTGTTAAGTTTACCTCTACTTTTGAAGAGTTTACTACGAATTGTCTCTGTTGGTTGCTGTCCAACTTTGACTCCAATAGGTAATGATAGTCTCGCTGCCATCTCAGAGATTCCTTTAACATATATATATATATATATATATATATATGTATATATATATACTTCAGGTGGTAGGTTTTCAATTTTGTCTTAATGCTTTTCTTTCCCATATAAATGTCCACCTGTACTCTCTTCCATTAGCTTTCACACCTCGCTTAAGCCAATTGTAGTCAATATCCATAACATTTTCGTATTCGTGGCATTTTCGTAAATTATACTTTCTGACCTCGTGAACTTATTTCAGATTCGTTGGTTAAACAACTTATTTCATATTTACGATTTATGTCACCGTTTCCTTGTGCATTATTCGAGTTATTTCCTTGGTTTTCTTTATCTCAAGTGATTGGCTGTTGCTTGATATCCCCGGTGTGGCTGCGCTTGATGTGCATGTTGACAAAGTGCCTACCTGTCTATTACCCACTACCTCGTCCATACTGGCTCCAGTAGACAGTTGGTCGTTACTAGGGAGCAAGTTGCACGGTCTTTGTGGCCGTATTAGGATCAAACAGTGGTTCCACGCACTCAGTGTGGAGCGGACTACATTTCAGCCACCGCCTTGTGTGCGCTTGATTCCCAAATACAGTGTGCTTGTGTTTGCCTGTGAAGGAGTGTGGACCGCCTCCGTTGATGAAACGTGGCTCCCATCCTCATGTCTCCCTGTCTTATTCCTTCGGGTTTACACTGGATATGGGGTATGTGGTTGGAGCTGTGGGTGGTGCAGCACAAGCCACCCATGGTCCCTCTGTAGGCGCAGGCATCCTGTGGCTGGCCACAGTGAGAGGCAAATCCGAAACCGGATGCTGTCAGCCATATATATATATATATATATATATATATATATATATATATATATATATATATATAGACAGCATCCTATAAAATAGACATCCAGCCGTACAAAACCATGGAGTTTGGAATAGAGAATAATGAAACTGACAAAACATGTAAAAGAATTTGATAATGGATGAAAAATCGAACAACAATTTTTGTGCTTTTACGCACGCCATTTTGTAATTTTTTATGGTTTTTAATTGTTTTTGTAAACATGAAATCAGGCAGACTTGCGCGCACTGCGACCGGTTTCGCGCCATTGCTTCCAGCGTTGTGAGCCATTGTCATTCTTCATCTTTGGGTCCCCAGCCGGGGAGTCGAACGTGGTTAGGGATGGCCCGGCAAGATGTCATCGATTTCATGCATGTCGTCAGATGGACGTTGACCTCCACGCGGACTTTTCCAAAGTAACCATTTGTGCGCAAACATCACAAAGCGGAACATCCGCCTTATCCAAGACGCGGTGTCTAACCTCCTCATTACACACTCGATGTTGTCAACGTACGCGGGCAGTCATCCGCAAACAGCTACTGTCGAAGACCGAAAGACGACGCATGTCTTCCACACGGATCGGCGAGAATTCGCATCCGTACAGCGATGTCGCGCGTACACCGGCTTTGTAAACCCTGCCTTTTAGCAAGAGTGAAATGTCGCGAAGGTGTCACAAATGTCTTAACTTAGCAAACGCTGACCGGGATTTAGCGATTCGAAGGGATACCTCTGATCCATTAGTGCCGTCGGCAGACGCAGCTCCCTAGGTAGATAAAACTATCTACGTGTTTGAGCTGTGTGCCTTTGATGATGACTTAGAGAAGGGGTGCCTGCCAGTCCTGTAGAAGAACTTATCACTTGGAGGGAGCAAAGTACATACCAAACTCAGACGCTTCAATCACCAATCGATCATTGAACGATGTATCCCATGGGGATCGTCACCGAGCAAGGCGATATCATCAGCGTAGTCTAAGTTGGTCGCGCGGTTAACTGGAAAAAGCTCGATGCCGAAATTCTGCAGGCCCTCTAAAGCTCCCCTAAAGACATTGTCGATCGCAAAGCTGAATAGAAACGCTGACATTGGGCATCCTTGTCACACACCACTGGAGACAGAGAAGATTTGGGAAAGCGTGCTATAGACTCACTCGGCCTGAGGTGTGGATGTATAGTGCGCGAAGTATGGCGACGTACTTACCCGGAACTCCATTCTTCAGCAGACAGTTCCATAAAGCAGGTCGATCTAGCGCTTCGAACGCAGCCCGAATATCCAGGAAAGTTACAATGGTGGGTTTGCGGTAGAAGTGATGGTGCTCCAGGAGTTGGCGAAGAGTGAAAATTTGACCCACACATTCTCGGCCGGGGCGAAAACCAACCTTGCTCTTCTCGCTAGTATGACTCACGAGTGGGTGATAACCTGTGTAGCATGATCAATGCTAGTAGGTTGGAGGCAACGGATATCAGACTACGGTATCTTTCGGACTATAAGGCGCACTTAAACTCCTTATATTTGTTAAAATTTGGCAGTGCGCCTTATCTATGAATGGTTGTGATGTGGCCTAGTGACCTCGAATCACTCTATGTTCCCACTGCGCTAAAAATCTGTCAAAATGGTTTGTTACGACTTTGATTGTCGAAGCACAATCGCTGATCAGGAACCTCGTGGAGTCAGCTTTTCCTGATACGTACTGTGCTTCAACCTACCGGTGATTAAGGACTCCAAAATGACGCCCGTTAAGAGGCATGCTTACGAAGCGGATTCCAAGCTCAAGGCCATCAGCCGCGCAGTACAATATGTGCGTAAAGAACCTACGAAACAATTCAACAATAATGAATCCATCGTACGGAGATGGAAGAAGCAAGATGACCTGCGTCAAGTAACGAAGACAGAAGAGTTTCCGAGGAAACAAAGCAACTGGGCCACAGTTAGAGCACAAAATTGAGCAGTGGATTACTGAACCTTGAACAGTAGGTAGAATTGTCTCTACAGTCTCCATTCGATTCAAGTCAATAACGATGATACATGATATGAAGAAAACTAATTCGGAGCTTGCCATCATTCCGGGAGGATTAAGCAAAGAACTCCAACCGCTAGATATTGGTGTCAACAGGCAGTTCAAACTTGAATTGCGAACTGCGTGGGAGCATTGGATGACAGAAAGTGAGTACACATTTACCAAGACATGAAGGCGACGCCGGGCTAGTTACCCCACTAGCTGCCAATGGATCCTCGATGCCTGGGCCAAGGTATCGGTCTCAACTGTCGTCCGAGCTTTCACGAAGGCCGGAATCATCAATGAACAGCCAAATAACAGCAATGAGACTGACTCAGAGAATGATGAGAGGCATCCGGGCTTGCTTGATGCCGCTATCGCCCAACTGTTAAACTCAGACATTGAAGATGAAGAATTTGACGGATTTGTAGAAGAGGAATAATTGAAAGAGTGAGTGTATTTTTCTGTGTTTTATGTGTGTTACTAGTGAACGATGTTAACAGTTCTTGTTAACTAGTTGGGTTAAGTCTAATCTATTCGACTATTTTGTTTCGCTATATGCGCCTTATATATGAAATTATACCCGTTCACTGATATTGCGTCTTATTATCCGGTACGCCTTCCAAAAAATACGGTAATGTCCCATGTAATTGGCACACGAAGTGTGGAAATCTTTCTTGAAGATTAGAACAATCATTAACTGCCCCAGGGAGAAGGGACTCTTTCTTCCTGCCAGACCTTCAGAAGCAGGGACGTTAGCTGCTTGTCAACTGCTTTACCGCCGTATTTGAACAAGTTTGGGGAATTTCATCTGAGCCGGCCACCTTGAAGTGTTTCAAGTGACGAATCTCAAGACAAATTTCCGCTTCGGTTGGCGGTTGGAGTGGCGCTGACCATGGCATGCGATGGGGTGTACTGAGTGTAAAGGTGGATGGCGAGGAGCAACTGAACTGAGACTGAAAGTGCTCAGGCTATGTGTGTCTGCAAATTAGTGATTTGTGACCCATCCGCCTCACAGATTATCTCGCTGATACCAGACCTGTGTCCAGTGGTCTGAATGAGCTGAAACGACTTACAAATGTTTCCAGCGAGGGCGGCGGCCTCCATATCCAAGGCACGTTGGGACCACCAAAATTCCCGACTGCTGCGAAGACTACCTTTGTGTTGTCTGCTGATAATACGGCGAACTTCATTCTGGTCTGGGTTTACTGAGAGAATTCGACGGCAGTTGAACAATGCCAGAGAGTACGCCGATATCCAGTCCTTCAAGGGGTGATGTGATAACCCATAGACCAATTGATCTGAAGTGAACATTTCCTCCTGCAAGGACTTCCAGTGGTGTTCAATATCAGTAGGCGGGACACAGACTAGTGTGCTTGCCAGTGATAATAATTGATAGTCTGGCTGAACCGACTGACCAGCTAGCTATCAAGTTACAATGACTCCGTTGCTGATTTCCTTCGAATCGCCTGCAGATATTGGCACAGACCACTGCTTAATCTGAATCGAGGTAGGTAGACCAAAATGATCTTCAGCCTTATGTGCTGCCACGCCACCTGAAGCTGATTGCCATGTGGTCCATTTGGGACCAAGCCTGTAACGGTGAAGGAGGACGCCAGGTGGCAGAGCGTCTCATCGACTACGTCTCGATTTCGACGAAACGCGGCGTGCTGCTCATGAATCTGGTTTTCACGTTTGCCAGTCAGTCTGTGGATCATGACAGACACAAGTAATTTACGGGCAACGGAGACCAGATGGATCTGCCTATGCTTGCCACATTACGAACGGGAGTCTCGCTTGAAAATTGGAACAATGACGGAGCGGCTCCAGTCTGTTAGGACAGTTTGCTGCTTTCAGTTTCACTAATACATCGTGTAAATCATCTACAAGCGCAGTTCCTCCGAATTCACAGAGAGCTGGGATATTCTATCTGCCCCTGCTGTTTTATTCAATTTCGACATTCTGATCTCACTTTCGACTTCTGCGCGTAAGGGTGGATCCAAAGAGGCGGTTTTGGAAAAAGGGCATCCAATGCCCGAAAAAGGAACTGATATCTCAGACTGGTTAAACTGCTTTGCAAGCGTTTTGACTTCGAGGCTCTGAACGAGCTAGCCAATCTAACGACGCATATCCGGCTGTTGAATGGGATCCAATCGATCAGGGTAACTTCAGCTTAGCCACTCAAAACAATGCCGACGCCCACTTGACCGGCATTTAAAGCTGCATCATCTCTAGACGGGCAGAATGAGAATCTGTCGCCGGTGTCGCATATGGGTAATCGCAAGGTAAGCACCGAGCGCGGACCTTGCAGCTGGGTTTCAGATAAACAGCAAATATCGATCGATATGGTCTCGAGTGTTCGGACAAGTGCTACCTGTTGGCCAATCTTTAACAAAGTGCACATCTTGAGGCATGCAAGGATCGAGGACTCCAAAGGGATACTGATGGACCGATATTGTCCGCTTGTTTGAACATGGACTCGTCGGTTGGACTGGAGCGACGCCCTGCGATTGTGTATGATTTGAAACTGGAAGACAAGCGACTATTGAAGCAAGACAGGGGATGACCGAGAATCGGCGGGTTGAAAACAGTGTAAATATAAGTGAAATTGGAGCAGGACAGTACGGATGAAAAAGCGCAAGAATGGGATAAGAAAACGGGAAGGTTTGAGCAATAACATCCAAACCTCTATCCACCCTGCTTGATGCAGCAGATAGGGCCCCGTTTGTTATTCTCTGCGATGGCCAGGGCATAGGGGAATTGTTTGTAGAAAGGGTCATAAAGTTGTATTGCGCGGACATGATACTGTCAGGTTGTCCAGGCCTAGAAAAGAAAACGATTAGGGTTCTCAATCAAAGGCTTTATTTCACAAACCTTACCGCAAGGCAGCGGGTTTGACTGGGTACTACTGAGAGTCTGTTTTATGGAGTAAGAAGCCACCCTCATTTCAACCTCCAACCTGGAGGGCCAGGGGAGTGAGTTTGTCTGGTCTCTAACCATGTACCAATCGGGTATGAGTGGCTCTGATGGTGCAAACAGTACCACCCAGCATAGCTCAATGGATCAGTGATGCACGCAAACAGTCGCACCATGAGCGGTTGTATAGCACAGTTTTGACGCACCCCACTTGCCATGTAAGTCTCACTGGTCAGCTCAGAGACACAAGGCCTCAGGCATCACAGTAGAAATCGTAGATTTGACGGGTTTTACCCTGCTGTTTGTTCAACTATACTCAGTAGCACAAGCTAACGCGATCAGGATAGTCGAACGCGACCTTCAGATAAAGGAAAACCACCATAGTTGGTGGTCTGTGTATGTGTCGCTGCCCCCAAAATTTTGACCAAAGTACCATTGGGCCCCCCAGCATGGGAAGTTTAGTCAATGCATCGATGAGTTTCGCACAACTTACTGTGGTTCTTTTTAAATGTGTAAACAACGTTTGAGGGCCTTCAGCCTGAAGATACCTCTGCAGTTTGCTAAATTGTGTTGTGAACAACGGATAGGCCCAGCCACCATCTTTGAGCATGGATAGAGGAAGGTTATTTGGTCCGGGTGTCTTGTTTCGTGTCGGCACAGCCAGCTCACATCAAATATCTTACAAAGTCGGAGTTGTGAAATCAGCGTATCTTGGTGTCCATGTGATTCCACAAATGATATGTTCGTTTACTTTCAAAAACCATGCGAAATAATCAACGGCCTCTGACGTGATTTTCGAGAGTGCCGCCCGTCGATGCACCGGCATGTTCAAATGTGCTTGTCACCGTGAGTTGGACGAAATGAATCGTTAGTGCTTGTTACTTTTTACCGTATAGCATCTTCACGTTTCATAGCGCACCGGACTGTTAATCATGAGTGTCTTGGGTGCAATTCAGTGCATCTCGGCACGTTCCATTTGTCCGCAGGCGATACCTCGTATTCTCGAGTCCTGCAACTTGCGTAAAGATGGCGCGCGCGCACCCTTGCAACCGACATGTGCTAGCTTTACCGCTTACATTTAGCCTGTATGAGCATGCATAGTGGCTACATTCAAGTTCTCATCTGTGTACACTGAGACCCGTTCTGTCACGCAACCTTTTTGATGCAGTACATTGTAACTAGCAGCACTTGACAACTTGGTTCGTTCATTTTGATGGTGGCCTCGGTCACGGTGCACACCGTCATTATTCAGGTTCAGTCATTCAAAATCGTTGCCCGTTTGCAAAGACGAGGCAATTTCATCGGTACTAGATTCGTGCATAATGCTGCAAAAGACAAAATTGTCAGCAATGGTTTCTTGGCTGTGATGTTAACATGGTTTCATATACCCAGTCTGTGACATCATTCAGCGCGAATGGTGTTCTGATCACCTTTACTTTGAGTCATTCTCCATCGGTATGCTACAATGATCACCGTTTGCGCTCAATCATGAGTCGTCATCACACCGGTCGACATCGGCACTCTTCTTGATCGACATTTTCTGTCACAACTGTTACCGAGGGTAACTTAACATACCTGTTGGACATTCAGTTACTGATAACAACTGCATTCAACAATGCACGAAATCGTTCCCTCCTTTGCAAAGTCACTGCGAGCTAGCTACTTCCGACGCGCCTATTTTGGTGTCACCTTGGTTACAAAACGAAGCTTTCCATCTATCCTGATGTTTAGCAAGGTATACATGGTAACGCGGACACATTTTTGCTCGGCACATCATAACTGGGATGTATACCGGCATCGTTTGCCTTTCTAACGTCAGAATGTCTTCCAGCTTTTTCAGTTACAACATCGACTGAGCGAATAAAACATGCATTTTGTTCTATGTAACTTTCATGTATTGAAGTTGTCACCTACAAATAATTATCAAGTATTCTCATGAACCGTGAATTTCCGATGTAATTAATTGAAAGTTCTTCGCGGTAGCTTCCAAAAATCCTCAATTGATACATCAGAAATCGTGAACTCATTGGTTTATCAAAGTATTCGCCTTTACAGCTTCCAAGTGCTGTGTTTTACTTGGCTGCTATTTGTGTAAGTCATAACTCTCAAGGCCAACTCTGTCCCCTGCAACCTTCGCAATTCGCATGACAGCGAAGGGTGAACTACACTCTATCGCAGTTGGCTTGTAAGTCATGAGGATCCTCCGCCGTCGGTCGGTTGCCGAGTGGTCTGCGCACCTGGTTCGCAACCATAAGGTCCCCGGTTCGAATCCGCGTAGGGGTGGGCGTCCTCGTAGTATACTCATCCCGCGCGCGACTGTTGGTGTTCGCGTGGCATCGAAGCGCCGTTACAGCGTACAGCTGACACGTTATTATTATTGTTCTCTTATTATGGATCAGTGACACAAGTTGCTGGCTAGTGTTAATGGCCATCGGTTCGGATCTTGATGAAACCGAGGGACGCACACTACTGACGAGTCCTGCTGGGACGAAACGGTCGTCTAGTCCCTTCCCGGGCATTTGGAACATTATCTGACTAAGAAGCCAATGCAAAGAACCCTCAGTTTATTAAATACTTTATTCACTACCTACTAACTGGGTCGGTTGCGCGTGGAACTAATATTAGCGTCTTTACGTCCTTGGCATCTCAATGTTGATTGAACTCACTGATAATTCCATTTTCGCGACAGATAGAATCGGATTTTTTAGTTTAACGTGCTTTAGATCTAGCTATAGAGCAGATTGTTGTACAAGCGGAGATTTTCTCAAACATGTGCTCTAATTTCACATATGCAGAACTTCAGCGACACACCATTTTTCATTGATTACAAATCTTTCGGCTTTCGTTGGTCTCGCAATAAAAAGATTCCTGCCAGCGACCGAGTCTCACATTCCCGCATTGCCTGTGCTTTATCGGCACGAGCATCGGTTAGGTCACATACCTACCGTGTGACATAAACATACCACATAACTATGTCAACAACTTACTGTGGGGGTTCATTTGCGCCATTCGTTATGCAAATGATTCACGACACGCAATTTTAATCTGGGCAGCGATTACAGTGGTAATGAATCCCGATCATTTATTGGGATGAGATCTGAAATAGATAAATGCGCGTCGTTTCTGGGATGCAATACTGCACTTCCCCCCAACAACCTCTTTTCTTGCTTGCGCTCGCAACAAAGGCATTGCAAAATTGCGACACTGGAACTACCAACTGACGCCAGTTGTCAACAAATATTTTTTAACCAAATATTCATAGCCCGTTGTATCGTTTGCGTTGGGTGCTTTCCCCCATCCACTTAAGTGTCCATCGGATGTTTGTTTAACACATTGTGTTTCAGCCTCTCCCTCCTGCGGGGCATCTGTTGCACGCATACTAAATACTTTGGACTGGACTGAATCGTGGCTTACACGCAGATAGTACCTCTATCCCAATACGTCAAATTTCAATGCACTCAGCTGTTGAGTTTTTCGCAGAACATTTCAAACAGTCTACACCGCATTTGTGCAGTCAACGGTCTGAGTAACTATCCCTAGCGATCATCGTGCAATAGCTGTTGCACGTCTTTTATCCGTTATGCAGCTAGCACAACACAATACCTGAATTCCGTTCTCCTTTTCAACAAGGATTCGTCCCTCTCCCTACCATCCCGATTTAGACATTGATAATCGCAGTCTTGTGGCGTAACAGGTTATTTGTGGACGTGACACGTTCAACGTAACGGGCAGTTTCCTGACACAGTCTGCGAACGCAATGTTCCGTCACACACAGACACGCTTGTCCAGGGTGTTAAGACACGTCCCGTTCCACCGCATGCGCATGGCAACTTTTTGCGCCTTAACCTTTGGCCCCTACGTTGTCCTCGTTCTTTCGCGTTCAGCAGTGCCGGTGCTGGTTTCCGGGTATTTCATTCAAATCAAATTAATCCAACCCTTTCTCTGATATTTACTGTAGGTTGCATTTTCCAGTTACCCTCAGAACTACTCTTACTATGTTGGTTACTGGTTAGCAGCCAGCATCCTTAACGCAGGTTAGGTCAGTGTCTCTCCTTCGTCACTGCTCAACCCTGATCGACAGCCGTGTACGGGTTATAAGTACAACGTACTTCGCGGATTGCCTCTGACGGCGGGAGAGCACCACTCCTGCTTACTGATTTGCTACCGCCCGCCTCTGGTCAGGCGTCCCATGGTCACTACTCGAGCGTTCGCCGTAGAAATGAAGCGTCACCGGTTCGAATTTGTTTGTACGTGTGGACCACTTCTCAGGATGCCTACCACGCGCGCGATCGTTCCTGGTCGTTTGACAACGATGCATCGATGCGGCACACTGGCGTACTACTGATGCTTTTTTTCCATGGGCTCAAAATTTAAAGCTTACCATAACTTGTCTGTGATTGTCTGTAACCACATGGTTATCCACCTCAATAAAACCACAGTTGTAGCTTCCGAGTTGAAAGCTTTCACCATTGCCTTACCAGTCAGACCATTGTATCGAAGGCCGAATACCGGAGCTCTTCGGTCCTCTGCCTTTTCCGTCATTTCCTGTATCAGTGACCTACTTGGATTCTGTATTTTAACGTCTATACTTGGTGTTTGGTGGATCGGCGAGCATCAGTGGCTCTCACAAGAGTGTTACGTTTTGGTCGCTCTTGAACTGGTTCGCTATGATTCCACTGAGGATGGCTGTCTCAACATTGGTGAAAATATTGTGCTCAATAAGACTCAACTTTGACTTCTATGAGAAATCGGTATAGGACGCTTAAACCTGACCCACTTCCTCTCTTGTTAGGGGAAGTCGGTGGATACCATCGACCAATCTTCTGTACACTGCACCATATAGTGCATTTAAGAAGTGCCCTCAAACTAGAGATTGTCAACCGGGACTTTGTGCAAAAAACATGGAGCGTTATAGCTGTCGCCTCGAAATCTCTCGCGGGCACCTTACTGCGGTGACTTCCGGATTCTTGTGAGAGTTGAAATAGAGAAACCTGGCCGGTTTTGGATTTGGCTAGTATGCATTGATCACATAACTACATTTTGTCAAGTCCGAGATCAACTCATCCCTGAAGTTCATGCCCGAAAAACCCATCTGTTCTCTATTTTTCTACCCCGAATCTCCAAAATATGCAAGAGTCTGCGGGAAGCTGACTTTGCTGCGGTTACCCTGTATCTCCTTTTCAATTTTCTAAATGCATTGATCACAAATAACTATCCCCTCAATCTTTACTGGAGTGGAGACTCTACCGGATAGTCGACTGGTATAATTTACATACGCAGATGAAATGACCCTTCATCATGGGTCGGCCCATATCACTGCACAAAGGTATAGTTACACTGATTCCATCCACTGCTCGTCGTGGCTGGAGTCAGGCCCTTCACAACTTCAAAGTGCAAACACTCCTGTTACGCGTCACCATCTGGGTCCCGACATCTGTAACCGCAATGCTTTAATATTTCGGGAACGAAACACAACGCTGCGCAAACATGTTTTATATGGTGATTGGCGAGTAGATTGACAATGGATCATACAAAGCGTTCGTTATCTTCCGGAAAATCGCGACGCTCAAGTTTTTTCCCCTGCACCAGCTATTTCAAGCTAACCATCGTGAGGGGTTGTACTTTCGTGTTGTGCGAAATTTTGCCTACTGAAGATATCCATTGAGCTACGCTATGTGATATGTTCTGCGTGTCTTTGAAGAACCTCATATCAAGCAGGTTGGTGGGCACATGTTGGATAATCTCCATCTCATCGCCTTCTTCACCGAACGTTGGGAAGTGGCCGATGACACTCACCTATCAATACTTAGCTATAGGAGGCGACCGTCTTCGGATTATAAGCCCAACTCCATTGGTGTAGAGTAGGAACACCACGGATTGTCTCTGGCGGTGAGCTAACACCACCCATTCTCACTGATTTTTCATGACCCGCCTAATCGAAGCTGTGTGTTTCAGCAACTGGTTCATACTGTGCTACGGTCCAGTGACACTTGTACATTGTTCTTAATCATCTAAAGTTCCGTGTAGTGGACTTGGATCAGCCTCAGTAGGGTTATGCAGTCGCCCCGCCAAACTGAACTTGCTCTCTACTGTCTTATGGATCGAATGGCCGACCATTTGGGCCCTAGTTGAGTCCCCAAAATAACTTCCATTTAAACCACTACAGTGTTCATCATCATCATTATACACGTTAGCTAGAGGTGGGCAACACCTCAGCTACTGTGCCGCAATACATAAAAGAAAAAAGGGGGAAATGCAACAGGTGCAGGCAAGCTGAGCTACCGATAACGGATGCGCATCGTTCTAGTAAGCTACCAGCCGACTACTATACAGCAAAAAAATTACTATGCAAAATTATCTAAGGCTAAATAGTGAGATCCTGGTTGGTGGGTGACAAAGAAACTCACAGCACGGACGCCACTGAGGTCGGCTCCTAGTCATATCAGGAAGTGTATCCAGCCAAACGTGTTTATCGTCTTTCGGACCCCTTACCAGGGAGCCGAGAGTCTCCAACCGAGGCCAGATTCCAAGTGTTAAATTAAAGGCCAGCGATTAGGCACATCGGATAAAGCCCATCTCTCAGGATTGACAGCCGGTGAGTATTGTCCATCACAAGTCGCCAATACAAACTTTCGAGCAGTACTCTTGGTGGGTAATATGGCGATTTCTTGCTCCTCAAAAAATTAATCACTTCTTCGAATTTCGTAAGGCTCGCAGTAGATGTACGCTCCTGACCATTCTCGATGGGAATTAACGACTGTCCGGCACATTTCCAAACCTGCACTCGCTGTTTGGCTGCATCTCACTACTGCGATCTTCGTCAGAAGCACTAAAAATATCGCCGAGATTGTTCTCTGCAGTGCATCTTGTACGGGGTCATCAAGATTGATTGAAGACACAGTCTTGCTTACTTTCAGCTGTGGAGAACGAATCCTCGTACGCGCGTCGGTTGATTTTGGTATACGCACTGTTGGACTTGGTGATAAACATCGGAGCTTGTACCCCATCGCACCCAGAGATATCACTCTACTCTACTCTATGGCCACCATCTTTATCCTGTTTATTTTATTTTATCCAATGTTATAGTATTTCTCGTGCACTCTTTCCGATAACCGATATGTGAAGCAGTTTAGCCCTATGTGCAATTTTTAACCGTTTGGTAGTCAGAGCAAATCTGTGACATCTGTTCCGTATTCAGTCATTCGCAATCGAAAGATGTTTACCTGGGAGCAATTTCGTGGTAACATCGGTGCTTTCACACCTTGCTAAAAACTTTTAAATCTGTTTTGGACTGGTGTCCGCTAATCGAACTATCCTATGTTTTCTGCAAAGTGTTTAGCGGTCCAGAAAGAGATTGCGTGTCTCAATCTGTGCACACACACATACACACACAATGGAAGCCGTCCACAAGCCAACTGTTGATTTATGACCATTGTCAGAGTCATTAGTTGCCGAGCCTGGTGAGGGTGATAACGGGTTCGACCCCAGCTCAGTACTTTTTATCTTAATTGAATATGCAGACATTAATCCGGTTACAGAATGCTGCGTAGGGGTTGAAAAACCTCTAACCTTTGTTACATCCGTTAGACACAACCCAGGTAACCAAACTAAACTGTTTAATCCCATGTGAATTGCAGTGTAGTTTGAGACCCATTCTCATGACTACTTAACATCATGAGTAATGCCAAGTCCTTATTGCACTCTCCAGTGTAGTACATTGATAACCGGCTTCTCTATGGCTGCCTGCGACGCTGACAATGCTGCTTGCTAATCCCGTTTGCTAGCTCGTAGTTTGTCAAGACACTCCTCTCTGAAACACTAGATTAGTGCCTGTCGTAATACCGAGATGTCAACTGTATGGGGCGTGTTTTCATCAACTATCCTTGGTGAAACCAATCATCCACCAAGCGCTTGTTCCCAAATCTTTGTGAACTCATAATTTTCCCCTCGGTTTCAGTTGTGTCCCGCAATTTTGCATTCAAACCTAATCTACGTTACTGCAACTAGAGTATGCTTCACTACCCCCAACAGCACTATTCCATACAACCATGAGAATAGCATGGAATCACTATACTTACAGTTTTCGAGAAATATGCTGTCAGACAAACGTTTTGACAGTTCTGCCATACTATCGCAATAATAGCGGGAGAGCAGCAATAGATTGCTTACAAATTGAATGGGGAAGCAACCCATGAAACCTGCTATTTATAAATAAATCAGGGATGAATCACATGAGATGACAACAGACTGAACGTGTGAAATAGTTTGTGGTGAATGTTTCTCGCTCCAAACCTTATCCAGCTTTGTTCGGACTTATTAGTATGACCTGTTCATTCTCGTATTTGCCACTGTCTAGAGTCCCGGCTAGCACCAACTTGATTCCGCATTTTCTGATTCAGGCGCTCCTTTTTCGTGAGAAATCATTCCCTTGGCTTCACACTAGCCCGCAGTTCTTTGGATGCGGTCACAGTTCGCCTCCATGTTTTCCCACTTCAGCTAGCACGTATTTCAAGTCTTATTCGCTTTCTTTAATTTCGTCATTGTATACCAGCGATTAACCTTCACAACATGTTGGTTTGTCTCTGAGGATTTCAATGACATCCTAGCTCCCCTACGTGATACAGTATGTCCGATAAAATGCGACCGCGCCGCCTACTCCAGCAAAGACTCGCATCTCCAATGCCGCACATTGTGCTCCTCTGCAAAGCCCGAGCAATTCCCTCAGTTTTCAGACCATCCAGCGGCGTGTGAGAGGCAGAAGCGATGGCTCCGCACGTAAGTGTGCTTGCCCCGAAAGCAAGTGCTATCGTGTGCACATTTGCGGTCAAACACGATTTGCCGATTGGATGGGCGGAAAATTGAGGGAACTGCCCGGGTTTTGTAGAGGCATGCCATATGCGGCATTGGAGGTGCGAGTCTGCTGAATTACAGAGTGTTCCCTCCACATTGGACATACTGGGAATGCCCTATCGCATTTTGTGTATACCATATCAGTTCTTCCACTCACTTGGACCATCAGTAGTCTTCGGTACTCCGTACCGACCATGATTTCTCTCAGAAACCTATCCACTTTCCTTTTTGTATTTTCTCCATGACGACGATGTTTTAGACTATATGTCCCCTCCGTTAAGGTGTCTTTGGTTCTTCAGCATTAGGTCGTTTAACTATTTGGATATGTCATCTTGTTCCCTTGCTACTGGCTCCTCAACACAACGTTATTGATATTTTTCTTCCGACCCAGCTGCGGTCTCGGTTGCGGAGCTCGCATAGTCCCACCAAATTTGTGCTAAACCAACCTGATCCCACCTCCATTATAGGCTCAGGAACATTATGCGGCGACTTAAACTGTGCACGCCACCGCTAAGCTGTTCTCATGAACATCGCTGTTATGCTTACGCAAACGGCGCAACCTCCATCCCTAAGTTCGTAGCAGTGTCACCGTTATGTCTAACGTCTCAGACCGCACCGACCCCTTAACTGCCACTACGTGGCATCTTATGTTTCATACCAGCATTCATCTCCTCTACGGTTTATACATCGTGCTGTTATGCTTTTGAATTATAAATTCGAAGGTGTAAAATGTGCGTTCGCTTTTGACTGAGTCAGTAAACGAACTCATGTTATCGGATAGTCTTCTTTTCTGCATCTCGTGTGAAGTTGTGCAGGTTTACGCACTTCGTCTCCATTCTTGGTTCTCGTGTACACACTTCTGGTGACTAGGTTTCCTTGATCGTTTTGATCCGACTTGGCTACTCTGCACGCGGGCCACTATCAACCAAAGTGCCTCTTCCGTTCCGACCAGGAGAGTCAGAGCAGCCAGAACGTCTATCACAGCCTTCCCTCCTCATTCCTAAGCGACAAAGTCACCTTCATCCACCGTCAAGTACTTCGTTTTCAGTACACCACCCCGGTGCGTTGATGCAGTTACCTTAGTGGGACGTTTTACACACACCTTTCATAGGTAGACAATGCTGCGATCATGAACAATCAAATCGGGGAACAGCACTGTAACAAGCTTGTGATCATTCATTATAACACCGTTTTCCTGTACGCCTGTTTCCCAACTTCATCACACATCATATCTGCGGTGAAAGGTCATACCGAGTATCTACTGTTCTAGATAAATGAGGTTCGTCACAGCCAGCTTCCAAATCAGATAGTCTTCCACATGCCCGGAAAAGCACTAGACTGCAGTTTCAGCCTGTTGGGCATCATCAGTAGTGCGCATCCATCGGATCCATCAGGATTCGAATCCATGACCACCAGCGGCTTGAACCGCCAGTCAGCACCTTATGCCACTGAGTCACGGGGGACAGCTTCGGATCGTCATGATTTGCAAGCCAACTGTGATATAGCGCGTCTTATCTTCCACTGCCATGCAAGTTATTGGCATTGCAGAGAACAGGTTTGGCACCGAAAGACACGACGTCCATGGCACTGGAGAATAAGACGCGCTATAGCACAGTTTGTTTGTAAATCATGACGCCCGAAGCTGTCCCCCGTGGCCCAGTAGCATAAGTTGCTGACTGGCGGTGCAAGCCGCTGGTGGTCATGGGTTCGAATCCTGATGGATGCACACTACTGATGATGCCCAACAGGCTGAAAAGGTAGTCCAGTGCTTTTCCGGGCATGTGGAAGACTATGGGATTTGGAAGCTGGTTGTGACGAACCTCATTTATCTATAACAAAATCCCCTACTCATGAATATCTACTGTTCCTCGACTTGATACGGTGTGGACCTTGAAAGACGCGATGTGAGGTGACATTGTATATGTGAAAGTTGACCCAACTGCCTTTATATTGTGACTCCGAAGTCACGGGAAAATCGTTCAGGGAAAAGGAAAGTAGATGTATGAAGGTGAGAGATTACTGGCGACAGTTTCCTGTTGGCCTACGTTACTCATCCGGCACTCATTTCGAAATAAAACCTTACGTAACGCATAAAGCAGCGGGTTTAATGGGCCTTTTCTGATGCACCTCGCCCGATGCCTTTGATTCAATAGTCTCTTCAACAAGGTTGTTGCTATCCGTGGTTGGTGTTCTCGTCATTATAGCTGCCTCCTAGTCACTCGACCCAGGCTCCATTCTCAGTGCTGGCATTCTTGACATCTTTACTTGGTCACCACGCTATTGGGCACATTAAATTAGTGGTCATCTTTGATCCACACAGTATTTACGAACTGTTTGACACATCGTTTAAGACACTGAGCGAGTGACATTAAAGGCTCTCGTCGTCTAGGTAGATACACTTCGGTGTCTCAGCTGCGTTACTATCATACTGGAATCGATTACCTTCCCTAGGTCATGTCTTCTGGATTCCAACCGACCGCCTATTTTTGTGCGTATTGTATGCTGTCACCGCGCTCACATGGACGGAACCTCTGAAAGTGCATAGTTGAGGTATCATGAAAGTGTGAAAGCGACCCAGAAACTTGTTTTCGCCGTTACATGTTCCTTCCTCGCGAATTAAGGCCTCAAGATGGGCCATATCACTGGTCGGAGTTCTCACATGGCTCGGCACAGTTGGAGCCCTGGCAGTGTCCTTGAATTCGGTCTCTTCCATCCATTCTTAAAAATCCCACTTTTACTGATATTATTTCCGCTCCTATTCTCTTTTCCATGTATTCTGCTTATCTTCTATCTAATTTTCCCAAGTATGTTAATTGTGGTTATGCTGTCAATGCCATCGCGCTTCGGTCGCGTTGGTTTTAGTGAACTGTACTGGACTATCCCTCAAGGTAACGAGAAACATGTCCAGCTCGTGAATACGACTGCAGTATCCTTTGGCTGATTTAGGATAACTATCATTTGATCTGCCTCTCTACGGGGCATTCCGCATTGCTTATGTTAACTGGCAAAACCTAGATTCACTAGTTCAACATTTTTTATCGAAGCTTCTCTTTCACATTTCTTAATGCGCTCGTTTATTTTCCAGATCGTCTGCCTTATAGACGCATTTTCACCACAGACGTGCCTAGCGGACTTCAAGGACCTGTGAGTTTTATTCAGCCTGACCTTCTTGGTCACTCCCTTTGTAGTTTAACTTCAAAAATTATTTCTCGACGCATTCTCTAATGACATCGCCATTGAAATCAAATCCGAACATTTTCCGAAGTTTTGTGTATTTTTTTAACCATGGAGTCCCTTTCCTTACTTCGGCATTTTCAGTTACTTATTTGGGCTGCCCTACCAACGTGACACCCAGCTACTTATATATATTTTGGCTAGTTGTTGATCGGCTGCATTGTTTAGAACTACCAAGTCGTAGACTGCGACTAATCATGATCTCACTCGGTTATCCGGAAGTTTGCTGAACGACCTTTCTGGGGAATAGTAGGTTTTTTCATGTTTTCAAGAACGGTTATCATGTTTAAACAGCCACCATATATCCGATGAATTACTGAACGATTGTTGCCAATACGCATCCGCCGGATACTGCTAGATCTGAACCCTTGACTTTATTCACATGAGTCAACAGCTTATATTGCTGCTCCATGGATGTTGGCAGCTTACCGTCGCGATTTACATCGGCATTTCCTACACCACGGATATGTAAGGACAGTGTCGACCCAATGTTCTCTGCCCTACGAGTTAGTGTCTTAGCCCACTATGGAGAGTATTCTGCCTCCAGATTGCTACTTATCACCAAACCACATGGACACTGTTAACAGCCCCAGTTACCTTGCGGCTTAGGTATCTGCTTGAGTGCCGGTGGCCGAAAGGATTGCAAGACCGACTTGCCATCCTTACGTCACCGGTTCGGATCCGCATAGGGGCTGGGGTCTTCGCGACCGGTGGTGATCGCATTGCAGCGAAGCGTCTGTGCAGTGTGACGGCGTACTGCTGATGACTTTAGCTGCTTACGCAAAGTCGGGTCACAATTTCAACTTCTGCACCAGGCCGAGGGAAGGTGTGCTACTGATAAGCCCCGACAAGGCGAATGGGTTGTTCAGTTGTTGATTGGGTGGTTGGAAATATTGCGATGGGCCCTTACCCGTATCCTCACAATACTAATTAGAACGGTTCTACCACACTGGAGTTTCCTTGATATACGCGATCCCAATCCATTTTCTGCGTTGTTCCACACGGACACTACGCTCCGCGATCGATTATTCATCTGTCTACATCTTTGGAGCTTCAGCAGCCGGAGCTGCGAAGGAAAACTGAGACGCAGTGTTTGCCGCTTAGTGCTCTTACCGCTAGGTGACGTGACTCCGCCAGGGATGGTCGTCACAGATTCTAAGCGTTCTCTACTGTGAATTGGAGTACCTGCCTTACTTTCGAATGACGATGAGCGCAGTTCCAACTCAGATCACGCTTTTATATGCACACTGCTTTTAAGCGTAACAGTAGTACGGGTAACCGTCGGAGGGTGGAGGTAACGGCAAGCATAATGACCAAAATCTTAAAGCACATCTACACAAAATATTTAATCCTTTGTGTGGAGCGCATTACATAACAGAGACAATAGGCCGAATTTACTAGTCAATCAGTTCCTCTACTCTGCCATGCCAGTGGGAGTTTCTAACCCTCCGTCAGCCTCAACCAGGGAGGCGGTGTGCACCAACTGGGCCACTTTCTCTAGCCAGAAGATCCGTACTCTCTCCTCTGGTATCATCAGTTTGTTACTTTGAGGTTTCAACCAAACAGGTAATTTTATAGGGTAGTTTAACAATCGCATTTGATCAGAAAGCCGGCATATCTGATAATAGACACTGGCAGCAGTATCACTTTTTCGGAACACTTCAGTTTGTTGATGATCAGATATGAAATACGTAGCCCATGAAAACTTTTGCGACGCGAAGGTTGCTCCTGGTTCACAGTAGTTTATGGAATGTGCGTTTGGCCGCAAGAGACCAGCTCGTTGATCTTTGAACGAAATTTCTCACATGGACATGATGAAGCCGAACGACTTCGGTTTTACAACCACACATATTACTCTATTCTTCCACATCCCGAGATGTCTGCCTGCTACACTGAACATCTTAGTGTGTACGTTCGTTTTCGCAAAGATCTGTGCTGTTGGGTTTTCAATCTCTTCGGTCTTTGTTTGAATCTCAATTTCCACATGGATTTGGTTGCCCCTGTTTTGTACCAGACCGCGCACGACCGCTAACGGTTGCATAGCAACCAATTGTCAGTATAAATCGCTTGCACACAACTGGTGGCTTTACCATTTCTCGTTGATTTTTCCCACGGAAACCTTCTCCTCCGGTTTGTTTTCCATAGCACGGGCTGGCCCATGGGCTCAAGGATCACAGTCCTGTCTTGTAATCCTGATGTCGCGGGTTCGAGACTGCGTAGAGACCGGGCTACTCTCGTAGTACCCTTAGCCCATGTGCGACCACTGGTGGTTGTGCGGTAGCGAAGCGTTGGCACTGCGTGCCGGCGTACTGCTGATCTGTAGATGTGATAATCGTTAAAACAGGAAAGTCACGTTTAGTTGCCATTCTGACTCTCCGTTCCGCTGCGGGCTCTCGTCCACCACACATTTGTGATGGTTAATTTGTGCACTACGCGCCATACGTCCCTACCAATTCAACATTTCTCCGATTTCCTCACTCTTGCTCGTTTTTCTGCATATTACTCACTAGTGGAGCATCACACCTTCACTTTTATCTAAGTCGTGCTCGCGTGATATTATACAGACCTCGCTGTAACTCCCTGCGGTCCCACATCCCGTCGCTTGCTTGGCACTTTGTACATCACTGAAATCTCTTTCGGCAGATAATCTGCGTTATCAGACTCTACGTTCGTTTGTTCATCGTCGTGACGGTTAGTGCATACATGTGTGCACATGAGTGGCTAAGGTGGAACATACTTTTTTCCTTCCTCACCTCAGAGAAAGATGTATCTACGACAGGATATATCAGATTTTAGTGACATTTACACGCTCCTTACGTGAACACGGAGAATTATCATACAGAATGCACCGCCAAAGGAAGGAACCTGTTAGTTGTTACGAGATTTTAACGCTAAAAACACCTTAATGGGTAACGTAAAGAAGCCTCACGGCTCACTTTTGAATGGTACACAGCTTTCTATCCGAATGCCTTAGCGTCCAATGGACGAGGTATCTTAGCAATTGAGATTTAGTAGGTCACTTTCATGGTTCAGTAAAATTACGCGAAAGTGTGCTAGTTTAAAATTCGGTAAACCAGAGCTCCGATACGGTGTACCGTTTACTGCGTACGGTACCCAAGGCGCTTATTGCGCGAATGTCACCGCAAAGATACGTTTTTGCTGCACAGACTCCAACACTCGCATGCGCAATCAAAGGGCTACGACGCGTCGCAATCGCATTGTGACCACGCGACCGAGTTTTGTGAACAAACTCGTCCCGGCGTAGTGAGTCATTTGTGCTATGACTAGGAAAGTGTCTCGACCTGTATCGCTTTTCTGTGAAATCAGTAAAAGCACTGATGCGAACGATCTATCTCTTTTCTCTCTGGTTCGGGGTGCGGTTTATGTTTTATTGCGTGTGCCACTCAATTGGCAGAGTTACCATCATCGTCTATACGTCGACTAGGTTTCGCGAGGATGCCATCTCGTAACTAGTCCGGATTGTGTAATCGTCTATGTGATGCTGGGCATGACTCTAAGCGAACGTTCCTTGGGTGCGTCCAACAAATAAGGGGCCAATCACAGTGAGGTATCATCATCGTGTATAAGCGATGACGTGATTATAAAGAGTGTGATTCCTGATGAGAGACAAAAGATGCCTTGATGAAATGTAACTGAATTTGTATACTGATCATAAATGACTTTGACGATAGGACACCAAAACGTGACATTTCAAATCCATCGGGATATATGCACAATCACAACGATCATCATTGTTAGCGCACGTGGGTTCTCATTCACCCACTATGGACCATACATATTAGTAAAAATGCGAAATGGAGAGAGAGACCAGTGGCCAAAAAATAGAGTTTAAAATCAGAACCTCCTGGAAATATGGCCTGTGTCTATGGTGATAAATGTGCTACCTTACATCGTAGATAGATATCAGTCATTGCGGTCTGCCACCTCACTCGTGGCTTAGTGGCATAAGTCGCTTAGTCGTAAGAGTAAAATCATGGATTCGAATCCGGCAGGATCGACCAGGTACGCGCTGCGGACGGGTGCCAATAGAATGAAATGACCGTCTAGCGCCATCCCGAATGTGTGTGGCAGTTGTCTGTTTGAATCTAGCTGCGATGAATCTCAAAATGAACGTACTCAGTGCATGGACCGTGAGCGATCAAGTGTTGAAGTTTCCATGTGGATTGCAATTTAGAGTCAGTGTTGCCACAAGCCGATGCGCGTGCTCCTATCGGTTCCTATTTCTATGCACAAACGCGCTCAACAAGATAGTGTACCTTTCACTCGAGTCAGCCCTTCATTTCATGACTACGCTACTGAATTTTTATGAGAAATAAACACATGGATGAAGCGGACATGTTTCATCTCAATAGCATGCGTTCGACCCACAGGCACATTGGTGCAGGGTTCAGTTTGTGTTATCTCTAGGTGTGCTATCATAACGGGCAGTCACGGAGTGATAATTTAAATAAAGCTGTTAACTTTTCACCGTTATCTCCTGTTCCCACTCTTGTTACATTTGTGTACTGTGTGTGGTCTTCTTGCAGTTCCACTTTTACTTCACCGTCTTGTGTGTGCCTAACGGATGCTTTTTTTATCAGAACTCGATCCTCATCATTCCGTTAATGGCGCCGAATGATTGGGCATTTGTCGGCCACTTAAATGACCGTAAACCACCTTCGTTGCAAAATGTATGAAGGTTTATTTAATTTGGGAACTCATAGTCATTTCTCTCAAAACTGTGCTTCCGAATACATTGTAATCGAACCAGTTCCTCAGGCTACTTTTACTGGCATAAAATGGCCTGGGCTTAAGGAGACGATGTTGATTTCCGGGACCAATCCCGTGCACACTTTGGCATCAGTGGACTTAAGATAAGTGAATTATGCACCATGGTCGGTATAAATCGGATTACCTGTAACTCTGGTTGGCTGATGCGATATTGATTAGTTCTTTGAACCGGCAGTTTTGTTGCAGACGTTCCTCCACCAATGTGGTGGAAGCTTCAGTTCGTAGTAGTAAGCTGGTTGATAACAAATACTGAATCTCGAGCAAGTCCAAATACGGATACTGTCGGCTGCTGTACGCTATCGGGCGTGTCCCCAGGTTACCAGTCGGAGAATGCTTTCCTTGTGGAGGTAACTGCGAATAAGTCTCCTTTACCTTGCAGGCGAGATGAATAAGCAGTCGCGGACAATCAACGACAGCATCTCAGAGCGTGGGGAGTTCTGTGCTGGTCACCTGGTTCTCCATTAAGTGCCACAAGTACTCGTACGGCGCTCTGTCAGAGCCATTTTGACCGGCTATAGGGTCACTGACCACTCACTTCTGTAACTGGAGGTGAGTATCTAATGGAGGGCAGATGAACAACCTCGATGGCCACAAGTTTCTCTGTGGACTACTTCCGAACACAAAGTAGGCGACAGCCATCTGGCTGTCAACGATCTTCTTGAATCACCCCGCTGCCTTTCGGGTCAGGTCTTTAGACCAAAGGCTCGGGGTGGGGTCCCTTAAGTCAACCCTCTTCCTCGGCCTGGGGAATCGTGAAGCTCAATACCCACACAACTCATGGAACTTTCCATCCATTCAGCTTTCTCACTCTCTCCTTTTTGTTATTGTTACTCATGTGTTGTGGCACTCCGCCAAATGTTTATTGGTCAAGTGTTCTAGAGTTGGCGGCTGCTAAGCTGCTTTATATTCATTTCTGGCACCCTTAACTATGCTTCATTCAGTTTGGCTGTTTAATTGGCTATTCAAGAATACCTGCGCGATTTCTTAGGTTTAAGCAAAACTAATTCCGACGTAGGGTAGTTTTATGCAGTTTCATTGGTGCACTAGCCATGTCTTTCACATGACGCAGTTGCATTGGCCATTCTGCGCATTTCTAGTCGCTGGTTTTTACTAGTTTGTGTTACAGTTTCCAATACGTCAGGTATTCTTCAATGCTCAAACAAACAGCCAACCCAGATGAAGCATGAGTACGAGTGTCAGAAATGGATATAAAAGACAACTCAGTCGCCGACGGCATCCATCTAGGTTTGGTCAAAGCTCAATATTTGCTACCAGTCTATTAATTGCTACGCACTGAAATGCCACTTTGATTGACGGAGAAACCACTGCAACCAAGCATGTGTCGCTGTTGGCATTTCAGCCATGCTGGTTGTCACCGTCATTCATAAGACGAGATTTGATGTTGTGGTTCGGATGTTCCTACTTGCCGCTACCGCTCCGAGAGTTCAAATCTCCTTGTTTTGAGCACCATGTTCGCACTCCACTCTGCATTCAACCGCCTTCAATTTAATGGCAGCAGAGTACCGCTGCAACGATTATACTCAATCTGCACATCCCCCTATAGCCTAGCAATTCATGTATCACGAGTTGTGGGTAATGGGTCCGCGCTTTTGGAGAATATGCGTTTGCTTTGATTCATAATAAGACGAATGAATAGAAACACACTTTTTCGAGCACGCTCGGGGAAGCGCACGATTGAGTCCAGTTGTAACATCTTCCTGGACTTTGCATGCAATATTATATTGTGTACAAAGTTCAGCCACCAAATGTGACGTGCGCGGACACAACGACGACCTTTTAGTTGTTATTCGTTGCTTTATGGGTGGTTTTGTTATCTGAAATACCATTCAACTTCTGCACGCTTTACCCCCCCCCCTCCATTTTTAATCTCAACTTGTTTTCTCCTGTTGCTTTTTTAGGTACATCGTCACACCTTTGATGGGCGCTGACTTGGGGGCCGTTATCCGCACCCAGGAATTGTCCGACGGACATATCCGGTTCCTCGTCTATCAGATCTTGCGTGCGCTCAAGGTGATTTTTATTTTACCACGGTGTATTTCTGATCTATCAATCTCTTTTTAATCAGGTGATGTAGGCTGAGCCATGGCTGGTTCGTTTAGAGGTTTTCTCTGAGGCTGTAGTCCGAAACGCGGTCATAGCTCCTACTGATTTTCTCGCTGCTCATCCAGATTCCCCTGCACCTGCACAGTTTCATGTTGGCGGCGAGGTCCTCTGCGAAGCATTGACATCTTTGTTCTCACAGGTTTGGAAAGAAGTGACTATTCCAGCTAACCGAATTTAATCAATCATCATATCACTAAACAAGAATGGCAGTCGCACCCATTGTACTAGCCATAGGGATATTAGTCTACTACCGGAAGTAACAAAATTACTGGCCTTAATTCTCGTTCGCCACCACACTGCGGGACGGGACGTCTGGATTGGGGAAGAACAAGCGGGTTTCCGCCTAGGACGTGGCTATATAGACCAAATAATCACCCTGAATTAGCGCCATACTTATCGAAGACCGACAATAGCGGTGTTTCTGGGCTTCAAGAGTGCGTACAACCCAGTCTATCTATCCATTCTGCTCGAGATACTTGCGCGAAAAGATGTTTCTGTGTAATATGTGAATGTCTCGCATTCCCTGCACTCGACCACCACAGCCCGCGTTAGGTTCTACGCTGAGTTACTGGTTCTCTTTCCAACAACAAGTGGCGTTCGTCTTGGTGGTCCAATTTCCCTATTCTTCTTCAACTTCGTCGTGCATTCCATCATTGAATGTTCCCTTGCGGAATCTCACGCTGCAGCCGTTGAGGTACTGCCTGGTGAAAAGCTAGTTGATCTTAATTATGCGGGCGAAATATCTTCCTATTTAAGGACGTACGGGTGGCCCAGTCTGACCTGTATAAGCTAGAGTGTTTCCATCATTTGGTATGCGCTTCACACCTACAAAGTTCAAAGTGTCGTTGCAGGACCACCAACAACTTGATGACCCCCTGACCTTTCATAGCGAGGAACTCGAGATAGTTGGTCTGTTCCCTTACCTTGGTAGCTGTATCAACAAAAACGGACGGATATCCCATGAACTCATTTCACGTATTGCAAAAGCTAGAACTGCCTTCTTGAATTCGTCCGGTTAGAAAGGGATTCCCCTCCGCCTGAAAAGCCGTGTTTACAAGGTCACGATGAGAGCCGTCCTTATTCCATAGAAATGAGGCACGTTTAAGTCTATGGTTATCGCCACCTACGAAGCACTGCTGGTGTCGAATGGAACCACTGTATCCGCAACGACCATGTGCGTAGGTGAATACTAGGTAATTATAATCAGGTTAGTTCCTTAGAACGACAAATAGCAATGAATGGGTTGCATTGGGTCCACGTACTACGTATACCTGTTCACCGCATACCTAAGAAGACCTTGTTTTGTTTACCAGATATAGGTTGGCGCAAGGCGCGAAGTGGGCGAAAATTAACTTGGCAGCGGGAAGTGAAGTCAATGACGACCACACAGTGTGCCGTCGGTCCGTCTCACCTTTCAGGCTGGAGTCCACGTGACTGGCTCGACACGTTACTGGACATGGCTCGCAATCGATACCAGTGGCGCATCTGTTGCCATCCTCTAGTCGGATTGCTTGTTTTATGTGTGTTCAGTGCTGTTAATTACGTGGAACGACTGTTTACGACGCGGGGCAATGAAAGCCGCGAGGAAGCTGTCTCGCTGATGCCGTCTTACCTACACAATGCCACGCGTTTGTGACTGTATGTTTTGGCAAGGTTTCGGCGCCTTGACCCTTAATGCTTGCTTAGCACATTAAGGTACTACGCCAGATCTTCCTTCTCTCCCTCTTAGTGTTTTACGTTCCGTACTTCACGGTGGTTGTATGGCAACGAAGGTACATTACAAACGGCTGATACGCTGGCGCTTCTGTTGTTGTTGTTGTTGATGATAATCATGATGAGATGCATTTTGATTGTCCGGTTTACTCTATACTATACCATATACTCCTCACACGTGACTCGATGGCACTATCATTACTACAACATTAGCATACAACGTTTTCATTTTTGCACGATGCTGCTTTCATGGGTCCTAGAACATTTGTCACTCTCTCTGATATTCATTCCAGCCTGTCCCTTTTGTTTGAGTTTCTCCTGGCAGTCACGCACGCGTCACAAATTTTCTACATCTGTTGCATTAAGATGAGGATTCATTCCTAATCTTCTCATACTCTCTCGCACTGAGCTCGTGTTTCTGTGTTTGTTTGGCCTGCTTGCCGTGTGTATTCCGACATCTGGCTTATCCTCTTCTAACTTTTGGACATCTGTGAATTCCACCTACTCCGTGTAGCTGTATTTTCCATGCGCCACCGAGTTACCGTTTTTGGACATTTTCGGAATGTTTGTCAGTATGCATTTCTGTTTGTAGCAAACAGCTTTTTACTGGCGATCGTAGTGTCAGTGATCCCTTCACTTTTGACTTTCATCAGGAGAACTCAGTATCCAAAGACGGGTCAGGGAATCTAGCTAGTATATTCAACAGTTTTTACACATTACTCTCTAGGTTTGAACTTGGTATCTTTCTCAGATGCTGTAGCACCACTTATGGCGATATAGGGAAGTGAGTCAGTAATGCTCTAGAAAGCTTACGGAACCATACACCGGCTCAGTAAGTTTTACCCGAAACTAATGAGAGTGTTGCAAGAGTGTTTTAACTCTAAACCCCTTTGTTGAGAAACGGAAGCCTGTCCTACCCCGATTTTCTCATCCCAGAGATCCCGCGTAACTCAATTCAATACTAGTTACGCTAAGTGCCAGATTAATGTACACTCGAATTTTCTCGTAATCAAATATGTCGTCTCATGGAGTGGGTTACCAACCACTCTCATGTTGTGTTTAATTGTTTCAACGTTTCTTGTCAAATTGGAATGTTATCCATACTTGCGCATGGTTGTGAATGCGTTCTCATTGAGAAAATGCCTAATAACCTGTTCGAGGGTGGTCATAAATACCTAGCGATTGAGAGCTGAAGATAGTCGCCCTGTTTGAACGCCACTACCGGTTCAAGTTGGTCCATGAAGGCAAATCAGGGTCCTCCAACAAGTCTTAGGAAGGACAAAATCTATGCGAATCAAAGAGGACGCAAAGTGCTGACTCCATACTGTGGTTTTTCATCGGCAAGTCGCTTCTGGATTGCTGAAGCACGGGCAAGACCAGTTCCTACAGTCATGGAACAACCGCTCGAATCAGTCTATCTGTTTCCTACTCCACATAACTGTACCGTTCTTTGTGGCCGCGTTACGGAGAAGATTGTCACACGCACTGTTAGGTTTTACATGGTTTTTCTAGTCCCCGGTCACTTGTGGAGATAAAAACTTCTTGGTCCATAGAAGATTTGCAACCCTGAGGTTCGACCCGTGTTACCGAATAGATCAGAGATCTGGCCTCTGCACGCACGTTGTGCATTTAGGTTACTTTGTTTGACTGCCAAGTGTTATCCATGTATAATACGGTTCGTGATTTGTTAGTTATTAACGGAGTGTCTGTAGACCTCACTGCATGTTCCATGCGCACCTTTTACCTGCAAATAGCTGTCTTGGGGAGGGGGGGTGAAATTTCGCGCTATTTTATCAGCAGCTAAACATGATGTAACTGACCAACTTGTTTCGTCGTCTTTTTGTCTGTCGTCTTTCTGAACGAATTCTTTGGGACGGCCACGTGAACGATCAGATACCCTATCAAATGTGGTGCGCTCACGTGGTCGGCGGGTATTCGTTCCTCTATTGCCGACTGCTAACTACATCCGTTGATTTTGGTTCCTTTGAATTCCTCTAGAATTTGAATTGTTTTGGATCCGGCCTGTCTCTGTTTACAACTTTTAGTTGATGCACTGAACTGCTAGTGGTCCTTTTACTAAAGACTGGTTATCATCGTTACCTTCCTCTTCGATGAAATTCCTATCGACTAGACTTCTTTTCAGTAACTTACCGACGTTCGGCTCCAAGTACTGCAATGCAGTTAAACTGCCTCCATAGCCAACTGTCGAAGCGGTGACGCAACCGCAGAGTCACTTTACCTTGGGCCCGTTGCCATACACTTGGGCCGCTGCTTGTAAGTTGCGGCCTCCCCTCTGATTGTCACGCTTTGTTCGTTTCTTTAACACATTTTCTCTACCCCACCACCACCTCCTTGCTGACCACACTTATCCGCATCGGTTCGTCCTCTGGACCTCCGTATCATCTGTTCATATTTGGCTAGTGCGCAAGCGCTTAGTGAACCTCCATCTCCTTTATCACTGCTACTGTCGCTGCATGGTCACCCTATGTATGCCTCCCCAATGCACACAACCCCCCACTGCAGGTGCTTCTTGTTCCCAATCTGCCTTTCACGCCCATACTCACACGCATGCATATACACACAGTATATGCACAGCGCTGGCCTCATCCACCGTGACCTCAAACCGGTGAACATAGCAGTCAATGAGGATTGCGAGTTGAAGATTTTGGATTTCGGCTTGGCTCGTCAGAAGCACGACGAGATGAGTGGCTACGTGGCTACCCGGTGGTATCGTGCACCTGAAGTGATGCTCAATTGGATGCACTACAACGAGTCGGGTGAGTTGTGCACAAACTCTACACCCCACCTACCGTATCATCTTACCTTGATGTTACTTAAAATTACCTGATTTTTGCATTTTTCTAAGTCAATCCTATTTTACAACCCGGATTTTGAGCTGTGCCTTCATTTTTACTCGCTTTTCATTCATAAATCTATCTCAACTTCCTTCATCACTATCACCACAACGACGCAGTACTAACCAATCGGGGGTCATACTTGATACCGATCGTTTGAGAATAGTTTGCACAGCATATTGCATAGAATTCGAACACTCAACATGTTCTTATGCATCCACTCGGGAATCCATCATTCATGAATTCGGCTGGTCATTTCTCCTACGCATAAACCTGAACTGCTACTCTACGGTGTCTACCTCTCCTTGACTAGTTCTCCACATCGACCGACGCCTGCTTTGTGTGGTGCCCCGGTTAACTTTGTACATGCCAAACCGCACCACTTCTGCGTTGTCCGTCCTGCCCCTGCAACGGTGATCAGCGTGCGTGGGCGGTGTTTGATTGCTTTACTTCCACTGACCCCCATCGGGTCCTTTCGCAACTAGCATCACACTAAACAACGCTTCTGTAACGTTCACTACGGCCAATTTGAGTTCCATCTTCTTTGCGTTTCTCCCAGTGGTTTTATAGAGCAGGCAATATGTCTTTTTGCCGCTAAAGTTCAGATCAGTTCTTTTGATCAACTATGATCCGAGTATCGAGGTGGGGTGGTTCCAGTTGCCACGACTCACATCGCAAAAATTAAATAAAAACCGCAAGCGAGTGAGGCTAAAGGTATATAAAATGTAAAGTAAAAGGAAGCAAGAAGAAAGTGAGTTAAACTATTCAAAATAGAACAAAAGTTAACAACCAGCTGCAAGCAACCGAATGCAGGAACGCCACTGACTGCGTGACTGCGCCATATCTCCAACTGTTTGTATAGACCATCCCGAGGCCCCAATCCACGAAGACGGCACGCACTGACCAAGTCTTTAGTCCATTTCTTCATGCCTCGTCATGGACTGGACACCTCGCGGTTTCAGCCAACTTGGTACAGCCCCGGCGTATAATGCACGCTGAGGAACATGTCCTGAGGACATGGCCTAGCCAACGTAAGCGAATAAGATCCAACAAACACTTGAGTGAGGCACCAGAATGCTTGTTGCTAAAATCAACTGGCGGATCTCACCATTGCTCAATCGGAGTTTTCCGCAGACGTGAGCAGTACTCCGCGAGCACCGGTGGTCAAACACGGCCAAGCGCTTTAGGTCTTCGCATCGAACTGTCTAGGTCTCTGATCCGCATAGTAAGACCGCCCTTCTCGCAGCGTTATACACTCCACCTTTCACTGACAGGCTGATATCCCGCTGTCTCCATAGATGATTGAGTCTCTGGAAAGCCGCACGGAGCTTGCTGATGCGCAAAGAAACTTTCTCCGTGATGTGACCACCAGAAGTTACACTGCTGACAAGTTAAGTGAACCGATCCACTACTTCCAATGGCTGTTCGGTGATAGCTAGAACCGGAAGTGTGTTGATCCAGTCTTGTAGCAGTACTTGGCACTTTGAATGTGCAAAGCACATGCCGAAGCATGCAGCGCTACGTGTCAGTCTATGCAGTAGTGTTTGCATAGCCACTGCATGGGACCCAAGAAGAGCTATCTCGTCCGCTAAAATGCGGTCAGCGTCTGCTAACTAGGGACATTTGTAGCATCGTTGGGATTGTCATTGGAGTGTTGCTGCCCACTGTGTACGGATTTCACCATTTTCACATCGGCAAAAATGGAATAGAAGCGTAACATGAGGTTACATCGATGAGGTTACACTCTATACATAGCCCATTAGTGCGACGCATGCTAATCAGATGACTCTAACCAACCAATGGCTGCGCACCGTGCCTTTTCCTCTGCACACGCGAATCAGGTCTGTACTGGCGTATTGTACTGAAACCCAAGTATATTCTACGAGCAAGCGTGTTCGCTCCTTTAATCCTCACTGGATGGTCGTTCAGTTATACACACACCGTTTACTTGCTGCGTATAGCCCGTACGTGTAGCCGTAACATCCACCTGTTGAAGCTCTTGATGACCCATTTCTCTTGATTCCGAGTCGTTAAAAACCGTGTTTCAGCAAAGAGCTCGTAATATTACAGTTACCTCAACTAGCGTCTTCATTACGTAGCCATCCAGACTAACTTGTCTCCAACCGAGGCACCACTGGAATCAGCATTAAAGTGAGTAATTACCAATCCGACAAACGGAAGCTACCGCTGAGAGACTCCTGCTGTTCGCTCATTGTGATTATCTGGACGCTCCTTTATAAACAAAACGTAGTAAGTCCTTTAAGGAATTGGAAATATCCACCGAGTAGGGACATGAATGAGCGAACGTTGCGACAGAATACGTCGCATTTTTAGGTTGTTTCACAAGAGCTGCTCACCATTCACCAGCACACGTGATGGATACGTGTCGTTGGCGGCTTCCACAACCATTTTCTGCTGTTCCATTAACCGTACACACTAAAGCGACAACGCATTCTTTAAGTCCACTTGGAAGACAGCGAATAGGAACACGTTCGACATGTTTATTCAGCTAACAATTTTATCATCAGTAGAGTTCGAAGTTGAATTTGGGGAACCCGTTGTGTGGTTGGGTTGCGACACGCAACCTCTATTGAGACCTCCGTTCACTTTGCTGTAGACCTCGGTCATTCCGATCGCTAGGACCTTAGAGTTGTTCATATGGCAAACCGTCACAAAAACTGGACGATATTTCATTTTCACTTTAAATTAAACGCTTTTGCATACCAACGAATTTTTTTGCATATAAAACTTCAACCGTACGGGCGTTTCCACTCGATGGTGGCGTGTTTTGGTCCACTTGCGACTTATCGAGTAGTTAAGGTTCGTCGCAACTAGATTTAGCCAGACAGTCACCACTCCTCCAGGAAAGTACAAGACTGCCATTCCGTTCTATTGGGATTTATCAGGAGCGCGCATCCGTCGAACTCCCTCGGGTTTCGAACTCAATACCTTGTTTCTAGGTGGCATTGATTTATGCCACTGAGCCTTGCGTGACGGCGGCATATTGCCATGACTGATTTCTAACTGCGATATAGCGCGGCTCATCCTCCACTGTCATGCTTGTTATGAACGTGCAGAGTATAGGGTTAACTCCTAAATTTACGACTTCCTTTTCAGACCGCCACCGATCGAGGTGGCATGTAAGCCATTCTGTCCTCTGCGCTTCCATAGCAGATACGACAGTGATGGATGAACAGCGCAGTTAGAACTAAGTCAAAGCGGTCCGCAGCTGTCCCCCGTTTTTCAGTGGAATACGTCGTTGACTCGTGAGAGTAAAATCATGGGTTCGGATCCGGCAAGTGCGTGCTGCTGACGAGTCTCGGTAGTAATAAACGACCGTCCAGCGTTTTCCCGGAGGTGTGGTGGCTGTCTGACTGAATCTCGTTGCAACGGATCTTCTCAGAAACTTTGTCTTCGCTCATTGCTGCTTTCAGAGCTTGACTATTGTACGATATCAGCATTCCAGGGGTAGCAATGACTTTCAAGGGCTGATTCTGACCAGATTGACTGTCAATCACTGAGTCATGCGTTTCAACCCCTCACACGCCTCGGTTGCTTGGACAGGTGCTTCTTGTTGTTATCCAGCGGTCACCTCGCTAAGGCAGCAACGTGCGCCGGGGTTGGTTTTAATCGAATGTCAGTGTGTCAACTTCGCATCGATTGCCCTGGGCCAAAGTACGACAAGTGCATCCGAATGCAGACTGTTTCGGATATGACCACGAGACGTGATGGGCATATGGCAAGACTCCCCTCTGTTGACTATTTTTCATTTGTACTTTGTGCACCCTACTAGTTGTTTTGTGATTAGTTCAGTGTTTTGTGTGCATATACCAATAACTGAACTATAATTGTGCTCTTTTGCGTCCTTCACATTTTACCCAGTCGATGTTTGGTCCGTCGCATGTATTATGGCAGAATTGCGGCACAGACGACCACTTTTCGCTGGCAAAAATCACATTGATCAAATTCGGCGTATTTTGTGGTTACTCGGAAAACCGGACGAAGAGTGTATGCTCAAAATCACCAGTGACAGTGTGAGTACATCGCCCCGCCCTTGCACCCCTGCTTCTTTCTATTCCCCAGAACTTTCCCATAGGTCAACTGTTCGTATTGCTGTGCGCACGGTTGTTGATACGTTGGCCGTTGATCGACACTTAATTGACTCACAGACTCCAAAGTGTTTCAGTTTTCTCATGTGATAACTCGTCATCCTACTGTTTCCATTTTAGGCTATGTGACTCACTTGCTGTTCCAACGCTGCCCTTGCCTCTGCTCTCTGCGCCGCAAACCCAGCAGGGAAAAAAGACTGACCTGCCAAACCAAGTGTATTAAGAACAGAACACCGTTACTTTTATAGGTCACATGCCATCACCGGCTGCACGTTTCTTGGCTGACACACGTCACTTGTCTAGACAGATCCAAACCTGCTAGCGGTCTCCACTAACTAGCTGTAATCGTTTCGCCGTGCACGTAGCAACCCGTGTCATGAGGACGGACTGATTTCACCAGCTTCCCGCTTGACTTAGACGTGCTCACACCGGCCGTGTAGCAACCCTTATCAGGATGACGGACTGATTCCATCAGCTTTCCGCGTGACTTGCCGCAGGTCCACTTCACGTCTCGACACCGTGTCGCAGAGCTTTTTAATGCGGCCATCTAATAGCTCCTATTCTGAATTAAGTCTGCTTGCATACTATTCGAACTCGACTTTGATCATAGCTTTTCACCTTTGGGTCAACTTGTAGCCATTGTGGTTGTCTTTGCATTCGGGTCGACTTGCATTGTGTATCATTTGTTACTTACAGCTCCTGTTGTGATCCACGTAGCCGCTCAGCTTCGTTTTCCAACCTAAACGTGTCAGAGTTTTTTTTGTTGCGGCCGCCTAATACGCCTACACCGTGTCAGTGTGAACCGCAGTTTAGTTTGTAGTGAACCTTCATCAGCTTAGTTACCGGGAGCTTATCTGGAGCAAATAAATGTTGTGTTACTCGCTTGCACTTCGCGACCCATGTCGCGCTTCGTTGCCCTAGACGTCAATTCGAATCCGAAACGTAGTCTTGTCGTCAGACGGTTTCACTCGTGACTTTCTAAGCATGGCTGTGGAACGCATTGAGTTTTAACGTGAACTAAACCAGACTCAAATCCAAATAAGCTTTATGAACTCTAATGAGTTCAGCATTTACACCACAACTGCGGATATACTGGAGGATAATATCAGTATACTATAAATCTGCTATTGTGAAAAGTGGAAGATATGCACATAACTGTTACTCCAACAACCGCTTGTGCAGGGTGTATTTGACTTCCGTTCTGTCAACCAGCAAACCTGATAGGTAGGGCAAGGCATTAGTACGATACAATGAGGTGCGGGAAAATAAAATTTTGCGTTTCGAAAGCGTAAAAGAGAGATCACTGTGCGCTAGACTTTAGAAGAAAAATTGTTGCATGATCGAATCAACAGATGAATCTCTAGACAGGACCATCCAGAAATGTGCTTTACCGATCGTATAAGTACGGTGTGGTCCTTCTGAAGCACTCCGGGGAAGATGACAGGATAGTAGTATCGCTCATAGGATGTGCATAAAGTCACAAACTTGAATATTAAAGCATGTGTTACTGAAGGCACCTCGTGAAAAGTTTCGTAAGTACACGTGGACCAAGAGGGGTTTTAGGACACAACGACCGACATGCTTAACAATGGCTGATTTGTGCATGGGATTTTCGTTCACAGTCTCAATGGGGGGATATCTACGGGGCTACGACTTGTCGCCACGAACAAGTAACATCACTGCATTTGGAAGCGTTAGGTGTGATGGATCTGGATGGACACTACTCCACCAGATCTACCACACGTTGAGGTGATGAGGAATTCTGAATAATGGAGCCATTCATCTCAGCACAACATCGTCAGCATATGTGCATCCTGTAAACGTGTGTTGTATAGTGAGATGTTCAATACTAAGGAAAATAGGAGTAGTGATGGGATCGTTCACCATCGAACACCACAGTCGACATATAGGACTGAAGGTTTCTTATCGTTCAACTTGGTGAAGTGAGTACTATCTCTAAAATCAGTCACGCAACAGATTACTTGGGTGAACTCCATACTCGGAAGCCAGCTTGAACGGCATTGATCTATTCAGGCTTTCAAAGACATTTCAGTAGTCATTGGAGAAAAGCCACATCGAAATAGATCTTTGTTCTAGTGCAGACGCAACAGCATGGACAAGATTGGCATCATATTCATTGTTTGTTCTGGTTATCTTACTCCAGGATCCGTTTGCAGATTTGCTCGTTAGCCATGGATCACCAGTACATTCACTCCTTATTTCCTTTACTATTGTCCGTTTCGGTATGAACACCCACAGTTATTCACCCCTGTAGTAAAGCGTATCCCGCTTGTGTAGTTCTGTAAACGTCCCCATCCTCGTCACTTCCTTGTACTATTTTCGCCGAACTTTCTTTCCTTGCAGGCACGTAGTTTCCTTAATCAGGTCAAAGTTGACTCCCCTCAGGATTTGAATCAATATTTCTCTGCATTTCCCCAGGACGGTAAGCATCTTTTTCCACCTCTCACGGAGTCCATTGCCTACTATTTCGTACTTCCGTCCTCTGATAACACAGCGGAAATAGCTCAGATAATCGGCCCTTCAATTTTGTTGGAATCATTCTGACAGCATAAGTTTAGAACGACTACTTCTCCATACTCGATCCCGATGTACAGCCATATGTGTACGTCATTCGAATTAAAAACCAACGGCTGAATACTAGATACTGATCTGTTGTTCCAGTGTATCCCGGAGGCCGTCAGCGGTGATATCGATAAGCCTATCATCTCTTCCTTCATACGAATGACCAAAGATACGAAAACCATGCTCGTTACAGGCGACTTGATCCCGGTCGCCTACCAGAATTGGGGTGTCATTTTAGAGTTCAGTTATTTTAACTTGGAGAATCATAACCACTATCGGTCACACAAACGTTAACACCGAGTTACATGGCGCCCAACGAAAGGAATGATGCTTTTTACTCAATTCGCGCACATCCCAATCGGTTATGGTGTAAACCGATACTGGAGACTGGGCTGTATACCCTGTCGTATCCTGGGTTTCGAGTGGATCACTTAATGATACACCGGATGTTACATTGGGTGACTTCGTCATACCTAGACCAATTATGTATGTGCGCGCACTAAGCAGTACTCGCGGGCACTGGTGCAAGTTTATGATGCCAGACGTGAAAAGAAAACTTCCCCTCTTCGAGCGTTGAGGGGTAAAATATGGGAACAGTTTTACCTTGACAGTAGTCGAGGCGAACTTGGTACCGGAATTCTAGAAATTTTTTAGGTATTCATATCAGTAGTTCACAAGCTACACGGTAGCTTATGGGTTCGGTCAAGGATTACAACTTCGGCAGCACAGAAAGTGCTCTGTGTGGCGGAAATCAGACGTCTTCTAGTCCTCAAAGAAGCAATGTCACCCTTAAAGGGCAGCTCTAAGAATACCTTTTTCTTAGGCACAGTAGGTAGAGCAACTTTCTTTTCACGGATTTCGCTGTGCTTTCGGATAAAGTTTCGAGGGTAGCCGTTAGCAATTAACGTGTTGGTAATTAGTTCTATTTCATCGGCTAGACAATCGGTCGAACATATTCGTCTGGCGCGACTAAACAAGGTCTTCACGAGCGTTCGCTTGTGCCGAATTGGCGTAAAGCTGCTAAAATGCAGATACTGTCCCGACCACGTTGCTTTTCGATAGACAGACCTTTTTACCATTCCGTTATCCCTGCGGCTGATAAGAACATCCAATTATGGAAGACAGTTTTGTTGTTCGACTTCGCAGGGAACCCTCAAATTGACATGCGATGAGTTAAAACGCGCCACTAGCTCTGCGATCTGTATTTCTGTCGAACTGAACACCAAGATATCGTCCACGTAACGTTTGTAATAGGGCAACTGCGCTATTTCTTCGTATAAGCTTCGTTCTATCGTCAGCATGAAGAAATCCGCTAGTATGGGACCCAGTGGGCTGCCCATGGCTACCCCATCAATTTGGCGATACGGTATGTTTCGGAAGTGGAAATTGACATTCTCCGTGCATAGAAGTAATGATTCTCTTAAGAATTCAACTGGAATCGGCAACAGACATTCGGAACTTTCTGCTAATTCGCAGATGTAGTCAACGGTCTGGTGTAGCGGCACATTAGTAAACAAAGATTCCAAGTCTAAGGAACACATCACCTTATCGGACAAGTTCATTTTATCGAGATCCTCGACAAGCTCGAAGGAATCTTTGAGGCCATATAGATTAAACTGAGCTTTTAGCGGAGAAAGCACATTAACCAACCAGCGAGCTAATTTATGTTGGGGCGCGTTCGTCATCGAGAGGATGGGCCTGAGCGGCACTCCGCTCTTGTGCAGGTATACCTAGTGCTCTTACTACGATAAAACAATCCTGAAGCTCTGCCTTCATTACGGCGAGCATAAATACCGTTGAGAGTGCGAGTAATTAGCGAGGCAATTGATCCTTGGCTGAAGCGCTGTACTCGAAGAAAAGGAGCAAAGATCGCATGGTTCATCAAAAGGAATCATCGTAAGTTGAAACCAAACACTGTACATCATAACAAAGAAAGCGATGCAACCATTGCAAAGCATCTCGTTAGCCGGGGGATAAGGAATGTGAATCTCGGACTCGGAATGATGCATCAGTGTGTCTCAAGAACACAAGAACTTCACGCCTTCTTCACCCATAAGCTCCGCTTTACCACGCTTCTGTAAACACTGCAGCGCCTCGAGCAAAATGGTGGTGTCTAGTCCATGAAACGGCTCTTGTTCTGTCTCCTCTCCATCCGTGAGCTCGTACAGAGTGCACACGGAGTTTCCATGGCCTGAAGATCGTGCCCACTTGAACAAAATGTCTGCCCATTCTTCAATAGTTCGCCAAATGATCCGCGCGTTTTTGTGAGATCTAATGGTGGAAGGAACGAGACAGTTGAAATAGTTACAACAAGGATATGGACAATAAAAGTGAATCGGCTCCACGGGGTAAAAAAAAAGAGTGCGCACTCAACTTCCCTATGTGGGAAAGCTGCGAAAACGCTACGATTAACAGCACTTGGAGGGATAACATGCTTGGTACACAACGACAACCAAGTTTGATTTGAGGTAACCCTCGATTGTTTCAATTACTAGGGCCGCATCTAAAAGGAAACACTTCTCGTTTCTTTTCATTCTACAATCGCGTGCTCCCTTGGTTACGCTTTTTAGGTATAGATCGCCAAAGTTGGGAATCGAACCAAGAACGCCGTGTTCGCTGACTGACACCTTTATCATCGGTTCATTGGGTTACGTGGACGGCGTTCGTCACGGCGGTGGTGAATCCACAGTCTGCATTTTTGAGTACTCACTATGTGACTGGTTGGGGACCAAAGGACGAGTGCCGATGGCTAGAAACAACCCAAGATATGGCGCGAAATCGAAATCAGTGGAAGATTTGTGTATGTAAGTGTTTAGATTAGGATGTTTGATGCTTAACAAGTGAAGAAGACAATAGGATGAAAAAATGGAGTGTGGCAAAAAATAACAAGAGTTCCTCTCTTCTGGCGGCACCGTAGCTCATGTGCCTTGGAGACGATGCAGTGGGTACACCTGTTTTCTTCCATTGATTGACAGGATTTTGTTTGGTATTATTGAACATTTTGAAGAGCAGTTCAGTAGGCCTGCTGCGACAGTAGCGCTTGCTGAAACATCTGAGCTGACGTGGGAAGTTGATGTCGCATCCACTTTGGAAGAGATTCGACATGCGCTTGCCGTGTTGAAACGAAACGAGGCTCCTAGAGCCGACGAGCTTCCTCCAACTTTGCTGAAAGATGGATATGACCTTTTATTGACTACATTTCCAGTTCTACATAACATGATTTGGGACACTGATCCTTAAGATGGCGAGTGTCAACCGACGTGCCCACCTTCAAGAAGAGTCAGCACACTTTGTGCGAAAATCAGCGGACACGTTAGACTTATTTCCATTACCTCCTAACTTCGCATGTGTCCCATTACTCGGCGACTTACTGGTCCCCGTGAGCCAATCAGTGAAAGCCTGGCTGATTTCTGCCCTGGTCGTGGTTGCATCGGCCAAGTGTTGGAGCACAGACATATACAGACGGCCAACTATGGTGGTTTGCTTTGGCCTCAAAGCCGCCTTCCACTCTGCTGATCCCGCTAGCTTGTGGTTCTGTCTATCCTAAAAGGCAGTGTGCTGGAAAATACTCTTTCTAATGTGACTCCCGAGACTAAATAAGATTCTAAGGAAAGCTGTTTCCTGAGTTCCACAAGACAAGTGGGGTTCGTCAACGTTATCCTATGAATCCCTTCTTCCTCAATTTCGCGATAAAAACGCTCATAAATAACTCCGTTATTCCAAGACCTACCGGAGAAGTTCTGCTAGGTGGCCGACTGACGAACCTTGACGACAGCTGTCCTTGGATCTGGGGCAGGGGCTATGCAAACACTATTGCACAGACCGACGCTTGAAGCTGAACGCCTCGGCATGTGCTCTGCACCTTCAAAGTGCAAAGTACTGTTGGAGGACTGGACAGATACACTACCGGTTCAAGTTCCCAACGAACAGCAACTATAAGTGGTCGATCAGTTTACCTGCGGTAACATCTGTGGTGTTCACATCAATGAGGAAGTTAATTCGCGTGTCATCAAAGCGCGTGTGGTTTTTCCGAAGCTCTAGCATCAATGGGGGCGGTGAGATATCCGCCTGTCAGTGAAAAGCATGCCGGTGTTACTGTATGGATCATAGACCTGGCTAATTCGCAGTGAAGAAACTAAACGCTTTGTCCTGTTTGATTACTGTATGCCAGTTGACTGGCTTTCTCGTAGATGAAAATAAGAAATAATTGAATGAATATCAAAACGCCACCGAAACAGTGACGTGACCTAAACATTAATGTGGCCAACCTCGGGCACGTCGTGCAAGAAAACGATGAGCACTAATCCGAAACCTTAATTTCATGAGCATCTTCATGAGTTTTACGATGTTACGCAATAGCCATTTCGGGACGACAAAACTGCTTTGTAATCCGGAGGTCGCGGGTTCGAGTTCGCGACCATCGCAGTATTCTCAGCCCACACGCGACTGGCGGTGGTTGCGCAGCAGCGAAGCGTCGGTACTGCGTACCGGCGTACTGCTAATACCTTACCTATGCTGGAACGAAATGCACATCGAAACAGCCGGCCCGGGGCCAAACCGATAAGATGGCGGTCTTCTAGACCAGGTGCGGGGCGATCTCGCAGAATCCTTAGTCCGCACGCGATTGGTGGGGTAGTTCCGTGGTAGCGAATTGCCGGTGTGGCGCACTTATGTGCTGCTGATACCTATTGATCACACACCGATGCATCCAGCTGGTAAGTGTGCGGAGCACTTGATCGAACCACCGGATGCGATTCAAGTTCAACAGGCACCACATGACTTGATGTAGAACACTATTATCCGCACCATGAGGCGTTAGCTGAAGGTGAGAAGCATTCTAGCAATTGTACTGCAATATAAAAAATATAACATACGAAAAAGCGATATACTGCTCATTACAGAATACCGGAAAAACAAGTAATATAACGTTATGCAACGGGGATATGACCGTGATTGGAGGAGGAAGTTAAATGGGAGGGGATGGATAAGAAAACTCACAACACAAAGGTCATTGAGATTGGCTTTTCAACGTGTTAACAAGTGTCTCCAACCAAACGTGTCCCTCACTTTGTTGACCCTAGCCTGACAGTCGGGAGGCATCAACCGACGACAACTATGAAGTGAGGGAGTGTTCCTCTTTACCAAGTCATCGCTTGGCCTCCCCTCCTCTTCTTCCATCCAGATCTCGGTCGCGCAAGCAAAGCAGGAGTCAGTGTGCCGGCATGCGTAAAACGTGGCCCAGTCATTGGAGCCTGTTTCGTGGGACAACGGTGTTGAGCGGTTCATTCGCTCTTTCTGCACGGATGTAGTACATCAGATGAACAAATTTAGAGATGCTTGACCGATTTTCCTATCAGGCATCAGCAACGCTGCGGAGAAATCATTCAGAAATGGTCAGCCCGCTAATGACCTTGGTGCCCAGTAGCCAGACCCCTGATCCATCCTGTGAAACTGACCGCACCACGGCGTTGTAACAAATGAACTTATAACTCACCGTATAAATAAGTGGCTGACACGTAGAAAGGCCGCAGGAAACAACTTAGTGATCAGCAGAGATGGTACAACCTTTCACGATAGATCCATGTGCGCGAAAGCCGATAATGTGCCAGCCGAGTTCAGTAACAGTACCTGCAGTTTGGAAGTATATTCTGAAGCACACTAGGCTGTTAAAAATCGCCTGCGTGGTAGCTGGATCCGATCTAAAACAAAATTACCGTCAGTGCGTTTTAATTTTGCTATTCGGTCACCTACCAAAGTCAGCATTCAGGAAGTGAAGAAAGGTGAGGTTCAACAGTCCTTAGTTCGATCACAGGGATGGCAGGAAAGGGGGATAGGACGGCGTCAATGCACGCCAGCTATCGTTAGGAGTCATCCGCAGTCTCAGGAGTAGTGGTAGAGGAGTTTTTGATAAGAGGCGAATTTCTCTGGTATGCCCTTCGAATATGTACACTACCACAAACAGAGGCTACGGTCACTTTTAAGTAAATGAAGGCTATCATAATGGATAGTCGATCGCATTCACTGTTTCGTTTCTCACTAGGAGCAGCGAGTCGATAAACAGCGGGGAAGAAAATCGAACGACGTCGATAACACGGGGTGGAATTGACTCCCGAAGCTGAGGGCCGACTGAAGACAAAGTTGTAGAGTGCCGGTAAAACAATCTAAGTAGTAATTTGTTGATCGGTGAAAGAGATGAACCAATCTGGGGGCGATAATACCGGAAAGCCTGAAACCAAAGCATCGAACGCAGGACAAGAAGCTAGAAACACTAAGGGCAGCACCTTGTGCTAGTATATAAAATAGATACCATAAGTAAATAAAGGTATAGTGGGCATAAACTCACTTGTCCGTCCATTCAAGATTGCCTCGTTTATGAAGTTCCTCCAACACGCTGGTCACTAAATCGAGACTCGCCGTTCTCTGAATCGACTTGTTGTGAAACAAGGGACATGCAGGATCACGAAGACTGATCACGCTAATAGTGAACACATTTTGCTGTTTAAAATAGTCCAATACCAATTGACACCAAGCGTCGATCTGTTTTCTGCGAGTCTCCGCATTTGGCTGCAGGGTGAAGAATGGGGGGAAGTTATACTGCCAGGGCCATTCGAAAGGTCTGGTGGACATTGGAACTCAGCAAACGCCCTCTCATTGGGGACAGAACGTCCAAACCAAGTCGCAATTAGTCGAGAATATGACCTGGAACAGTAAGGGAGAAATAAGCACACTGAAGGCAGGAGCCAACATAACAATAGTTGCGCATCGTCGTCGTGAGTTAATGAAAAATAGATGCCGAAATTTCATGCAGGATTTTCCCTTTACAAATTTCAAAATAGCAAGAAGAAGAAACATTGTAACACTGTAAATAAAAACCATCAATGAACTCATCGAGGCAAAGAGAGGCTGGTCGTAAACTCAGTCAGCTCGCAAAAGTTGGGCATCAGCCGCCGAATCGTTGAAGCTTCCGCGAAAAGAAACAAGCGGGTATTGCTCTGGTGACAAATGATACTAAACTGATGAGGATATTAGCACGTACTGCAGTCCAGGATGTGCTGCGCTATAGAGATAGAGAGTAGTTTGGATCCTTTCGCTACCATGTTTTGTGGGATGTGCTCTGAATGATCTAGCACACTGCATCCACTTGTACGCCAAGCGATAATTTCACGAAGTATATGTATACGGCTGACGAGAATACCCGAAATATCTGGATTCAGTGTATCCAGATGCCGAAATGTTGCATTCATGATGCTTCTTCACCCCAGTTGGGCTAAATCAACTTACACATAAACTAGGTCTTTGTAAGATGGATAAATTTCATTCCACTTTATTTGGTTTGTTTTGCCTACCTGAAAAATCTATTAACTTGCACTCGTTGCTTACGCTTACTGTGGTTATCTTCTTTAACTTTCGTGTTTGTAGCATTTTTGAGTAACTTGTGGACATTTTGTACTTATCAAGGATTCGTTGCTAACCAACTTACTTCATATGCTAATTTAGCGAGGAGTTATGTCGACATAACCGTATGCTTTAACAAATATATTTTAATTGATAATGTCATTTCAAGTGGTTGACAGCTGTTTGATATCACTAGTGTGGCTGCGCTTGATGTGCATGTTGACAAGGTGCCTACCTGTCTATTACTTACTACCTCGTCCATACTAGCTCCAAGAGACAGTTGGTCGTTGCTGGAGGGGACCGAGTGCACGGTCCTTGTGGTCGTGTTAGGCTCGAAGAGTGGTTCCATGCACTCAGTGTGGAGCGGACTGCGGTCCAGCCACCGCCTTGTGTGCGCTTGATTCCATAAATACAGCGTGCTTGTGTTTGCCTATGAAGGAGTGTGGGCCGGCTTCGTTGATGAAATGTGACTCCCATCCGCATGCCTCCCGGTCTCATTCCTTCGGGTTTACACTGTATATGGGGTGTGTGGATGGAGCTGTGGGTGGTGCAGCGCAGGCCATCCTTAGTCCTTCTTTAGGCGCAGGCGTCTAGTGGCTGGCCACAGTGAGAGACAAATCCGAACCCGGATGCTGCCAACTATATTTCTCGGTGTGAGAAATTGTTCCTAAATAAGGAACAGATCAGCATGTACAAAAATGTTCATGCTCTTGCACGAGTGCATGTTATCGCCAATTCTTAACCGCTTAGAGATTTTCTGAACAATCCTGGAATATTTCATCGGGTGAGTTGTCAGATGAGAACATGGATGATATCACTTCTAGATCAGAGAATGTGTTGAGTTTGGTCTGGAATGAAGTGGGTTTTTTACATGTCCTGATTGCAGTTGGTAGGCTGTTCCACAACACGGCATATTTGATGAGGAAACAGTTGGACCGCATTGCTGTTAAAGCCCTTAGTATCCGTAGCGTTTCGCAAAGAAAACCTGAAACTTGAAGCACAAAAAGTGCATTCATTTTGCTCCGTATACTTGCTTCGTTTTCCAAACGACATCGCTACGCCTGTCACAACCACGTCCCTGAGTCTCATATTCCAGAACCTAAGTCCCCTGAAACAACGCGGCACTTGGTCCAGATACCCGAAGCCCAGTCCGCAACACCTTCGCTCCAAGCGTCTGACATTCCCTATTCTGCAAAGGCTTATAATGGCAAGTCCATCGCAATTAGGCTGGAGATCACCGTGGCGCAATGGTTTGCGTTCTTCAGAGATACACCGAGCTACGCTGGGTGGTGCTTTCTACCTTCAGAGCCACTCATGTCAGACTGGTCAATGGGTACAGGTCAGACGAACACAGTCGCCAGGTGGAGGTTGTAATGGGATAGCGTCCATGTCTGTAAAACCGAATCGTTGCCACATCCGCTGCCTTACGGATAAGCTTTTGAGCCAAAGGCTTTAGTTGAGGACCCTAATCGACCTGGTGTCTAGGTCTGGGCGCCTGGCAATATCACATCCCACGTCCAACCATGACATCAATCATATCCTGCACCGACCGTCACGCAAATTATCAAGGGTCGCCTTATCTGCTGCATACAACGGGGCGAATAAGCGAAAACGTGATATTGCTAGGGCCTCCCTACTTTCCTTTCCAACCGTTTCTCTTACTCCCCTTCCAGTTCAAATTATTAGCTATCCTCCTAGTTTAATTGGCAGCAACCGTAATGTTAATGGTGTCCAACCATCTGCATCTGTTCCCACACAAATCACAGGACATTAATCGCCAAGAGCTTCCTAGAAGACCACGCTGTCCCGTTTCCTTGGCAACGTTCAACGTTCGCACTCCAAGACAAATCGGGCAACAGGCTGCACTCGCACGCACGTTAGACACGATGGGTATTGACGTGTGGGGCATGTCTGAAACTAGGATCAATGACGCGCCACGGATTGTTGAATTGACTGCACCAACTTTGTCCTCTGACTATTGGCTGAACCCATCTGGAGACGCCCATGTGGCAACCACTTTTCAAGCTGGAGTGGGCATTGTTCTCAGCTCCATGGCCGAGTCATCGTTGGTTGGTTGGACGCCAGTGAACAACCGTTTGTGTGCAACAGGTTTGACGGCATCAACTAAGGATGATTCACAGAGTTACACTAGACGTTTGTTTATAATTTCCGCTTATGCACTCACCGATCGCACTTATGATGCTGCTAAGGAGGCTTTGTGACACGAAGTGAACAAGGCACTACGCAGTGCTACAAATCCCAATATAGTTCTTGCGGCGGAAATGAATGCACACATAGGCCGTCTGAGCACCTCAGAACCTTTGTCTTGTGGTATGGACCTCAACCCTAATGGCTAACTGGAGAGAATCGATTATAGTGGCATTATACAAGAAGGGCAGTCTCACAGATTGTGATGACTACAGGGGTATTAGTCTAACGCGGTTGTGACAAAATTACTGGCCTCGATTCTCGTTCGTCGCCTCACTACGTAACGGTCTCGGATAAGGGAAGATCAGGCAGGTTTCCCTACAGGACGGCGCTGTATAGACCAAATACTCACTCTGTGGCAGATGCTGGAGCAGCGTCATGCATACCGCAGACCAACAATAGCTGTTCCTGGACTTCAAGACTGCGTTTGATTAAGTAAGTCGATGTATTCTCTTTGAAACACTTGCGCGGAAAGGTGATCGCAAGAAATACGTGAACATCTTACGTAATCTGTACTCGAATAGGACAGCCCGCGTCAGGGTGTACGGTGACCTGTCGGTTGGCTTTCCGACAACAAGTGGCGTTCGTCAGGGTTGTGCGATTTCCCCGTTTTTGTTCAATTTCGTCGTCGACTCCATCATAGAGTATTCCCTCATGGAATCTCATAATGTAGGCGTTCAGATCCTGTCCCGTGGAAGATTGGTTGATCTTGATTGTGCAGACGATATTATCTGGCTTTTTAACGATATTCCGGCGGCACAATCAACCTTGAACAGCCACTCTAGTGGTTTCATTATTTGGTATACATTTCGCACCTTCAAGATGCAAAGTGTTGCTGCAGGACCACCAGCCATTTGATGACCCCTTGACCCTTGATGGCGAGGAACTCGTGGTGGTTGATCGATTCAATTACCTCGGCAGCCGCATCAGCGCATAAAAACTGAAGTCAGTTCATGCATTGCAAAAGCCAGTACTGCCTTCTTGAACCTGAGGCATCTTTAGTGATAGAAGGAAATTTCTCTCCGTCTGAAAGGCCGTGGATAAAAGGCCAGAGTGAGAGCGGTACTGCTCTATGGGAGTGAGACATGGTCCCTTCTGTCTGAAGATCTGTGGAATCTTCAGGTTTTTGATCATCTGCGGAGCATTGCAGCGTCGGGTGGCAACAGCGTGTCCGCAACGATGATGTGGATAGGAGAGAAGCAGGCAGTGATAACCAAGTTAGTTCCTCAGAACAACAGATAGCATTGAATAAGTTGCGTTGGCTTGGGCACGTACTACGTATGCCTAGTCAACGTTCACCGAGGAGGGCCTTGTTTTGTTTGCTAGATTTGGGGTAGCGCAAGGCTCGCGGTGGACGAAAGTTGACTTGACAGCGTGAGATAAAGTCACTGACGGTCAAACTCGATGTTGCCGGTCGGTTTCGCCTTCCAGACTGGAGTCAATGTGACCCGCCTTGTGCTTGGCTCGAGACATTACAGAGATGGCTCGCAGTCGACCGTCTGCTGTCGCCTCCTGGTCGGACAGCTAACTAAAGTGTTTGGTGCTGAGTTATCTGCGGCATGATGGATGATTATAACGTCGGGCAGTGAAGGCCACAAGGACGCTGTCTCCCTGATGTCGCCTTATCATTGCGTAATAGCCAGCTGTTTGTGATGGTATTAGGTCTGCGTCCAAAGTGTAGGCGCCTTGACTCTGAATGTTTGGCTCTGGGCATTAAGGTTTCACGGCAAGTCCCCTTCTTTTCCTCTTATTGTTCTTCGTTACGTAGGTCGTTGTGGTCCATCGCAATGAGGCTGCACCTTACCGTGGTGCGATAGTTTGTGTGTCTCAGTGATCAATTGACCTATGCTGGGTGGTGCATTTTGCACCTTCAGAGCCACTCATACCAGATGGATCAATGGTTAGAGGCCAGACACATTCAGCCTCCTGGTTCTCCAACTTGGGGATTGGAATGAGAGTGGCTTCTTATTCCTTAAAACGGACTCCTTGTAGCCCAATACCAAACCCGCTGCCTTGCGGACAGGTTTTTGAACCAAAGGTTTTGGTTGAGAACTCTAATCGTTCTCCTGTCTAGGCCTGGACAACTTGACAGTATCCTTGCCCACGCCATACAATGAATCTCTCTTCAAACAAATTTCTGATGATCTGGCCACCGCAGAGGATAATCAACGGTGCCCTATCTGCTGCATCCAGCAGGGCGGATAGAGATTTGGATGCTACTGCTCAAGCCTCCCCGTCTTTTATTCCTCCTCTTACACTTTTTCACCCTTATCGTCCCGTTCCAGCTTCGCTTTTACGCCCCCTATTTTCAACCCCTAATTCTCGGCACTCCCCCACTTTGCTTCAATAGTCGCTTGTCTTTTAGTTTCAACTCACATGTGAACGCGGAGCGTCATTCCTCCCCTGTCAACAGGCCCATGTCCAAGTAAGCGGTCCATTCCAGTTCATCGGCTTCCATTTGGAGCCCTCGATCCTCCTTCAGACTGGTTCGCACATTGCTTCAGATCGGTCAACAGGCAGCACTTGCCCGGACATTAGAGACCCTCTCGATCGATATCTGCTGCTCATCGGAGACCCGCCTGCAAGACTCGAGCTCTGTACTCACTCTGCGATCCCCTTCAGCACTAGCAGCACTTCCTCAGTGCGCCTATCCGGTGACGATACAGCTTCGAGCACCGGCCAAGCTGGTGTTGGTATTGCCCTGAGTCCCCGGGCTGAAGCTACTCTGATTGATTGGATTCCAATCAGTAGCCGGATGTGTGCGGTCCGATTGGCTGGCTCGTTCAAAGCTTCGAAGTAGCGTGTGACTAACAGGTATCTATTCGTTATCGCTGCCTATGCACCGACAAACTCTAGCGATGACCAGGTAAAAGACGACTTCTATCGCCAACTGAACGAGCTCCTTAGCCACAGAAGAAGCTCGGACACTGTAGTGCTGGCTGGGGATCTGAACGCTCAAGTTGGAAAATTACCCACAGATGAGCTGCATCTGGGCGGCCAACATTGTGTATGATCCCGTAATGATAACGGTGAGCTGTCACTCCATTTATGTGAGGATGCTCGCTTATTTCTTACGAGCACTAATTTCCGACACAGTCCCCCCCCCCCGCAAGGTGACTTGGCGCCCACCAGCCTCGAACCAGCTATGGACGCAGATAGATCACATTGCGATAGGTTATCGATGGAGAGGCTGAGTCCAGAATTGTCGCTCGATTTGGAGCACATGTGTAGACACCGACCATGCACTTGTATGTGTTGACCTGCGATTGCGCTTTGGCGGACGCCCCAGACGACGTTGTGACCGCATTGACACCAGCCAACTTGCGAAACCAGCTGTTCTGAATGCCTTTCAAAGTACGCTTTCATGCGAGCTGGCTAAACGCTCACTGGATGCAACTGAAGGTCACTGGTCTCATATTCACCAGACCTTATTAGCAGCAGAAAAATCCTCATGTGGTATGTCTAATCGCCAACATGGACATTGGGTTTCTTCGCAGTCTCTGGAACTTATAGATGCTCGCCGGCATATTCCGTTACCGGTAGCTCAGCCGGCTTGCATATCCCCTTTTTTCTATATATTGCGGCACAGTAGCTGAGGTGTTTCCCACCTCTAGCTAACGTGTATGATGATGATGAGGTCATTATGGTTGTACGGCAGCGAGGCATCAGTTTGATTGACTGACATACAACTGTTTTTGGTGATGATAACAACGGCTAGTCGTGTCCGCAAGCGTTTGGATACCGGTTCGAAAGGGTGTGGGTACGAATCCCACCTATGTCACCAGTGTTGTTATTTGTGGCAATCAATGTCAGCACACGAAAGGTGATAACACAAACAAGCACTGATTGTCAGGGAGAGTAAAATTTCCCAGGAAAAGTCATTAATTCAATGGGAAAAGGATTCGAACCAATGACGTACAAACGAGATATTAAGATATTTCAGTAATGTTCACATCAAGAACATTCAGTTCTATCCGACGCACGTATCTACCACGCCATTGGATAGCGGAACTGAATTACCAATCAAGTAAGCGGACCTAGCTGTTCTGAAACACGAACATTTTTGGGTATGCTAATAAATATTCACTAGTTTCTACACTACTTCTACCTGTTTCGGTAGCCGGTTCCGCAACACGCTTTTGCCAGCTGAATTTCGGTTGGGATTCGGAGCTAGCAGATAACGAGTACAGTTCAACCGGAATCGCACAGACAGTAATAGATGGTACCAAATGGCGATGGAGGTGGGTCGCGTTGTCAGGCATCATTGGCTCTCATCAGCAAGATGAAGAAGACATGATCAGCAGTATACCAGAGGAGACATGCGCTCACCACTGTGGACGACTGCATACTATTTTCGGAGAGAGTTTCATCCCGAAGGCCCAACAAGAGTGCGTACTTCGTCAGTTCTATGCCGGGCATCCTGGGATCAACCGGATGAAGGCACTTGCTCGTAGTTATGTGTAATGGCCTTTCATGGTCAAACAGCCGGAAGAGCTGGCCAAACACTATCAAAAGTGTTCTAACGTCAAAAAGAGCAGCTGCATTCATGGCCAAAGCCCACGGAATCATGGTGCTGTATCCAGATCGACTTCGCAGAACCGATCAACGGCCAAAGTTTTATCATCGTAGTCGATTCATACAGCAAATGGTCCGAAGTGTTTCACATGGATAGCACTACAACCAGTGCTACTCTATCAAGACTGCGCCAAAGCTTCTGCAGGTTTGGCTGTCCAGAGACACTTGTAACAGACAACGGCACGCAATTCACTTCGTTAACTTTCACGGAGTTTTGCAAGCAATGCGTCATCCAGGACATTCGCTTATTGCCGTTTTACTCACAATCGAATGGCCAGGCAGTGATTCGCGGATAGGTTCAAGCGAGCTCTCGTCAAATCGAAAGGGGAGGAACGCATAGAGGAAATGATCGACAGATTCCGCTTCTTGTATCGGTCCACTAAACCCACAACCACCAAACGGAGTGTCCCCTGCAGAAGCACTGATGAACAAAAGGCTTCGCATGCCATGTTCCTCGACCCGTCCATGAATCGTTGTACGGAGAAAATGACCGAAAAATGGAACAAGAATTCAATCGGTGACATGAAGCAAAGCAACGTTAATTCAAGCCCGGAAATTCAGTGCTCGCACGCGACTACCGGAAAGGCCATGTAGCATGGACTCCAAGTGAGAGAAGTAAATATGAAGTAATTTACAATGTGCTTATTGGATCGCAAACCTGTGTCCGCTATGTAAATTAGTCACGCCCAACGCTGTGTCGGTCAGAGACGAGAAATTCAACCGAACTGCCTTTAGACCTCCATGTGGATCATTTCAACTTACCGAAACCAGACAGGGAGGGCCACAGTCAATCGAACGATGCATCAAATAGTCAAGAGCCAACTCCAAGAACACTTCAACCCAGGAGATGGACGGACAGACGGAGAACGCCGTTTTTAAAACTGCAAGTAAACGAGAGGCTATCATGCTACACCGCAGCCGCGATCTCAAGAGGGGCGATGTCAGGGAGAGTGATCTCTCAGGAAAAGTCATTCATTCAACGGGGAAACGATTCGAATCAATGATGTACAAAAGAAATATCAAGATGTCCCAGAAATGTTCGCATCAAGAACAAAGTCTCTCCGACGCACGTATCTACCACTGTACTGGATAGCGGAACTGAACTACCAATCAGGGCAGCTGACCTAGCCGTTCTGAAACGTGAACATTCCTGGGTAGTCCAATAAATATTCACTAGTTTCTACACCACTTCTACTCGTTTAGGTAGCTGGTTCCGCAGCCTGCTTTTGTCTCTCAGATTTACCATATGATTTTCGATTGGGATTCGGGGCTAGCACATAATGAATTCCGTTCAACAGGAATCGCGCAGACAGTGGTAGATCGTAACACTGATGTAAGATGTATCTCCGGGTGGGAACGTTCGAAGAGATTGAACGTGGTATAGTGGAAAGGAAAGAACGTCACAGTCCGGGATAAGATCACTGACGAGCTGAAATGGAGGAAAATTTAGTTGTAGTTACTGGGCGTAAGTGTCAACAAAGGGAATGAATTCATTGGGAGACAGCCCTCCTAACAGATACAACTATCATGAGACGATGTCTGGAATTCTTCGTGGGACGTAGACCGTCTTGTCAGTGGACTTGGGTGCGGTGGAGGGAGTGGCACTAAAGCGCACCGCCGGGTCTGCAGTGGTGGAAATGTCCTGTCGGCCCATTTTCTCGAATAGTCAGCTTTTTGCAGTCTGATCAGCGCGTCCCGACGACCCGCCGATGATGCACTCCAGTCCATACCCAAACAATAACAAAGAATACCAGACCGTCGAACTCCATAAGCTCACTTTCTACATGCATGCGCCTTCTGTCCATACTCCACTCCCCATTCTTCACATCGTCTCCTCCAACTGGGATTTATCGGACGCTTCTCTCCATCAGCCTTCTAGGGAGAAACCCCCAGTAATGAATTTGAAACATTTACGCTTACATTAGTTCACAACAATGTGTTGTATTCTTGTTTGTAACTTCTGATCGTCCAAATGTTTAACTGATTGTGCATCCCGTAAGCAACTCGATTCACCTACGCTGCGTCTCTCCGAGATTTTACAAACTCGCCCCAGTTACTGTAGCTCTGTGCAATATACGTTGGGTCTGGCTAAGTTCAGACATCTGAATACTCGCATCCGTATTGCCTCCTACTGGTTTTCCTCACAAGCAGTAATCGTGTTCCGCTCTACACTGCTTTAGGACGGTTCATTTTCTGTAGCAGCTTAAGGACGGATTTCCAACAGCAAATTCCACTAAAAAAAGAAGCTTCTGTGACACGAATCAGGTCAGATACAAAGCACGAAATAGGCTCCCGCCTAATGGGCGTCCTGTTTTTTGTACCAGCAAGCAAACCAGGGCCCCCAGTGGTTCGACGTGCTATTTTCGTTGTCCATGTAATATGCGTCCGTCTGAGGATTTCGAGGGTGTCTGTGTCCAGGGCGTACGTAGGTCGTAAAAGACCCGGAGAGCTGCAATGCAAAGCAAATACCTCGTAGGTGGCAGGCCGGCCTACCTGTCGAACAAGCTCCTCGTAGTGCCAGCTGGGCGATTGGGGTATTTCGTGTTCCGACGGCAGTGTTCCGGGAAGTGGTGAGTTTACGCTTAGCAAATGTTCTCCCAGAAAAAGCCACAAGTGTCCCCTTAACAACATTGCGACGTGATGGATGTGACTCGCCACTAAATAAAGTCACTGTCCCTTGTCTTCTGGGAGACAATGCATACCATCAAGCAATCAGAACATTGGATTCTGCCTTTGACTTCTGGTGTGTTGGGCCCTTGGTATGGCTTTTTGTCACTCGAAAGGCGTATGAACTGGATGTTCAGTTACTGATTCCCAACGGGTGTGAAACTTCGACCAAATACTCGGGACCGTGGCCCACTAAGACAACCCATCTACTTCGGCCTACGCAACCGGATAGTATTCGGTCTACTACAACTACGCTCTCCCTTGCTCTCATAATCCACTGTCCTGCGATTACTTTAGAAACATGCCACCAATTTACATACTCTTTCCTTGTATCACTCATCCCAATTATTACCTGATTCCTCAACTGTGAACAACCATAACTCCGCCGATGAGCTTGTTCTCTCGCTACCCGTCAACTCAACCACACAGTGTCCGACAAGGAGATACCAGCACCGAAGTCTGCTATCTGCGCTACTGAAACCTGCAATGTAGTTCAAACTAGCAACCCTCAATGTGCGCACATTACTGCAGATCGGACAGCAAGCTGGACTTGTACGCACACTGGAGACCTTTGAAATTGATGTCCGCAACCTGAGTGAAACTCGGCCGCAGGATTCCAACACAGTCTATCAGCTGTCGTCACCAGTCTAACCACACACGCTTTTATCTTCGCCTTTCTGGTGAAACTGAGTCCGACGTATCTAGGGAGTCTGGTGTTGGAATCGCCCTCAGTGCTAGCGCTAAGGCCGTCATCCTTGACTGGATTCCAATCAACAGCCGCCTATGTTTTGTGAGGCTCCGTGGCTCTTGTAAGATTATCAGGCATCGCGCAGACAAGCGTGCTCTTTTCGTGATCTCCACCTACGCGCCCACTGACTGCAGCTCGGATGCAAGCAAGGACCATTTCTACCAACATCTTCATGAGCTGCTCCTAACGGCGCCTAAAAAGGACATCGTTGTTATGGCGGGAAACAAACGCACGTATTGGTCGGTTGCTGCCATATGAACGCCACCTCGGTGGACCGCACGGGTATGATAATGTTCGCTCTGAAACGGAGAGACTGCTCAGTCTATGTGCTGAACACCAACGGTTCCTCTCCAGTACGCGCTTTCGTCACTCTGGACGCCGCTATGCCACCTGGTGTCCGCTATCGTCAACCCAGCGCGTCACAAATTGATCACAGCCATAAGTCGCAAGTGGTGCAGCAACGTACGCGATTGCCGATCATTTTGGTCAACTTGCGTTGATACCGATCATGCATTGGTGTGTGCGATAATTTGCATGCGTTTAGGCGGTTCACGCAGGGCCAAGCGAACCTGACTCAACACTCACAAGTTGGAGAACCCAACGGTGAGAACGCAGTATCAACAGAGGCTTTGTGAAAATCTCGCTCAGGATGGTGATGCTCAGAATGGTGATCCACACTGGCCAAACTCGCAACGAGCAATACTACCGCCGACTTGTTCAGCTGCGGACTCGACCGTTGCACATTCAAAAGCTGGATTTCGGTAAGATCCTCGGAACTGCTGGATCAACGACGGGCTGTGCCCGCCGGTGCGGAGCACAATGAATTTCATCGGTCTATCTCTCAAAAGCTGAAGTCAAGCCTCCGCTCTGACCGTGAATCCTGGTGGTCAAAACGAGCCGCTGAAATGGAAGCCGCTGCATCGGCTGGTAACACTCGCAGTTTGTTTTATCTCATCAAGACCACTGGTTGAAATTCACACGCTGTTGTCAATCAGACGATTTGTGAGTCAGACGGCAGGAGAAGCACAAACTTGCACAGGCGCTTCGGTCGCTAGGCAGAGAACTTTGCCTTCCAATTTAATTGCTCAGCACAGCTCACTATGTCATCTCCGGTTACCTCGAATAGTGCCTGGCCTATCGCCACGGATGCTCCCACCGAAATAGAGATGCGAAGCGCAATCCCATCTTTGAAGCGTCATAAAGCTCCTGGTTGACAGCCTACCCCTGGCTCTATTCAAGGATGTCGAAGATGCACTAGTAAATGAAATGCTATCACTGTCCACGAGAATTTGGACTGACGAAAAAGTCCCGATTGCATGGGGAGAATCGATCATTTTCCCGATTCACAAATGAGACTCCCACGAGGACTGCGCCAAGTACCCCGGAGTTGCGCTTATCTCTGTTGCCTCCAAGATTTCCGCGTCTGTTCTACTCCTAAGGCTCTCGGCGACTAGAGGCGTTTTCTGATAGAAAGAAGTGGGCTTATGGTACGTTTCTACTCCGTTTTCTGTCACCAGCCGCATGCCCCATCCCAACTCTCCTTTTCAAATTAGCCATTGAAGATGTGCAACGAGGCCCTAAAAACTGCGGTGTTGAGCTTCGCCCAGGTGACATAGTCGTGGGCTTGGACTACGCTTTGCTTGGGGACGATCCACAAGCCGTCCAGAGCGCTCTGAACCGCTTAACAATGGAGACATCTAAGTATGGTCTGTGTTTCAAGCTAGGCAAATGTAAGATACCACTCTAGGATTTGCAGATGCCTGTTGTTGGTGACGTGCTGGAATAAGTCCAACGTCGTGACATCAGTCACAAATTCAATGGCAGAGTATTCATTGCCTCTATCCATGCGGTCCCTTGTAATGCTGTGAGATCTGGCCAACCCTTTTGGAAGACAACTATTGTCTTCGTAAACTTGCGTGCATGTGGTGGCAGCATCAAGTGAGTAACGCAAAAGTCCGAGAGCGAGTGTTTGGAGCGAACAGCCCATGCTTCCGTTGTTCTCCGACATCGCATGCGTTGGCTCGGCCAGATATTGCGCATGCCAGCCTATCGCCTTCCCTGTCGAGCGTTATTTGCGTTCCACGGAAGCGACTGGAAAACGTGCCGCGGTGGACAACCAACGACGGAGCATGAAGAATGCAACCTCAATCTTAGAATCCGTCAGACCGGTCCGTCTTCTAAGCGTTTTGGGCTGCCAGTGGTTAGAAATGCTGGAGGCTATAGCGCGCAACATGCATCAGCGGAGATAGTGTTGTTCAACCGGCTTACTTAGTAGTTAATGTCTTATCGAACATAAAACACAAAACACAAAAAAACCTCAAAACGGCGTGTGTAAAACCGAAAAACATCGTTTTCTCATGTTGTATTTCGTTTCCACCCTTTATTTCGCCATGGTTCTGAAGGCACGCTGAGGCAGAGCTCAATAACTGGTTTTCGGTCAACAGCCGTCTTTGTGCAGTTCACTTGGAAAGCTCAGTGCGATCTTCCAGCCACGGGACCAGTAGGCACTGCTTATTCATTGTGGCAGCGTGCGCTCTTACGAACTGCAACCCAGAAGAAGCTAAAGACCAGTTTTATAGCCAACTTACCGATCTCAGCAAGAAACACCGCACGGACATCGTGGTACTCGCCGGAGACATAAATACGCAGGCCGGTAGACTAGAGGTTCATGAGTACCAGGATACTCGCAGGACGAACAACGGCGATCGACTGCTTCAACTGTGCACTATGGCTTGTCCTTTTCCAGCACCAATTTCCGACGTTCCTGGCGCCAACGAGCCACCTGGCGACCTCCGGCACCTGGTCAAGCTTGGATGCAGATTGACAATATTGCTGTTAGTTACCGTTGGCGAGGCTGCGTAACTGATTGCAAGTCAAGTTAGAACACTTACCTGACATCGGATCATGCGCTCGTGTGTGCTTCGTTCTGCGCTTTGGAGGCACCTAACAGCGTCCGCAGAAACGGCTTGACACAGACAAGACAGATCAAGAGCGCCTTATGAAAGTCCGCAACCCTAATCTGTGGCTTCACTAGACGAGCTGCCAGTCATCGGATCTATGCAGTTTCTCCAATTAACTGAAAGTCGCCGAACAATTCCCGTCGGAATTGAGTACAACGCACTATGCAGAACCACAGGTGCTAAGCTCAGACAGCTCCTCAGGAAGGATCGCGAAGTATGGTGGACAAGGCGCGTTGTTAAGATGGAGCGAGCAGCCTCACCAGGAAACTCCCGCAAACTCTCCCAACTTATTCGCTCCATGGGAGGCAGAAGGCCAACAGTGAGTGTGGTTTTGCGCGAAAATGACGGTGAACTAATTCACAGTCATCACCGTCGTCTGATACCATTGGAAGAGTAGTTTGAAGATCAGTTCAACTGGCCACCAACGCAACCGAGTCCATCCTCGGGGTTCACAGTGCTCCCTTGTGAGTGGATGTTTCCCCACCGACAGGCTGAGGTTTCGTATGAGCTTCGCCTACTGAAGCGCCATAAGTCACCTGGTCGATGAACTTCCTTCTGCCCTCTTCAAATATGGGGACCCTGCTCTCATTCGCGAACTGACATCTCTCTTCCATCAGATTTGGACTACTGAAACCATTCCATCCGACTGGAATTTAACGGATGCTGTACCTGTTTACAAAAAGGAGACCGGACCATTTGCTCCAAGCATCGTGACATCAGTCTTATTTGTGGCGCATCCAAACTACTTGATGCCCTACTCTTGCGGAGGCTGTTTAGTACGGGAACGTCAAATGCGTGAACAACGAGCTGGATTTCGCCCGGATCGCAGTTATGTTGATTAGATCTCTATGATCCGCCAGATACTTGAACATCGCCATACGTTCAGTCGACCAACTGTAGTCACATTTTTGGACATTCGAGTAGCCTTTGACTCTTGACAGAGTGGCTCTTTGGGACTGCTTACTGAAGATGGGAGTACCTGAGAAACTCATCAACATTTTCCGTGCCATTTAGCATTAAACTTCGGGCCGCGTGCGAGTATACGGAGACATTTCGCCCCCTTTCAGAAACACTCGCGGTGTTAGACAGGGTAACGTAGCCACTTCATTCTTGTTCAACTTCGCCATGGAGGAGACCCTAGATATTGCCCTGGAAAGCTCTGAATCCTGCGGTGCTGAACTGCTCTCTAGTGACCGCCTTCGGGACTTAGAGTACGCCAATGACATCGCTGAGATTTGCGAGTCCTCCCAAGCCGCCCAACATGTGCTGCTCAGACTGGAGTTGTCCGCCTGCCCATTTGGGTTGACCAACGCCCCTACCAAATGTAAGGTCCTAGTATAAAACTGGCCAAGTGTATATCCTTCTCCCACCCTTTTGGGGAATCCACTAGAAATGGTCGCCAAACTCATCTATCTTTGGAGTTGACTTATTATTAGCAGTTTAACAGATGAGATCCCGCTGCGTGTCACCAAGGCTAGAGTCGCATTCGCCAACCTTCATCGTTTGTAGCTTCGTCGTGACCTCAGCTTCGCTCTCAAGCTAGGTGAGATGGTTTGCGTGCCTCAGAGATCCACTGAGCTATGCTGGGTGGTGCATTTTTGCACCATCAGAGCCACTCATATCAGATTGGTCAATGGTTAAAGGCCAAACAAACTCAGCCTCCTGGTCCTCCAGCTTGGGGGGTTGGAATGAGGGTGGCTCCTTATTTCATAAAACGGGATCTCTGTAGCCCAGTGCCAAAACCCGCTCCCCTGCGGTAAGGTTTTTGAACCAAAGGCTTTGGTTGAGAACCCTAATCGTTCTCCTGTCTAGGCCTGGGCAACTTGACAGTATTCTGCCCATGCAATAGAACGAACCTTTCATCAAACAATTTCTTGATGCTTTGGCCGTTGCAGAGGATAATAAACGGCGCCCTATCTGCTGCATCGAGCAGGGTAGATAGGGGTATGGATGCTACTGCTAAGCCCTTCCCGCCTTCTTATCCGCTTTCTTGCGCTTCTTCATCCTTTTCTTCCCGCTCCAACTTTACTTTTATCCCCCCATTTTCAATCCCCCAATTCTTGGCCGTCCCCCAGCTTGCTTCAATAGGCGCTTGTCTTCGAGTTTCAAATCACACAGTCGCAGGTCGTCGCTCCAAACCAGTCGATAAGTCCATGTTCAACCAAGCGGATGTCAGTTCAGCCATTTCCCTTTGGAGTCCTCGCGTCTCGCTAAGCCTGGCATGCCTCAACGTGCGCACTTTGCTACAGATTGGCCAACAGGCAGCACTTGTCCGCACACTAGAGAGCTTATCGATCGATATTTGCTGTTTATCAGAAACCCGCCTGCAAGATTCGAGCTCCGTGGTTACTCTGAGATCCCCCGCATGCGATACTGGCGGCACATTCTCATTGCGCCTGTCAGGCGATGGTGCAGCTTCAAATGCCGGTCAAGCTGGAGTCGGCATTGTTTTGAGTCCCGGGCTGAAGCTGCCGTGATCGATTGGATCCCAGTAAACAATAGGATGTGCGCTGTTAAATTAGCTGGTTTGTTCCGTGTTACGAAGTCACGCGGTGACAAACGGTGCCTGTTTGTCATTGCGGCCTACGCCCCCACAAACTGCAGCACTGATTCGGTAAAAGGTTTCTATCAGCAACTGCACGAGCTCCTTCGTTACAGAAGAAGCATGGATACTGTGGTGTTGGCTGGCGATCTAAACGCCCAAGTCAGAAAGATATCATCTGATGAGTTTCATCTGGGCAGCCAACATGGTGTAAGCTCCCGTAATGATAACGGTGAGCGATTGCTACAGCAGTGTAAAGATGCTCACCTCTCTCGAGAGCACTAAGTTTCGACACAGCACCCGCAGAAGCGTGACTTGGCGGCCACCAGCCTCGGGCCAGCCATGGACACAAATCGATCATATCGCGATCAGTTACCACTGGATAAGCTGTGTCCAAAACTGTCGCTCGATTTGGAGCACGAGCGTGGACTCTGACCACGCACTTGTCTGCGCCGACCGAGTGCATTTTGGTGAACGTCTGCAACGTCGGTGTGAATGGATTGACACCAGCCAGCTGGCGAAGCCGGGTGTTCTGAATGTGTACCAAAGTGCGCTGACATCTGGGCTAAGCGCCCACTAAACGCCATCGAAGATCACTGGTCGGATATTCGTCAAACGTTACTGTTAGCGGGCATGTCTTCATGTGGCAAAGCAAATTGCCAAACCGGACATTAGGTCTCTACACAGTCACTGGAACTTATGGATGCTCGCCGATGTATTCCGGCTGAAAGCGAATACAATGACGCTCGCAAAAATCTCAGGGCAAAACTATGTGCGAGCCTGAAGAGAGACCGCGAAACCTAGTGGTCTCATCGTGCCTCTGAGATAAAAACAGCCGCTACCGTTGGCAATCATCGTAAGTTATTCTGTCTGATACGGGAAACAGGCAGCAGGAGATCTGATGTTAGCGAGACCATACGCGACGAGAGTGGGCAGCCGATTCACAGCCTGCCAAAACGCTTGGAGCGTTGGGCTGAACACTTTGCAAGGCAATTTAACCAGTCTGAGTTATCGGTTTCTTTTTCGGACATTAAGTGCCCTTCTCCCTGGGCCGTCTCCTTGGATCAGCCCTCACGCGCAGAAGTCGAACGTGAGATCAAGCTGTTGAAGTTGCAAAAGGCCGCAGGGAAAGATAGAATTCCCCCAGCTCTCTTCAAATTCGGAGGACCTACCCTAATAGATGATTTACACCTTAGATATATATATATATATGGTTGGCGGCATCCGGTTTCGGATTTGCCTGTCACTGTGGCAAGCCACAGGACGCCTGCGCCTACAGAGGGACCATGGATGGCTTGCGCTGCACCACCCACAGTTGCAACCACACACTCCATATCCAGTGTAAACCCGAAGGAATAAGACCGGGAGGCGTGCGGATGGGAGCCACGTTTCATCAACGGAGCCGGCCCACACTCCTTCACAGGCAAACACAAGCACACTGTATTTGGGAAAATCAAGCTCACACAAGGCGGTGGCTGGACCGTAGTCCGCTCCACACTGACTGCATGGAACCACTCTTCGAGCCTAACACGGCCACAAGGACCGTGCACTCGGTCCCCTCCAGCAACGACCAACTGTCTCCTGGAGCCAGTATGGACGAGGTAGTGGGTAATAGACAGGTAGGCACCTTGTCAACATGCACATCAAGCGCAGCCACACCAAGGATATCAAACAACAGCCAAACACTTGAGAGAGAGAGAGAAAGAAAAAGAGAAAAACTCGATTAATGCATAAGGAAACGGTGATATAAACCTTAATTAAATAGCATATGTAATAAGTTGATTACAAACAAATCCTAGCTAAGTGCACGAGGTCAGAAGTATAGTTCACGGAATGCCACGAACGCAAAAATATTATGGAAATCGAATACAACTGGCTTAGGCGATGTGTGTAAGTTAATGGAATAGAGTACAGGGAGATATTTATATGAGAAAGAAAAGCATTATGGTAAAAACTGTAAACCCACCACCTGAAATAAAGAGACTTAGCATGCAAGCACGCGGTTAGTAAATCGAATTCAGCGTGCCTACAAACGCTGTGCCGGCTCGCCGTAATTCTCTGCAGGACCCGTCGTCGCTTCTGTAGTGGCCGCAAATGGCACAGCTCATGGCCCACTAGACATTTATATGATAAAGAAAAGCATTAGGAGAGAACCGAAAACCCACCACCTGAAATAAAGAGACTTAGCATGCAAGCATGCGGTTAGTAGATCGAATTCAGCGTGCCTACAAACGCTGCGCCGGTGCTGCCTACGTTCACTGCGGGACCCGTCGTCGCTTCGGCAGTGGTCCCGAGTGACCTCGCTCATGGCTCACTAGGCCTGCCTGACTAAGGCACTCGCGACCGCATGTTCTACAGCACAATGCGCTCGATGTCGATGGAGTACAATTCATTGGTGCTTGCCGCTTCGGCACTTGCCGCTTCTTCTCTGCATGCATGAGGTCTTTCTCCCGCACTTCAGAAACTGCCTTCGTGATTAGATCGCGCCATGCACCACGATCAACCGCCTTCGATTCCCATGATCTGCAATCAAGATTAGAACGTGTGAGGCTCATTTTAATCATGTCCTGGTAACGTAACTTTGGTTTCCCAGCATGCCACTTCCCTATACTCAGCTGACCGGATAAAAGTTGTTTCGGTATTCGCGTCGAATCCATACGGCTCACATGACCGAGCCATCTCAGGTGTCGCAGTAAAAGTATGCCGTCCACTGCATACATCCCAATTCGGCGCAACCCTTCCGTGTCTGCAACTCTGGCGCCCCAGCCGATCCGCAAAATTCGTCGCAGACACTGCTGATGGAACCGCTCGAGATATCGCACATCCCGACGGTACATCGTCCACGTTTCACTGCCGTATAGAAGAACAGACAGTACCATGGATTTGTACACCATCAGCTTCGTGCCAATGCTAAACTGATGGTTGTTCCACACTCGGTACTCAAGCTTCCCGAATGCCGCTGCCGCCTTCGACACGCGATTACGCAACTCAACGTGTAGCTGCTGATCAGTCGACATCACACTCCCAAGGTAGCAGAAGCGGGAGGTGGTTTCCAATACTTCAGCACCAATGCTGATTTGCGGCAATATTGAAGATTGCACCTCCGGTGAAGGCTGAAAGAGACAGACAGTTTTGCTTGTGTTGATGGTGAGCCCGAATTTGGCCGCTGTCGAAGCCAGAGCACTAGTCATGTGCTGCAACTCATCCGCGCTGTGTGAAAACAACGCACAGTCGTCAGCAAACAGCAACATACGGATAGTTGTCTCACAGACTAGAGTTCTCGCACCGAAACGACGGATGTTCAGCAACCCACCATCAATACGGTGCTCCACACGAACACCGTAAGCACAAGCCGCATCAAAAGCACAAGACAACATTGCATGAAGATAGATATTAAACAGGGCAGGAGCTAAGACACAGCCTTGCTTCACACCACAGACAACTGCAAAGTCATCCGAGGTCTCTCCACTCAGCTGCACCCTCGCTCGCATACCACTGTGCAGACATCCAATTAAACTTACAAACTTACGCGGGCAACCAAACTTACCCAACACCAGCCACAATGCCTCGCGGTTCACCGTATCAAATGCCTTGGTGAAATCAACAAAAAGCGAGTACAATGGCTGGTGTCGTTCTCTGCACTTCTCTTGCAACTGACGAGCCGCGAACACCATATCTATAGTGCTGCGACCCGAACGGAATCCACATTGCTCTTCCGCCACGTTTGGTTCCACAATCTGACTCACGACGCGATTGAGCAGGATTCGGGCAATCACCTTGCCCACACAACTCAGCAAGTTGATGCCACGATAATTCGTGCAACATTGCTTGCTACCTTTGCCCTTGTACAGTGGTAGCACAAGGGCATCCTTCAGCTCAGCAGGCACCTCCTCCTCAATCCACACGCGTTGCACCAAGTGGTGCAGCGCAGTCAACAACGCGGGTCCACCGTGTTTCAATACTTCAGGTGGGATCCCGTCACCTCCGGCACATTTGCCGTTTCGCAGCTGAGCAAGTGCTCTCTGCGTCTCATCCAGTCTTGGCGTATCCGCCAGATCCGCCTTCACATCGTGCTGCTTCAGGCCATTCAATGTAGGCCAATCGATCTCTGAACGGGTGTTCAAGAGACAATCAAAGTGTTTTCGCCAGACCTGCATTATGTCTGCAGTCTGGGTGCAGGTAGCGCCTGAACTACCATCGATCAGTGTCCTCAGCGGCTCCAATCTCGGTCCATACACCGCGTTCAAGGAGTCAAAGAATTCCTTGTGTTGACGGCGTTCGGCGTAGCATTCCATCTGCTTCGCCTTCTCCGTCCACCATGCATTTTTAATGCGACGGAGCTCTCGGGTCAGTCGCCGTCGAAGTTTGCGAAACTGACTCTTCTTCACCAAGTCACTGGGGTCTGCCACATGTGCAGCAAATGCTGCATTCTTCTCTGACACCAATGCCACAATCGTCACATTGTTGTCATCAAACCAATCAGGCCGTTTACAGTTTGCGCGCCCAATGGTCTCCTCGGCAGCAGCTGTCACCTGGTCGCGAATGTGGTGCCACAGGTCGCCCACTGTGGCTATGCAATCCACATCACCACACAGGCGTGCAGCCATCGCCTTCTCCAGCTCAGTACGTTTCGCCACAGTACCGAGGGAGAGAATGTTAAATTTACGCCGATTCACGGCGGGAGTGCAATACATCGATTTACGAAAATATATGTACAGTTTGGTCCGAACCAATTTGTGATCAGTGCCACACTCAGCTCCACGCAATACACGTGTCATGCGCACTTCACGCATATCACGCTGACGTACGATGACATAGTCGAGCAGGTGAGCGTGACCACTCCGTGGGTGCGTCCAAGTTGCTATATCACTCGCACTCAGTGCAAACCGATTGTTCGTGATCATCAGGCCGTGAGTGGCACACAGTGAGAGCAGCCTGTCACCGTTCGCATTCGCTGAACCAATGCCATGCGAACCGATAACATCTGTCCACGCTGATGCATCACGCCCAACGCGCGCGTTGAAATCACCCAGCAGAAATAGTCGGTCGCTCCTCGGCACAGACCGTATCACGGAGGATAGCTCAGTGTAGAACTGATCACGCGTGTCATCAGGATAACACATGGTCGGACGGTACGTGCTTATAAAAGTAGCAAACTTACCTCTTCCGAGTCGTAGGCGAACAGTCATCAGTCGCGCGCTGATGCCCGTTGGTTCACCCACCAGCTGGCCATTCAGGCGGTCGGATATTGCAAATCCGACCCCATGTTCACGTGGTGCTGAGGCGGCGTTCCCCACCCAGTAGAATGTGTAGCCAGCACCTGCTTCATGTAACTTACCTTGCTCAGCGAGCCGAGTTTCACTGAACGCCGCAATATCGATGTAGTAGCGCGCCAGCTCCTTTGCGATCAGTGCAGTGCGTCGCTCCGGGCGCTCGCTGGAGTTCCGGTCCAGTAGTGTGCGCACGTTACAGCACCCGATGCTGAGTGCTTTGCGCGCAGGCATACGATTGCATTGGTGGGCAATCGCACGCGAGGTGGTCGTTGTGCTTCGGAGGTTTGCTTGAGGGACTCCACCCGGAGCCTTTGGCTCAATAGCCTGACCCACAAGGCAGTGGGTGGTTTGAAGGTTTGCTTGAGGGACTCCACCCGGAGCCTTTGGCTCAATAGGCTGACCCACAAGGCAGTGGAGAGCAGATCCAGCTCGGGAATGTGATTGCAGAGACAGATTGGGATCTGCTTGACGGCCGTCACACGCAGGCTTTGAGGTTCTGGAACAATTATTATATATTTTGCGACCGTAGTAGGATACGCACCTGCGACCACGGCCAGACGCAGGTGGGTTTTTGGCGGGTTTCCACCAATTTGACCAGGGGCTGCCTGGCTTGAGGCGGGCAGTAGCAAACCATTGAACACCCGGAGGTGTCCTCCCACCGTCAGAGACAATGCGTGGCACTCGTGCTCTACGCCAATCGAGTATTGAGAATATAACCCGTAAACCTGTTGTCTCCTATGGCTAGGTTTTACGGGAAGTGGG
>OX104065.1:127711818-127773630 GCA_944474145.2 Dicrocoelium dendriticum | reverse complement strand
CACACAGACTGTGAGTCGTTCCACCCGAGCTGTATAGGAAACTCTGCCAAAGAAGCAAGGCAAATAAACAAGGCAGCTGACGCATTTTGATTTTGTCCAACTTGCCAGTTAACTCCAGTGGTCGGTTGTTTATGTGCACTCATGGAAAGGTGCGATACTTTGAATGCGACAATCGCTTATTTGTTGAACGCCAGGCTTGCACCACCGGCCGCGAATATGGCCATGATTGTACCACAGTCGGTCAAAGAAAGCTCCACCTCGAGGCCGAAAAAAAGGGCTAGACGCTCAAGCCGCGCTGCAGCCTCAGTTTCTCCAAATCCCCTGCCTCACTCAACTCCCAAAAGCGGACGAACATCCAGAGTACTGAAGTCCACACCTTTGAGTCACACGCCCCACCTCCATTCAACAGCAACCGCGGAAGCTCCGGGGCAAACCTCTTCAGCCGTAGAGAAAAGTCGGGCGTCGTACGCCTCAGTCGCCTCCATGCATACATCGGCTAAATTACCTCCGACTCCGATGGCCTCACCAAGCAACAGTAAGTTGACCAGACTCCAACAACCAAACAATCCGTTTAACACCGTGTCTGTAAGTCATGGCAAATCTGCATCCAACGCAAGGAGCCAAGGCGCGTTAAGCGTGGTGTGTACAAATGTTCCTGAATCACAGGCGAGTACAATAAAGGGAAAGCTGTTGGATGATCGTAATCAGTGGAAGTCTATATGTACTGCGATTGGCATTTCGGTTGAACCTGCAATGCTGAGACGAGTCACACGTCATCCAAATTCAGCGCACTACGGTGAACCCCGACTTCTCCGGGTGACACTAAACTCCACCAAGGACACAGAGGCAGTCCTACTATCGTCCAACAGGCTTCGTCATTCATCACTCGAGGCGCGCATACTTCCTGATATCCCCTGGAACGAACGTCGGAAAAAGATGGTCAACCGTGAGGAAGTTCGTAAAGCCGAGGCGAAAGGGACGATAATTGTGTACGGGGTTCCTGAGCTCCAAAACTCAACCTCTGATGCAGCGGATGCACATGACCGGGAGCAATGGAGTTACATCCGCCACGAAATCTCCCTCAATAATATCATCGCTAAGCGGTTGACCAGGATTCCATTTTCACCCAACTACAAAGGGAACGGTCCCAGACTTATGAAGGTGGGGCTTCAATCTGAGTTTATGTTAACACTCGCCTTGGAAAACTGGTCCGAATTCCGCATGAAGCTGCCAGCGGAAATTCGATTAAAGGCATCAGGTACGCTGCCACGGATTACCAACGACTCACGGGGAGCGATCAAATTGTTGAAGCATCCACTCATGCAACTTTGTGAAGGCATAGATTTTTCGACAACCACAATCTCCCACGAAACACGGCTGAACACGGGGGACCAGCAGGGCCCGGAAGGCCGCGATCAGTCGTCTAACCGAAAGCAAACTCAAAGGCAAACGTCACCACAAAAAACCGTTAATGGCCGACCCGTTAACTGTCGGCACAAACTCCATTCCTACCACATCCTGTGCTAGCTCACTCTTGGTTACAAAAGCACTATCCTGCATGTATACTAATGCCCAAGGCCTCATAAGTAAGTTGGTAGAACTCCGTCACCGTTTGGCTTCGGAGCCTCGAGACATCATAATGATCGCCGAAACCTGGCTGAGCGGCGAAATCACAGACGCTGAGATTGCCAAACCAGGTATGTCACTTCTCCGGAACGACAGAACGGGCAAGGGAGGTGGCGTGCTCATTTATTTCCGAACGAACCTTCGTTGTGAGCTCATAGACGATCCCCAGACTTGTGTCACCGACGTCCTTTGGTGCAAACTGTGGTTGGAACGCAACGACGTATGCCTTCTCTCTGTGGTTTACCGACCACCGAAATCCACTCCGGAAAGGGACAACAGACTTATCTCCGCTTTTCGCTCCGTGCTTAATCAGAAGTACAGCCACATCCTCGTTGCAGGAGATTTCAACACCCATGACTTGGAAAATCCAGCATCCGAGACAGAAGTGTTCAAAGCATATTTGCAAGAGCTACTCTCTAGCACCTTCTTGTATAACCACGTCACCGTTCCAACCAGGTTCAGAACAGGAAACAACCCATCGATATTAGATCTAGTGCTCACTAACGAAGAGCTCATGGTCGATGGACTAAAGGTGTGCAGTCCTTTGGGCCGTAGCGATCACGTGACTTTGCAGTTCGATTACATCTGCTACGCCGAATATCCAGCTGCGGAGCTCGAAACGAGGCAATCTGTTACCCATTACCACGTTCTGTCTGCTCTAGTTGAGAATACCAGTTGGACGTTTCTAGCTAACTGCACCCCAGAACTAGCCTGGGAGACATTCGCGAACACCATCACGTCACTAGTCATAGAAGCCTCAACACCAAAAGTTTCCCAACATCCCCGCACAGCGAAATCATTCTTGCGAAGCCGGACGCGAAAATGCATGACTCTAAGGGATCGGGCATGGCGCATGTATAAAAGCAACCCCAGCGCAGAAAACTGGACGGAATACGTTTCGCATCGCAACTACTGTGTGCTTTTGGTTCGCGAAGACAAGAGAACGCATCAGCAGGAGCTAGCCAAACGATTCTGTTCGAACAAAAAGCTTCTTTACAAACATGTGAATGGACTTCGCAAGGTGCAACGGGGAATCCCACCACTTAATACGACCAATGGGTATACACATACTGCGAAAGAGGCGGCCAACGCATTACGGGCCCAGTACTCCCCAATCTTCCAAGGTGTACAAGCCTCGACGTATATTCCGCCACTAGTTACCCCACCGCCCGTTTTATCCAACGTCACGTTCACTGCAGAAATGGTGCTGCAAAAGCTGCTATCCTTGCGTCCACACAGCTCTCCCGGGGCCGATAACATTCACCCGAAAACATTACAGGTAGCTGCCATCCACTTGGCCGAACCACTAGCTGCATTTTTTCAGCGCTGTTTCGATGAGAACATCGTACCTTCGAGGTGGAAACAAGGTGTAATAACGCCCATATACAAGGCAGGAAGTCGATCGGATCCTGCCAATTACCGCCCCGTAACGCTTCTGCCTGTGATCGCCAAAGTCATGGAAGCGGTGATAGCAGATGCGTTAATGGGATACTTGGAAAACTACGGCATAATTGCGCCAGAACAGCATGGGTTTCGTCAACATCGTTCATGTACGACGAATCTGCTGATAGCTCGTGACAACTGGACCGAGACTGTCGATGAGGGAACAGGAGTCGATGTTGGATTCTTGGACTTTTCGAAAGCCTTCGATCGCCTGGATCATCGAATCCTGCTCATTAAACTCCAACAGTACGGTATCGGAGACCCGTTGTTAGGATGGATCGGTAACTTTCTCTCTGAACGGCAGTTAGAAGTTAGAGTTCGATCATCCTTTTCCGATCCGATTCGAGTGGGATGCGGCGTACCGCAGGGTTCGGTACTTGGGCCTCGTTTGTTCCTGCTTTTCATTAACGATCTAGTAAGAGTTATTACGTCGAAATTCTTACTCTTCGCGGACGACCTCAAGGTTTGGCGGGCGATAAAACGATCGGACGACCATGAAGTCCTACAGCGTGACTTGAATGAGGCCTGGAATTGGTCGGTGAGAAACGCCCTGCCGTTTAATGTGGACAAATGTCGCGTTGTTCATATCCGCCATCGACAAGTCCACGTCTACAAGCTTGGGGCACACGATCTGAAGACCACCACTCAGGAACGCGACTTGGGTGTGCTGGTACAGGAAGACCTTGGGTGTTCCAAACAGTCAGATTCCGCTTCTAAAAGGGGCAACCAGCACGTTGGACTCCTGCGAAGAGCATTCGGAATTTTGGATCCATCCATCTTCTCTTTGATGCTGAATGCCTACGTGCGTCCTCACGTCGAATATGCAATCCAGGCCTGGCAACCCTGGCTAAAACGTGACCTTGCAGCGCTTGAGACCCCACAGCGTCGAGCAACGAAAATCGTCAAGGGCTTGCGCCACACTCCTTACCAGGAACGACTGGAGATACTCCGAGTGTTCAGCGGACGGTACCGGCGACTTCGTGGAGACCTCATACTAGTGTACCAGATATTGAGCGATCCCAGTCACGTATGCCGCCACCTCTTGAAGCTCAGCCCGAACACTAACCTTCGCGGTAACAGTTTAAAGCTGAGCCAACAGTACAGTCGTCTAGACTGTCGGAGAACCTATTTCCCCCTCCGGGTCTGCGGGCCCTGGAACGCCCTTCCAAACTCAGTAGTTTGTGCCCGCACATTAGATACGTTTAAAAAACGATTGGACGTCGCACTGAGCGCCCTGCGCTTTGTTTTATGAACGAAAACGCTTGTATATATTTAGGCTGACCAGCCTCTTTGGATTTATACCCCAAATTCACGGTCGTAAATCTGTGCGAACCGGTGAGTACTCCATTTTTATTTGCTACCATCACCAACGATAACAATTTCTTAGCCAGTTTTGCGTCGTACCACTTTATCCCCCTAAAACTGTTATACTTCTACCTTTTATCTCACTGACACTCCTTACTTCAACCACTTATGTGGTTTGCCAATTTGTTAGTATTTCTATTGCCAACCTGCGGGACTCGTTAAGTGTATGCTTTTTTACCCGTCATATACCATTGTTCCATCGTTCCATTGCCAGACTGACGGTGAGATCCACTATGTGTGTGATCGGATAGCGATCGGGCATGGTAACGGTATTCAAGATTCGATAGTCGCCGCAAGGACGCCAGTCCCCTATGACCTTCATCGGGACCATGTGCAGAGGCGACGCCCATGGGCTGTTGGACGGTCTGACGACACCGAGTTGAAGCATGTGGTCAAATTCGTCTCGTGCTGCCCGTAGTTTGTCTGGAGCAAGCCGTCTTGGTCGTGCGCTAACTGGCTGATATTCGAGATCGAAGTGGAAAATAAGGGCATTACGGCGGACCGTCCGAGGTACAAGAAACCCGTCCCACGCCTTCCTCCGTCGGTAGTGGCGCTGATTGAGGACATTCTACTCTGCCCATCGAATGAGATAAAGTATGAAACGATGAAGCAAGCGATTTTAAAAGAGTTACGGTCGAGCGCACGAACTCGATTTGAACAGCTCAATGGTCTCAAGCTTGGAGATCGCAAGCCGTCGGCGTTGCTCCGCGAACTTCAGCGCATCGCTGGTCCCTTATTTTTGAGCGAAGAAGGGATAAAGGAGCTGTGGTTTGCACGTCTCCCAGAGCCATTGCCGGTAATGCTGTCCATGTTTATAGATACACCCCTGAAAGAATTAGCTACCAAGACAGACGCTGCGTTCGAACGTCTTCCGCAGCAGACGACCAGTAGCTCCGGTGACGTATTCTCACCGATGAAAACCGAATCTCATGTTTGCTCCCAGTCGTTAGGCCGATCTGATTCTAAAGACGAGGAAATTGCGCTACTTCGCAGCAAGATAGCAGCAATGAAGGCTTCGAAGCAGCGTGTGCCACGGTCAATTGCTGACCACCTTTTGGCTACCGTTCATTGCGACTCGTCTGTGCCTGCACCGAGTACGTCACGTCCGGCACGAAAGCGCAACATTTTCCCTACAAGTTCTCAGTCAGATAATATCAAACACGTCGAAGAAGTATGTTGGTATCACCGCCAATACGGTGGAACAGCTAGACGTTGTCGGGCTCTCTGCATTAGGCCCGACCCAGCGCCTTCAGGGAAAACGAATAGCCTGCATACTAGCAAGACAAACGTATCATTCAATAACCAAGCAAACCGACTGTTTTACGTTAAGGATCGACGTTCTTCCATCACGTTACTCATCGACACGGGAGCGGAAGTCAGCGTCATCCCAGTGACCGCTAACGACAAGCACTCAGAGCCTACGTACAATTTGCGTGCGGCCAACGGTTCTTCAATAGCTTCATTCGGTCAGCGCATGATGAACGTGGACCTCAATCTTCGCCGGGACTTTCAGTGGGTCTTCATGGTTGCGTCTGTACCCTTCGCATTTATCGGTATCGACTTCCACCGACATTTTGGGTTGCTTATTGATGCTGGTTGCCACAGACTTTTAGACGACCGTACTAAACTAGGGGTTGAAAGCGTTCTTACGGACGCCCCGATAATCAGTCCTGTTTTTCGAATCGCCGACGTACCATCAGGTTATGCGAACCTACTCTCTGAGTACCCGCGACTGGTACGACCAGCTGCAGAGCTTCCGCCAGTCACGACAGAGGTCGCTCATCACATAATCACCTCGGGGTCATCAATTTGTAGGACTAGTTAATACTAGTCCGAGACGGTGCGCGAAAGTAAGCGCGGATATCAGAAGGCAATGGGAGTCGGACACAGCGGATTGTATTCGATGGGCTACAATAGGAAGCGGACGGATGAAGCGAGGCGAGAGCGAACACGTGAGCGTGGGAACTTACAAGGTGGTCGAGTGACGAGCCGGTTGTAAGGAAGATTAAAACAAGAAGGAGTAATGTACAATCGGTCAACATGTAAATTGTACATGAAAGATAGCAGTTATCTTTTGGGCGCTACAGAGCTCCCCCCTAGAAGGCTGAACATAGAAAGCCTTCGAAATCGAAAAGGACTGTTGAAATGAGGTTCGTAAGGCAAAATCGTGCCGGGTAAAAACGAGCGTGCGTTCGTGTCAAGTGGGGGTTCGCTGGCAGTCGGAGTCCGCTGTGCCGTTTGTGATTTGTTTTTTATTGATTGCGGGGCAGAGTGCATTTCGGCGAGCCGTTGGAGCGGGCTTGTCGGACCACAAAAAACTGGCTAGTCCAGAAAAAGGCCGACAGGACCTCAACCTCCGCTGCCGCCAAACGGTGCGCTTGGGACTGACGCCCCCCCCCCGCCGCACCCCGCCCCGCGCCAAAACGACCCTTGTCCCACGAAAAAACGACCATGGTCCCACGGAGAAAAGACCCACGTCCCGCGAAAAAGCGACACTCGTCCACCGGAGAAACGACCAACGTTCGTGGCAGGGTCCTCGAAAACATTGCTCGTGTGGGCCAGTCGATCGAAGAGGAGGGTTGGGGTATGTAGAGACGAGAAAGTAGGAAAACATGCGCAGAAAACGCCAAAAAGAACGAACAAATGATCTGCATGTTTAAATTTTTTGGTTTTGGAATATTTTTTGTAAAAGGTTTAACGGAGGTTTTTGATATTTTTGTTTGTTTTCAAAACGTTAATGGAGCAAAAATGAGGCAAATATATACAATATCTACAAAGTTAAAAGTATCTACACTGTACATAGTCGGAGAAACGAACGGGCTTACGCACCTCCCGACCACGGCGATTGGTCGTGGGAGGCGGCGGACTAGGTTCGGGAGATGTCGGGACGGCTGAAGCTTGTAGACCGTGATCGTGGTCTGGCTGGACTTCATTAGCATGCGTAAAACTGGTGCGGTGAGTTGTGACGTCACACGAAGCACTATTAGACGAAGTAGGCGAGGTAGTTTCTTCCATAAAGGCGGGTTTCAGACGGTCGATGGTGACGACTTTGCGTCGACCACCGCGGTCAATAGTGTACGCCTTACTCGCACGATGTAGCACCTTGAAAGGTCCTATGTACGGCGACTGAAGTGGTTGCCGAACACCGTCTGCACGAAGGACGTGTGAACGCGTGAAAAGCTTCTCGGGCACGTACAATGATGTCTTCTGCGATCGAGGAGCGGGTGGACGTAGCTCAAGCATCTGGTGAGCCAATCGATCAGTGTAACTTCCGTAGTCTAAAGTGAAAGTACATGGGGCTGGTGCTACCAGCTGTCCTGGCAACCGCAAATAATAATAATAAATAATAATGTGTCAGCTGTACGCCGTAACGGCGCTTCGCAGCCGCGCGACCACCACCAGTCGCGCGCGGGCTGAGTATACCAAGAGGATGCCTACTCCTACGGGGATTCGAACCGGTGACCTTATGGTTGCGAAGCAAACGTGCAGACCACTCGGCTACCGGCCGGGCAACCGCAGCGTGCAACCGTAGACTAGCTGCGCTGGTGTGGCGTCCAAATCGGTTTTAACCGTATTTCTTAAGCCTAGGAGAACGAGGGGAAGTGTTTCAGACCATTAAGGATCTGCGTGCGCACGTAGCGCTACCTTCAACTGGCGGTAAAAATGCTCCACCATGCCGTTGGCCGCCGGATGATACGCCGTCGTCTGAACGTGACGATAGCCTAAATCCTTAAGCAACGTGGCAAAGGTTGACGAGAAATGTGACCCTCGATCGGTGGTCACGATGGCGGGACAGCCGTATTGAGCTACCCAGCGCTCCAGAAAAGCTTTCGCTACTGTTTCCGAAGAGCAGATAGGTATGGGAATGGCTTCCGGCCACCTAGTGAATCGACCGACACAGGTCAGTAGATACACAGAGCGTTTGGAAGGCGGCAGAGGACCTACGAGATCGAGGTGCACGTGATGAAAACGTGCGTCCGGCGTCGGAAATGTGCCTAATGGTCTTCTCGTGTGCTTGTGTACCTTTGCGCGTTGACACGGAAGGCAAGCAGCTGCCCAGGTACGGACGTCCCGATTAACATTGCGCCAAACGAATCGTGCGGTTACGAGTTTAACCGATGCACGAACGCCTGGATGAGACAAGCCGTGCAACGTGTCGAGCACGGTCTGCCGAAACTCGCGTGGGACGACTGGGCGCGGCATGCCCAGAGATCAATCGCAGAGTATAGTGCCGTCTGATGATACCAGCGGAACGGGTCGTATGTCCAATGAGGGAGACCTGCATAGTAGATCAACCTCAGGGTCGTTGAGTTGCGCTGTGGCCATGGCTGTCAAGTCGATTGCAGTTCCGGCGTCAGCGGAGATAGCTTGGATGAGAGAAAGTGCATCGGCGACGGCGTTGTGCACACCTGAGACATGCCGTATATCGGACGTAAAATGAGCGATATAGTCAAGGTGGCGCGACTCTCTAGGGGAGTATCGGTCGGTAGTCGAGCCGAACACGTAAGATAGGGGGTTTGCGATCGGTGAAGATGACAAAGGAGCGGCCTTCTAGGACGTGTCGAAAGTGACGTATCGCTAGATACACTGCTAGTAGTTCTCTACCGAACGTGCTGTGGCGAGATTCGGTAGGTTGTAGGCGTTTGGGGAAAAACGCTAAGGGCTGCCAAGTGTCGGCTACTCGTTGCTGCAAAACAACGCCGACTGCCACGTCCGAGGCGTCAGTACTGAGGGACAGTGGGGCGGCCGGATCATGATGCGCTATAGAAGCTATGTTGGCGATAGCCCCTTTCAGCGACTTGAAAACAGCGCGTGCTGCGGCAGGAAGCTCGAATTTCTTGAGTTTCCCTCGGAGAAGGTCCGTGAGGGGTTGCATCAGCGAGGCGCAGTTGGGTATAAATCGTCAGTAAAAGTTGACAAAGCTATCAAAACGCCTGAGCTGTTTGAAATAATGAGGCTCGGGGTAGTCGATGATAGCTTGAATTTTATCCTGCAGTGGCACGACGCCTGCAGAGGAGATACGATGGCCGAGGAAGTTGACTGAATCGACACCAAACGAACACTTTTCTGCGTTGATCGTCACCCCGTGTTGAGATAAACGATCAAAAAGTGTTCGTACGTGGCGTATGTGCTCTTCTCGTGAAGAGCTTCGGAGTAAAATGTCATCGAGATACGCATAAGTTAAGTCTAAACCGCGACAAACTTGGTCGATGAAGCGCTGAAAAGTTTGCGCGGCGTTCTTTAGGCCAAATGGCATGCCCAGAAACTCGAACAAACCAAATGGAGTCGTCACGGCAGTTTTAGCGATATCCGCTTCGGCTACCGGAATTTGGTTGTATGCGCGTATCAAGTCGATTTTGCTGAAGATAGTTTTACCCGCCAGACTGACGGTGAGATCCACTATGTGTGTGATCGGATAGCGATCGGGCATGGTAACGGTATTCAAGATTCGATAGTCGCCGCAAGGACGCCAGTCCCCTATGACCTTCATCGGGACCATGTGCAGAGGCGACGCCCATGGGCTGTTGGACGGTCTGACGACACCGAGTTGAAGCATGTGGTCAAATTCGTCTCGCGCTGCCCGTAGTTTGTCTGGAGCAAGCCGTCTTGGTCGCGCGCTAACTGGCTGATATTCGAGATCGAAGTGGAAAATAAGGGCATTACGGCGGACCGTCCGAGGTACAAGAAACCCGTCCCACGCCTTCCTCCGTCGGTAGTGGCGCTGATTGAGGACATTCTACTCTGCCCATCGAATGAGATAAAGTATGAAACGATGAAGCAAGCGATTTTAAAAGAGTTACGGTCGAGCGCACGAACTCGATTTGAACAGCTCAATGGTCTCAAGCTTGGAGATCGCAAGCCGTCGGCGTTGCTCCGCGAACTTCAGCGCATCGCTGGTCCCTTATTTTTGAGCGAAGAAGGGATAAAGGAGCTGTGGTTTGCACGTCTCCCAGAGCCATTGCCGGTAATGCTGTCCATGTTTATAGATACACCCCTGAAAGAATTAGCTACCAAGACAGACGCTGCGTTCGAACGTCTTCCGCAGCAGACGACCAGTAGCTCCGGTGACGTATTCTCACCGATGAAAACCGAATCTCATGTTTGCTCCCAGTCGTTAGGCCGATCTGACTCTAAAGACGAGGAAATTGCGCTACTTCGCAGCAAGATAGCAGCAATGAAGGCTTCGAAGCAGCGTGTGCCACGGTCAATTGCTGACCACCTTTTGGCTACCGTTCATTGCGACTCGTCTGTGCCTGCACCGAGTACGTCACGTCCGGCACGAAAGCGCAACATTTTCCCTACAAGTTCTCAGTCAGATAATATCAAACACGTCGAAGAAGTATGTTGGTATCACCGCCAATACGGTGGAACAGCTAGACGTTGTCGGGCTCCCTGCATTAGGCACGACCCAGCGCCTTCAGGGAAAACGAATAGCCTGCATACTAGCACGACAAACGTATCATTCAATAACCAAGCAAACCGACTGTTTTACGTTAAGGATCGACGTTCTTCCATCACGTTACTCATCGACACGGGAGCGGAAGTCAGTGTCATCCCAGTGACCGCTAACGACAAGCACTCAGAGCCTACGTACAATTTGCGTGCGGCCAACGGTTCTTCCATAGCTTCATTCGGTCAGCGCATGATGAACGTGGACCTCAATCTTCGCCGGGACTTTCAGTGGGTCTTCATGGTTGCGTCTGTACCCTTCGCATTTATCGGTATCGACTTCCACCGACATTTTGGGTTGCTTATTGATGCTGGTTGCCACAGACTTTTAGACGACCGTACTAAACTAGGGGTTGAAAGCGTTCTTACGGACGCCCCGATAATCAGTCCTGTTTTTCGAATCGCCGACGTACCATCAGGTTATGCGAACCTACTCTCTGAGTACCCGCGACTGGTACGACCAGCTGCAGAGCTTCCGCCAGTCACGACAGAGGTCGCTCATCACATAGTCACCTCGGGGTCATCAATTTGTAGGACTAGTTAATACTAGTCCGAGACGGTGCGCGAAAGTAAGCGCGGATATCAGAAGGCAATGGGAGTCGGACACAGCGGATTGTATTCGATGGGCTACAATAGGAAGCGGACGGATGAAGCGAGGCGAGAGCGAACACGTGAGCGCGGGAACTTACAAGGTGGTCGAGTGACGAACCGGTTGTAAGGAAGATTAAAACAAGAAGGAGTAATGTACAATCGGTCAACATGTAAATTGTACATGAAAGCAGTTATCTTTTGGGCGCTACATATGCGACTGGTCGCAGATACCGAGAGCTACTGTATCCAGTGCGCACGTAGGTCGCAAAAGACCCGAGGAGCTGCAATGCGAAGTAGTGGTTGGATGCGCAAGTTCAAGTTCAGGTGGGACTGGAACGATAGGAGAACCTCGTGAGTGTTCCATCTTCAGTTGATCGTTGAGCCAGGAATAGATGAAGTGCTGGGAGTTCTTGATAGATCTAAAACGGAACATCCGTAGCACACCCCGACTAAGAAATTATTGCCAACGTTTCCTGCCCTAGCAGTCCCTGCGGTAGCAGTCACGTGAAGTAAGCATACGGTGGGAAGAGAAATCGAAGGTACAGAATAAGTCACTTTAAATAGGAGGATATTACCAATGCATGAAGGAAAGTAAAGAAAAAATCTAAGTATGAGGATGAAAAGGAAAAGGTTTCGTGTTGCCACCCAAAGACGTCAAGTTGCCTCTTAAACCCATTAACAGTAGATTTCCTTATGAAATTTTCTGGAAGCATGTTCCAACGCTCGAAGACTCGGCGTGACAGCTGAATTTCCGCCCTAATGGGATCGGACCGCAGTTTGTGCTGCTTCATGGAATGACCGCGGAGAACAGAAAATCTAGCGGGGTTGAATAGCCAAGAAAAATCTGGACCAACCTTTCCAGTGAAGAAACGGTAGTATAGGATTAGGTCTATTCTAAAGGCTCGGTAGTCTATTGAATCCATTCCCAAACTAAGTAGACGTACGGGGTACCCTTGTCCCGTAACCCCTCAACCAACCTAGTAGGCACCCGTTATACGTTCTCTAACTCCGTTTTGTACCGGAAGAGGCAGGCGAACGAGCCTGGGCTCAGTATTCCAGGTGAAGCCGAAAGAAAGCTGAGAACAGACTTACAAAGATATTGCTCCTAAATACTCTGAAGGAACGGCGTATTAACCACAACATACGGAACGCTCTGCTTGTGGCCTTCTTCCAGTTGTCCTACGAGGGTACGACGCCTAGATCAACCTGGCTGGATACACGGGGAGCTCGACTCCACCAACTATCTCACGACATAATCTCCAATACGAAGAACGGAGCATTTTGCCTGGTTTATTGGCGGTTGCCATAAAGTAGACCAGTCCCAAAGCTTATCCAAAGCGCGCAGGATAGTCTCAGAGCCTTCAGAGACATTGAAACGTTCCATAGCTTCAGGGTATTAGGAGATACCAGTGACGATACCTCAAGCTCCGCGGGTAGGTCGATCGCATAGATAAAGAAAATTCGAGCTTTGCGGCACGCCACTGAGGACAGACTGCCTAAATGATAGGTCGCGGCACACCCGTGTACACTGTTCTCTGCCACTAAGGAATACAGTCACTCAGTGAACGGGGAGACCGCACATACCGTAAGAACTTAGCTTTAGCGTACGCCTCAAATGGGGTACAGTGCCAAATGTCAACAGAAAGCACGTCTAGTGCATGGCCGTTATCCACGGTATCCGCTCAACTTTCGCGAGTTACTAATAGATCCGTCAGACACGAAAATCCCTTCCGGAATCCGTGTTGTGCATTGCTATATAGATTAAATTTATTCTGATAATTCTTCAAAGAGTATCTCGCCAGTTTATCGAGTAATTGGACTACTACACTCGTCTGACTAACGCTTGTAATTTGCAGCCAGACTCCTGTCCCCCTTTTTGAAGATGGAACAGATGACATCTTCCTTCTGTTCGGAAGGTAATGCACGGCTGTCAAGCGATTTCTGAAGCACGATAGCGAGCGGTCCACTTAGTTCCGCAGTCAATTCGTGCTCCACTTTCGGGTGAATTAAATCAGGCCCAGAGGCCTTGGAAAGGTTCAACCCTTGTAACAGCCTGCGCACTTCGGTCTCCGCTACAATAAATTCAGATAAGCCCGAACCCTCTGGGATCCTGCAAACCAGATCAATTATTGAGAATACCTGTAGCACGGGGTGTGGATGAGAGGATTGTCCTGTTCTCCGAGCCGGGCATTTCGGTTGCAGACGTTTCGTTACCAAACTAGGTAACATCTTCAGTGCAGCTATTCAGTCCTGATTCGCGGTCTCGCAAACCAATGTCAGATCCGACATTGGTTTGCGAGACCGCGAATCAGGACTGAATAGCCGCACTGAAGATGTTACCTAGTTTGGTAACGAAACGTCTGCAACCGAAATGCCCGGCTCGGAGAACAGGACAATCCTCTCAACCAGCGCAATGCCTGTCAATGGGGTTTCTCTTATAAACGCTGCTGCATATTGCCCAACAAGTACGCAGGCCTTGTCCTAGTCTGTATGAGCATGAGTAACGTCGTCATACATCAACATTGGAATTGCCGAGTACGAACCGCAGTGCCTTTCGACATTTGCAAAGGGTCGTTTTTGAGTATCCGAGGTTTCATCTGCTAGGCTTTTCTCGAAATTGTGCCGAGCAGTTCTTAGGTATTGCTTACATCTACTTTTGTCTTAAGGTACCTGTCATATATACTGATAGACGAAGCGTCTCGGTAAGTTTGCCAACATGTGGACCACTTGGTAAGCAGATGCCTGCCAGTGGAATCTAACCAGAGGGCTGTACTCGTGCCTCCTTTCTTGTGACCGGGATGAAGGGAACAGAGACTTCTGTGAAGTAGGACTTAAATTTATCTCAGGCAAACTAGACAGTATCCTCTTACGAGATCTCATAACGGAAACCCGAGTCCTTGGCTTTTAGTGATTGATATTCTGAGTGTCATATGTTCATGCGAGACGCAACAGTATTCTGGTAGCGTAATCACAGATTACAACCGAGGCGTAAACAAGCATGATCACTAGCACTCAGTGGAGGTCAGTAGGTAATGTCACCAACAAAATCGAGTGACAGCAAATACATGATCTTGGACGTCCATGCACCTAGTGAGGTCCACGAATTCATGCAACGGTACTTGAAGCGTATGCTCAAAAGCTGCGTCGAATGTACCTGACGCTGAGTCGCAAGTGTGACCTGCGCAGCAAACCCCCGGGAAATTGAAGTCGCCCAGCACCAAACACTAGTTTGCGGAATGGGAGCGAATAAAGTCAAATACCTCTTTGGATACGTTCCCATAGCTTCTACACACAATTATACCTGTGGCATGAGCAGAGGAGATGCTAATCACAGCCGACAGAGCTTCCACACTTTTGCCTACTGACTGAAATAAGCAAGTCTTCAAAACGTCAACTTTACAGCTCACATAAAGAGGGACACCTCCTACCTGTCGACCAACAGAGCGATCGCATATAAATAGTGCGTGGCCAGGTAGATATACTTCACCATCCGTGATGTCTTGAGACTGCCACGTCTCAACGAATGTGAGTATGTCGAAATGAGACTCATCTACGAGCAGACCTAACTCATACACTTTATTCCTTAGGCTGCGTGCAATGCTGAGCACTATCTGAAGTTATTCTTAAAGGCCAGCCTTGAGTCGTTCGCTACCGGAAGGGGGACTTGTAGGGCGGAGAAAGACCCCCGGATGACCACCCGGAAACCCAATAACCGGAGACCTTGCTCATCGGCCGCTCGCCTGTTTGTAAAGTCCTTGATGGCCTCATCTAGGGTCAGCCGATCTGCAAGGTCCAGATGAACACTAATAGTAGTGCACTTTAGCTTGCCGAACAACCTCCTCGTGGTGCCAGCTGGGTGGTTCGGGATTTTCCCGTTCCAGCAAATGGTTCGGCGGCAGTGTTCCAGGACGTGGTGGGTTTTCGCCTGGCAAGCGTTCTCCCTATAAAACGCCACATACGTCCGTTTAACAACACTGTGACGTGGCGGACGTGACTCGCCACTAAATAAAGTCACTGCCCCTTGCTTCATCCTGGCGAAGCATTGTATTCCAGCAATCTTATGCTGTACTTCTGGGGAGCATTGGGCCCCTGTTTGACAAAGGAACAAACAAAAGGCGTATGAACTGGGCGATCAGTCACCGGCTCCCAATGGGCGCGATTCCCTGAATTCGCTCCGCTGCCTTGCGGGCAGGCTATTCAGCCAAAGGCTCGGCGTGGTGTCCCCTAAGTCAACACCCTACTTCGGCTTGGGCAACCGGGTAGTATCTCGCCCTCTGAGGAAACTATGGACATTGTTGTGTTGTGTTTTATTTTACTGTTTCTGTACCTTCGTTTGAAACCCATGGTTTCTGATGGCATTATGTCTGTTAGCAGACTTTTGCAAATATACTTTAGCTTAAAAGCAAACGGAAAGAGAACGTTGCGTTCCTCCGGAGTAGAAGGAACGACACGAAGTAGCCGCGGTCGAGGGTTTGATGCGTTAAGTGGGAGGTTCTCCAGTCCAATCAGATTCTTGACAGTAACGCCTGGAAAACAAGGAGAAGCTTCGTTCCACATATTAAAAAACCCCTAGCTCTTGTGTTATTTGATGGAGAGCCAGGTGACCAGCCTAGAACTCCCCACGCTCTGAGATGCTACCGCTGATTGTCCGCCACTGCTTATTCATATTGCCTGTAAGGCAAAGGAGACTTATACGCAGTTACCTCCACAAGTAAGGAATTCCCCAATCCGCAACCTGAAGACGCGCCCGATAGCGTACACCTCCGCCACGGGTTGGAGGTGTAAAATGTACACCAAATAATGGGAGCACTCTAGAGTGGTTATTCAAGGTTGATTGTGCCGCCGCGACATTAGTAAACAGCAAGACGAGATCGTCTGCATAATCAAGATCAACTAGTCTCTCAGCATGCAGGACCTCGACGCCTACCTCGTGAGATACTGTAAGGGAACACTCCATGATGGAGTCCACGACGAAATTGAACAAAAACGGGGAAATCGCACAACTCTGACGAACGCCACTTGTTGTCGGAAACCTATCCGACAAGTCGCCGTAAACGCTGACGCGGGCTGTCGTGTTCGAGTACAGATTAGGTAAGATGTTCACTTATTTCGTGCGAACACCTTTCCGCGCAAGTGTTTCAAAGAGAGTACATCGACTAACTGAATCAAACGCAGTCTTGAAGTCCAGGAACACAGCTATTGTTGGTCCGCGGTATGCATGACGCTTCTCTAACATCTGCCGCATAGTGAATATATGGTCTGTACAGCGCCGTCTTGTGGGGAAATCTGCTTGCTGTTTCCTAATCCGACATTCCCGTTCCACGGCGAGGCGAAGAACGAGAATCGAGGCCAGTGATTTTGTCACTTCTCTCCCTCTTCTTATTCTTGATTTCATAGGTCCTCATGATTGTATGGCAGCGAAACATCAGTTCAAATGGCTGATGTACTGATGATGATGATGATGATGATTTTGTCACAATTGCGTTAGGCTAATACCCCTGTAGTTAGCACAATCTGTGCGACTGCCCTTCTTGTATATTGCCACTATAATCGATGCACTCGAGTTAACCGGGACGTTTCCTTCCAGACATATTCGAATAGGGAGGTCAGTGCTTTGCACAAAACCTCACCTCTATCCTTAAATAGTGCAGGTGGCAGGTAACCCGAGTCAGCAGCACGAAAACGATTGAGCGCTGTAATCGCGTTCCGAGCCATGACCTCCGATGGAGACTCTAAACTAGGATTGTCCAAAGTCCGACCAGCGTTAATATTTCAACTGGTCCGTGGGCTCATAATAAAAGAATAAATTCAGGCCCAGATTTCTTATGTACATGCGTAACTTTTGTTATTTTCTTAATGTCAGACTGAATATGGCTCGACATATTTTTACCTCACAATATTTTTACAAAAAGTTTGGACACCCTTGCTCTAAACTAACCGGCCATGGCTCGTCCTGCATCAACTGAGAAGGAAGTGGTCCGGGAGCAGGTGACTAACCGAACTTATCGTGAAAGTGTTCAGCCCAACAAGCTATACGGCACTCCTTATTGTGTATAAGAGTACCCGAGCTGTCTCTGATTGTCTCACTGACGCCTGGTTTCCTGGGGCAGGTGGTGCGGATCAGCTGCAAGAGCTTGTGTTAATCGGCTATTGCTCCCGTCACCACCGTTTCTAGGGCCCGACCGCTCCACCAGGCTTCCTAGAAAGCACGCAGGCTCCGCTTTAGTTTGCGCCTAATAGCCCGTCTGATCACACTGTGCTCAGAGCCATCCGGGAGGTTTCTTCTGGATTCAAACAGGTTCACCGATCTCCCGGATATCCAGCGACTGGTGCGGTGAGAATTGATAGCTTCACTAGCAGATGCTCCTGCGTCGTGCATGGCGGCTGAGATCCTATTCCACTGAAGCTCAGCGTCATCAGGACAAAACAGTTAAAGTTCGGTACGCAGTGTGTCTTCATAGGTTTACTTAACCGAGGGCTGAGACAAATTCGCAGTTGGTAATCGGGGGAGACGCTTGGTGCGCCTCCCGGTAAAGCTCATGGAGAAACGACAGCGTACCAAGGGACGATCAAAGTCAACGTAGGTATTCCAAAACGAACGACAATCTAGGATGGAACCACGCCATCTGTAACCTATGGCAAAATGATCTACTTGGGTCCATCGCTGACCATCTACCGGAAGACGCCAAGTAGCACTCCGGCGCCCACTGTGTCTGAAAGCAGTGCTACTCAGAAACAACTGGTGCTCCGCACACAGCTGTAACAAATGCTCGCCGTTGTCAGCTCTTTCGGAGTTGCACCCATAATTGCCACCTAGCTGAGCTCCAGAAGAGCTCAGACGCCCTGCTTGTGTGTTCATATCTACTGTTAATACTATAATATCTGACGTATTAGCACTGCGTAGTAGCGCGTTCAGTTCGTGATAGAATGTGTCCTTGACAGCATCGGAACTGCAGTCGGTGGGAGTATTAGCGGAAATCACAAACAAAAAGTGTCTTGTACTACTTCGTGAATGATCCTTGGTTAACTTCGTCAGACGGGCTGCACACAAACGCCTGTTCACTGAAATCCGATCAACCAACGATGGCTCAGCCTTGGAGATGGGAATGATACCTACCCCAGCTTGACCCGTGAGTGCAGCATCAGCGTCTCCGGATGCGTGCAACCAATAGCAAGTTCAAGCGGGACTGGAACGATAGGATTATCCTGTGTGTTCCTTCTTCGGCGGGTCGTTGAACCAGGAGTTGGCGGACTTTGAAATACTGATGGACCTAAAACAAAGACCGCGCCACTCTGTCCAACCAATTAATGCCCACGTATCCTGCCCTAGCAGTCCCTGCTGGGCCGGTTATGCGAAGTAAGAAAGAGAAAAAAGTAAACTCAGAAGGCAAAAGAGAAAGTGAAAATGAAAACTGAAGGTGAGTCAGCTAGGAAAAAGGACAAGTTTGCTGTTGCCACCCAAGAGCATCGAACTGGCGCGCAAAACCCTTAACCGTAAATTCCCTAACCACGTGATATGGAAGCGAATTCCAGCAATCTATAACTCGGCGCGACAGACGAGTTTCCGTCCTAATCCTATCAGACCGTGATTTATGCAGTTTCAGTGGGTAACCGCGGTGATTAGGTAATGTAGTGGAACTAAATAGCCCTGACAAGTCCGGGCCAATCTTACCCGTCAAAATACGATAACTGAGAATCATGTCCCCTCTTATCCTTCGGTAGTGCATTGAGTACATCCCCAGAATGAGCAAGCGTTCAGGATACGTCTGTCCCCGTAGACCCTGCACTAACCGAGTGCCCACTCGTAACACCCTCTCCAAGTCCATTTCGTCTCGGTTAAGACATGGTGGGCAAGCCTGAATACAATATTCCAGGTGGGGTCGGACGAATACCGAGAATAACTTCACAAACAAATTGGCCGTTAGCATTCCGAAACAGCGGCGGATAAACCACATCACACGAAACTCTCGAGAAGCAGCCTTCTTCCAAATGTCTCCAGAATGAAGTGCTGATGCGTGTAAGACTCCTAAATCAACCTGATGAGTGACAACAGGGAGTTCACCACCACCGACAACATATCGGGTGAGAGGATTAGCAGCTCCGATTCGGAGAAAAGAGCACTTGGCCCTATGTATGGGCATCAACCACAAGGTAGACCATTTCCAGAGTCTAAGCAAGGCATGCTGAATTGCCTCAGGACCCCCCGGGATATCCACAATATTTCAGAGCTTAAGGTCGTCAGCAAACATTAGTGATGACATCCCTAGCTCTCCCGGCAAGTCATTTACATAGATCACGAACAATTGCCGCAATACCGAGCCCTGCGGGACGCCACTAAGGACAGCTTGCCTGAGCGAAAGGCTACGTCCCACTCGTACGCACTGTTCCCTCCCTTCAAAGAAGGCAGACACCCATTAAAGGGCGTGACCAGATATCCCGTAAGACCTCAACTTTAGTGAGAGCCGAATAGGTGGAACAGTGTCAAAAGCTTTCGAAAAGTCCACGAATAGCACGTCTACAGCGTGGCCACTGTCTACCGCTTCGGTCCAGCTTTCACGAGCTACAAGTAAATTAGTCTGGCATGAAAATCCCTTGCGGAATCCATGTTGCGCAACACTGAGAAGGTTGAATCTATTCAGGTGGTTTTGCACTGAATCCCTTAGCAGCTTTTCAAACAACTTGACTACTACGCTTGTCAAACTGACAGGCCGGTAGTTCGCGGGTAGAGCGCTGTCACCGCCCTTAAAAATCGGACAGATGATTGCCTCCTTCCATTCCGAAGATAGGATGCAGCTGTCCAACGATATTGTAAACATGCATGTGAGAGGACCACTAAGCTCAGTGGCCAATTCATGCAACAGCTTCGGATGAATTGAATCAGGACCGGAAGCTTTAGAGGGATTAATGCCTTGCAGTAGCTCGAAGACCTGAGTCTCCGTTATGTTAAACAGCTAAGCAAGAATCCTCTGGAATTCTTGAAATTACTTCAACCTGTGGTAAAGAGGTCTCCCGAGCAAAAACCCCAGTATACTGATCACTCAGTATACAAGCCTTGTCATAGTCGGTTCGCGCACGGGTCCCGTCTGCTCGCAATAATGCTGGTATAGACAGTTTTGCCCCGCTGCGTCTTTTAACGTACGCAAAAAACTTCTTGGGATTAGCTGCAGCCGAGTACGCTAAACTCTGCTCGTACTGGAGACGAACAGTTCTGAGACGCTGCTTATATTTATTTCTAATCTCCCGATAACTACCATAGGTACCGGCTGATGGAGCTGCTTGGTAGGTTCGCCAGCATCTAGACCGTTTCTTGAGTAGGTACTTGCCTGTGGTATCTATCCATGGAGGCTGTGCACTTAACCTTCTTTTCCTCATGAGTGGAATATAGGGAGTGGAAACCTCCGTAAGATATGCCGTAAATTTATCCCAGGCTAACTGGACAGGGTCAGCCATCGAGATCTCACAGTTCAGAACTGAAGCCTTAGCTCGCATGGCACTAAAGTCCGCCCGCCAAATATTCGGAAGTAATTCAACAGCGGTCTCTTAGTGTCTTGAAAGAGCACATCGAAAGGATATGCATGCGTGATGGCTGGACCCTAGAGGTGCACCGCATGAAACGTCAGTCACGAAGTCCAGGGACTTAGCGAAAACCAAATCTAAAGTAGATGGTATTTGGTTGTCCATATACCTAGTGGGAAAGGTCACGAACTGGTGCAAAGGCACTTGGAGAGTCAGTTCAAGAAAGTCTGCACCGAATGTTCTTGATGCCGAATTGTAAGAAAGATCGGCCTAACAGACTTCCGGAAGGTTGAAATCCCCTAGAACTATACATTTATTCGCAGACTGAGTGCGAATAAAATCAATTATCCCCCTGGAAGAACTTCCAGGACTTCTGTATATCATTATAACTGTAAACTGGGTAGAGGAAGTGCACAAAACAACCGATAGGGCTTCAACAGTCTGATCCGACGACTGGAATGTGCAGGTTCTCAACACATCTAAGTTACAGCTCACATACAGTACAACTCCTCCGCCTTGGTGACCAACGGAGCGATCAGTTCTAAGCAGCGCGTAGCCAGGTAAACATACCTCACCGTCCGTGATATCCGGAGACGACCACGTTTCAGTGAAAGCATGTCGGGACGAGATTTGTCTACAAGTAGACCCAACTCGTGCACCTTGTTCCTTAGGCTACGAACGTTGCTAAGTACTACCTCAAGTAAGTCGGCACAACCATCCCTGGGTTCTGATAGGGCGGAAAATAACTTCCGGCTGACCACCTGAAAACCCACCAGACGGAGGCCTTGCTCACCAGCCGCCCATCTAGTTTTGAGGTCTTTCATAGCCTCCTTTAACTTCAATCTATCTGCCAGTGGTAGGTCCGGCTGAACGCTGACACTACTACCCTAAAGTTTGAATGCAAACCGCAGTAACGATTTGCGTTCCTCTAGGGTAGAAAGGTCCACGCGAAGTAGTCGGGGTCGCGGATTTGGCGGAGCGATAGGGACGTTCCCCAATCTGGTCAGCTTCCTGACAGTGACACCAGGGAAGCCAGGTGGAAGCAGCTTGCTGTCACACAGTTTCAGCCACTTGATGTCATCCAAGATGCGTTCCCTTGGAAGAGCGGCCGCAGATTCAGTAACGTTACGGAATATAACGCCACTATCCGTGAAAGAGTCGTCACGACGGGGTGTGTTTACCCCACGTGCCTTGGATTCGATACCTATACCAGCTGTTTTCGAGAGGACAATCCGCGTACAGTTCGTCCAACAACCCCATTAGGACCACTGATCCTGCTTTCGGACACACAACCTATGTCAATACCCAGTGCGTCCAACGTGCGTGCGAGTACAGCCGGTTGACCTTTTGGATCATTGGATAATAGAGAGCAGAAGGAAATTCCTTTGTCAGCTCTGTCACTTCCCAATCGTTTCAGAGATAGTCTGGGTCATTGCGGAACAAGGTCCCACAGAGAACCACTGAAGCTGCATTGGAAACAGGTGGATCCCCGTAAACTAAAATGAGAATCCAATAAATGCTTGAAACGTTCCTCGGTCTCGGCAACGACGATGGACTCCGGAAGGCGGTTCTAGTCATTCACAACGCGAGTGGATAAAGCCAGGCTGGATCGCACTCGATCACTCCTCGGTTTAAACAGCTTCAAACTGTGGCCTCTTGTTGAACTCTCTGTGTTGAGATGAAAGAATTCCTGTAATTCCCTCCCTAACTCTCCTCTAAGAATACGTCGTGTGAAGGTCAAGTCTCCGCGATGACGACGGTAATCCATGGAAAAGAGATACAGTTGTTTGAGTCGGAGAGAATAGGACAGGTCTCGCAGCTCAGCAACAGATTTGGATCCACACCGTTGAATCTTTTCAATCATATCACATTCAAATTTCGTAGGTAGGTAGGCGGTGGGTAGCCCGTATTCCAGAAGCGGGCGTACATGTAAAGTAAACAGGAGTCGGAAGACCCCCTGGATCAGGCGAGAGAAGACTGCGTATAGAGTGAAATATCCTGTAAGCCGCAGCGACCTTTTTCTTGGTATCTTCATTAGATTTGAGGTCAGACGAAAGTATCACTCCGAAATCCCTCTCCTGAGTGGCGTTTCTGAGTAAGGAACCACTAATATGGCAGATTCCAAATGGGGCAGACGCACCAACTGGAAGAACTGAACACTTCTCATGATTCATTGGCAATTGCCACTTAATTGACCAATCATGTAGCAGGTCGAACGTCGATTGCAACCTGTCAGCATCTTCCATACTGGATACCTCCATCCACAGCTTCAGGTCGTTGGCGTAGATTAGGCAATCCGCCTGGAGTGTGGACTGTCATTGATGAAGAGGTTGAAAAGCGCGGGACCGAGGACAGAACCTTGTGGGACTCCACTAGTCATGAGAACAGGGGCGGAAAATGTTTCGTTTACTTGCACCTGCATCGTGCGGTCGCGAATAAAATCAGAGATCCAGGAGAGAAGATTCCCGGCAATACCGATTCCTCGGAGTTTAAGCAAAAGTCGTTCGTGCGGGACCATGTCGAAAGCTTTGCTGAAATCCACAAACACAACGTCCAAGCGTTTGCCGGGATCTAGCGATTTCGCCCATTTCTCTTTAGCAACTAGTAAGTTCGGGGTACATGAGCGTGCCCTACGAAAACCATGCTGTGCACAATAGAAGAGATTCAGTTCCTCGAGATAGAGATTAAGAGCCTGCTTCAAGATCCGCTCCATAACTTTACACAATATCGACGTTAAGCAGATAGAACGATAGTTGGCTGGATCTTGCCTGTTCCCTCCTTTGTATATGGGTTTTACAATGCCCACTTTCCAAACCGACGGGAGACGCCCAGCTTTAAAGGAAAGACGGAAAATCTGACAGATAGGAGGGGCGATGTACTGCGCCACGGTCCTAAGGAACAGGGGGTGCAAGCCATCCGGGCCGGGTGAAGAATGCGGATCTAAATCAAGGAGAAGTTTAACCACAGAATTAATGTTAATGTCCACTTGATCCAATTGATAAGTAAAACTGGACACAGTGTTGTCGCAAGCGAGAGTTTCTTTCGCGAAGACAAAAGCGTACTGCTGGGCCAAAAGACGCTTTATCAGCGTCTTCGTAAAGTAAATTTCGATGATCAAAGAAACACAAGGTGGGGATGCCACTGCCAGTCCTGGTGCTTCTTTCTAGATAAAAGAAAAGCATTTTGGATGTCGTTCTGGAATGTGCTGCTAATGATAGTTTTTACTGCTGACGTTTCTGCCACTTTAACGTGACACAAGCATTTCTGGTAGACTTGTAGGAAGAGTAATCGAACTCTGTTTGAGATTGCCTGAAACGATCCCACAATTTGCGTTTTCTGTTCATCAGAGATCTCAATTCACTGTCAATTCAAGGTGGACCCCTCTTGAAGGACTTTCTACGGGAGAAAGGAACGACCTGCTCAATTAGAGAAGTCATTTTGAAGAGCACAAGGTTCCACGCATCATCAAGAGGAATGGGATCAGGAATACTCCAGTCCATAGCGCTTGCGGCTGTTCTCAGACGGAGGGGATCCGCATGCCAAAAGTTCCGACGACAACCACCTTGGCTATGGACCGTGAGGCGACGTGTCCATTGGAATGAAACGACAAAATGATCACTTTTGCCAATGGGTTGAAGAACTGTTAGATTCGTGACATCTGACTGAGCCGGGGTGAGCACTAGGTCCAGAATGTTTGGCGTTTGGTCGGCAACAATGCGGGTTGGCATGGTGACGTGTTGAAACAAATTACAATTGATAACAGTCCCAAGTAAGTTAGCATCAAAAGAATCAGGTGGGCGACCACAAAGAAGTAAGTCCCAATCGATATTAGGGGTATTAAAATCCCCCACGATAAGATTGTCCTTTCCAGTATCGTGTTTCCTGGTCGAATCGAGCAAATGAACTCCAGATCCCGATGGCGCTCTGTAGACAACACCAATAGTGTAGGATCTGCATCCATCATGAATATGGCACCAAAGGGCATCAAAATCACCATCGTCGCCACTAGTAGCTGCAACCAAATGGACCTTGAGATCGGCCTTCCAGTAAAGTATAACGCAGCCACCGGGCCTACATCCAAGGCGGTCGGCTGGACAGAGACTGTATCCGGGGTTAGAAACCTCTGAATCTATGATGTCCACCAAAAGCCAAGTTTCGGTAAACGCCATCAAGTCTGGGCGAGTATCTGACGCAAGCATCTGTACCTCATCAAGTTTATTTCTCAGACTGCGTACACTGGCAAAAATTACACGCAGTCCGTTCTCGTGCTCTACGGTCCTGGGTTGAGGAGAATTGGCCTCCACTGGGTTCTCGGGGCTCTCCGGATTACGCGAAAATCCACGATGTGGAGGTCTGTCTCACCATTCGCTCGACGGGACCGGAGCTCATCAACGGCTGTTTTCATTTTAATACGATCTTCCGGAGAAAGATCTCTCAGGACGTAAAAAGGCTCACCTTTCAAACGTGGGGTACGCCGGAGGATGCGTCGGCATTCCTCTTCGCTTTGGCATGCGATCTTGAGAGGGCGTACCTTGGAAGGATCCTCTTGTTTTCTGCCAAAGCGGAAGGCAGAGATAATGTTTATACCCAATTCACCTTCATCAAATAAAATGAATCATTCGCTCAAGGAACCCTTTGTCATCCAGCATCCTTTCTGCAGAGGTGTGCTTGGTGGATTCTTGGGCGTTTACATTGATAAGACATCATTCACGACAGGGTGGTAGAGCGCAACCAGATCTGAGGCTGTGGTGACGCACTGTCCTTAATCAACTTTTCCAGCTAGTTGACTTTGTCGAGAACAGATTTCATTTGGGTCTGGGAAGCAGTTTTCTTGGGTCTGGACTTAGACTTCGCCTGACGCATTGGGACAGTGGGAGTTTTCCTCACCACGGCAGCGTATGTCTCAATCGTGGGCTCACTGGGCAAGGCGAGTGTCAACGGTTCTGATTGGGAAGCAGATGAGACACGGCTTCGTTTACCCGTGGGTGTAGTTGAGCCGGAATTAGGCGTGGACGAAAAAGGTGATGAAACAATAGAGTCCAATGCAGTGGAAGCTTCAAACTTCGTTGGAGTAGAATGAGGGCTCAGGACTGGCAGTCCGACGTGAAGGCATCGACTGTTTAATAAAGTACGGCAGCGGTGACAGGAAACAATGATAGCCGATGTAGTATATCGTTGCAGAGACCTGTGAGAGCGACGTCCTCTTGAGTGTTACGTTCCACTGTGATCTTCTGGGCGAAGAAAAGAGAATAAAGATCGTTTCTGGAGAATCATTTAGTGAATATTTGGACCTCATCTTCCATGGCGTCCAAATGCTTGTCCTGTAGTAAAGGTGTCACCACTCGTTCCAAAGCAGTGCAGTGCTCTGAATGTGATGGGTGGATGCACATCGCCTGCTGCGGCATCTGTCCTGATCAATATGTGCACTTGCAGCGATTCACCTCGCCTGCCATTAATTTCTTTTGCGACAACTGCCGTGCCTCACTGAATTGCAGGCGTCTTCTCGCCGGACTATCTGCGTTGAGCATTGATTCTTCTTCTCCGACGAAGCCTGATACGATTCACGATTCATCTGCTCCACCGTGCTCACCATCAACATCTACCTCCGGTTGGATCACCCCCATAGGCAAGCGAAGTCGAACCACGTCCACTACGCATACGGATCCATCTACACAGATCCTGCCCACTGATCCCACCACAAGATCTTATGCGGCAGTTGTGAGGGAAAGCGCGGTCTCTGTCCCTATTTGCAAAAGCCCGACTACAGGTGGCGCCAAGTCCAGGCCTAAGCCCGTCGAGAAACCCAAACCTAAGCTATCATCTCAGTCTCAAATGAAGCTTGTTCTCGACAGACTATCTGAGCTTGAGAAAGCTGTCAAGGAAAATCCGCCCCGTAGCAAGCCACATGTTCCTGAACGTACCCAGCCATCTCGCGACCGTTGTCTTATCATCATGAACGCAGCGGAATCGGAAAAACCAACCCCTGCGGAAAGAATACTAGATGACCAAACACTGCTTGAGCGATTGGTCTCATTGCTATTTGATAAAGGTGAACAGGGAATCAATATTGTATCTGCCTTCCGTCTTGGTAAAAAACAAGAGGATATCTCGAGAAATCGCCCCCTTAAAATCGTTTGCCGGGATGAGGAGGAATGCCGACGCATCCTGCGAAGGACCTCGCGTCTCAAAGGCGAGCCATTCTATGTACTTCGTGACCTCTCACCAGAAGATCGAGTCAAAATGAAAAAGGCCGTAGAAGAACTACGTACAAGACGGGGAAGTGGTGAAACAGACCTCCATATTGTGGATTTTCGAGTAGTTCGAAGGACTCCGAAAACCCGTTGGAGGCCCATTCTCCTCACCCCCGGACAATAAACTATAAGGTCCCGCTGGAAACCACTGTTCGTCCTCCCCGGGACTTAAAAACAAGGAGAAAGAATGGACTACAGGTGTTGGTTGCAAATGTCCGTAGTCTCAGAAACAAATTTGACGAGGTACACGCTCTTACCGCAAAGCTACTTCCTGACCTGTTGGCCTTCACTGAGACTTGGCTCACTTCAGACATCTCCGACTCTGAGATCCACATCTCAGGATACCAACTTTTCCGTACTGACCGATCTGGAGCTAGAGTTGGTGGTGGCGTAGTTCTCTACTGGAGAGAGGATCTTAAAGTTCATCTCGTAGAAACCGTCAGCGACGCTGTTGGTGGCGCAGAGCTACTCTGGTGTAGGATCAACGATGGCTTCAAATCCCTTATGGTTGGCGTCATCTACAAAGCCCCGTGGGGACATGGTACTTCTGTACTAGACTTTATCAACTCGCATGGAAACCGCAGAGATTGTCTTATTGTGGGCGACTTCAATGCCCCGCATGTCAATTGGGATCTACTACACTGCCACCTTTCCCCCGAGTCATTTGACACCAGCCTCCTTGAAACTGTCCTCAAAACGAATCTCACCCAGCATATAACATCGCCCACCAGGCTTCTTCCCGGCCAGACTCCGCACATTCTTGATCTTGTGCTCACTCCGTCCCTGGCAGATGTCTCAGAATTGACCCTTCTACCACCCATAGGCAAAAGCGACCATTGTACAATCTCCTTCCTATGGACTAAACGTCTAGCTATCCGAACCCGGAGCGCACACCGTCGCAACTTCTGGCGAACCGACGCATTCAAGCTAAGGGTGGCAGCAGGTACATTGGACTGGAATGTTCCACAACACTTAGATCTCGATGCTGCTTGGAACGATTTATTCCGCAAATTGAAGCTCCTCATCGAGGAGGCCGTCCCATTCAACAGTAACAGGCCTCTTTCTAAGGGTCCCCCCTGGATCGACCGAGAACTCAGGGCCAACATGAAACAACGACGAAAACTATGGGACAGATTCAAGCTTTCCCGCTTAGACTCAGACTACTCTAAATACAAAGCCATCAGGAACTTCTGCTCCCTGCAGAAACGTGAAAAGAGACAACGATACGAACATAGCCTGGCCGAACAATCTCTCTCTAGGCCAAAGATACTATTTTCATACCTTAATAGATCCTCCAAGACGGGCTGTGGAATTCCTGCATTGTCTACTAATGAGCCAGATATGATACACTATGATGATGACGCCAAAGCTGACCTCTTGGCTCTACAGTTCTCCTCAGTATATACGAAGGGAGACAGACTCGCAAACCCTCATGTAGTTGCACATACAGTACCTCTGGAACATATCGATATCGATGCAGGTGCTACCTTGAAGCTACTACTAGAACTGAACTCCTCTTCCTCACCAGGCCCAGACGGGTTACATCCACATTTTCTCAAGATGGTTGCAGAATTCATTGCCGTCCCACTTTGTCAAATCTTTCAGCTCTCTCTTAAAGCTGGTCGACTACCTGTCGATTGGAAGACGGGTGTAGTTATGCCGAAATACAAAGGTGGAAACCGCCAGGACCCTGCGAACTATCGGCCAATTTGCTTGACGTCGGTCGCCTGCAAGATCATGGAAAAGCTCATTAAATCTGCTCTCCACCGACACTGCGAAGATCTGAACTTCACCTCAGTCACTCAGCATGGCTTCCGAAAGGGGCACTCCTGCATCACTAACCTGTTGGTCGCTAGAGAGAAGTGGGCTAAATCAGTGGACGCTGGAAAACGTTTAGATGTGGTCTTCATCGACTTCAGCAAAGCTTTTGACAGAGTCCCACATCAGGAACTACTCTCTAAGCTCGGCGGAATTGGCGTGACAGGGAACCTCCTACTATGGATCAGTGACTTCTTGCAAGGCCGGAACATGCAAGTCAAAGTAAACGATACCCTCTCATTCCCCGTGCCTATGTATAGTGGCGTACCACAAGGCTCCGTTCTCGGACCGGAATTGTTCAAGATATATATCAATGATCTACCAAGTATGCTACAAACGGACTGTCTGATCTATGCAGACGATCTCAAGCTATGGTCGGAAGTGTCCAGCCTCGAAGACGCCGACCAATTACAGGAAACGCTTGATCTACTACACTCTTGGTCTATCAAGTGGGGTTTGCCGGTCAACAAAGATAAATGCTCAGTCCTTTCTATAGGTGCTGCTGAACCACTGGGCATCTATCACATTGGCGGGCACCTACTCAAGATTGCCACACAGGAAAAGGACCTGGGGACAATAATCTCCTCTGATCTCAAAACGACCCTTGACACGTTAAAGAAAACTGCTGCGGCGAACAGGATGTGGGGCGCCATAAGGAGATCATTCTCTAAAATGACGCCGCAGATATTTAGACTTCTCTTCACCTCCCATATCCGTCCCATTCTTGAATTCGGACATCCGGCCATAGCCCCTTTATCTAAACATGAAAGTGACAAGATAGAAAAAATTCAGCGACGAGCCTCGAAATTTGTCCTTGGGCTACGCAACCTCCCGTACCCCACCCGCCTACAGAGGATGAACCTTTTTCCCTTAGACTATCGCCGACGTCGCGGAGACCTCATCTATACCAGGCGCATCCTACGAGGAGAACTGGGAAACGAGCTAAGGCAGTTCTTTCAGCTAAGACTTGGCAGCTCGACTCGAGGTCACAGCTGGAAGCTTTTTAAACCGAGGAGGCTCAAAGTCCGCTCAGATGTCGCTCTCTCTACTCGAGTGATTAATGATTGGAACCGACTGCCGGACCCGATTGTCAATGCGCAATCAGAAGCGAGTTTCAAACGTTTGCTAGACATCTTCCTACTGAGTACTCCAGGATCCTGCAGGGCTGATATTACATCCTGAGCCATGACAGCCAACTCGCCTGCAATCCTTGGAAGATCGGGAAGCGAAGGAGCTGACACGGGACCCCCCTTCTGCTCTCTACCACTCAATGAACTCATAGAGTTCAGGACAAATGTCGCAGCAGGCAATATGTAGCCATCCGTCACACTCAGAGCACTGTACGGCCTTAGAACGCGAGATCACATCTTTACTGCAACTCAGACGTTTTGTCGTCATAGCTAACAACCCGGATAGCTCTTCCCACTCGATAAATCGAAAGCAAATCCCTCACAAAATCCGAGAATTTGGAAAGGGCGACGCTATTCGCAGTCTTAGAGTGTCAACCTTGAACGCCGCCAGGGAAGCTGAACAGCGTGGTCTTATAAGGGACGGATGATGATAGGCGTTCACTGGGTGTAGTGGGAAGGTGTCTGTCGATGCTGTGACTCCAGTGGCATTTCGGGTGCTCAGGTCAGGTCAGGTCAGGTCAGATGGACGATAGAGGCTTCCGCCTAACGAGCGTCCAGTTCTTGTGCCGGTAAGTGAAGCGACCCCCGGCACTTCGACGTTGGATTGTCTCTTCTTGCTTCTGCAATGGAAAGAAGCAAGAACAAGAGCAATCTCCGCACTTTCATATGCCAGCATCAAAATACACTACATATTAAAGTACAACTACAATAGTTCTGGAAAAAGGATGGACCAACAATTGTCTAAGCCCCTTTTGAAGGCTTCTACGGTCTCAGACTCCACTAAATCAGAAGGGAGTTTATTCCAGTAGTTAACTACCCGGTTCGTAAAAAACTTTGCCCTGATGTCCAAACGAGCTCTGTGATGTTTAAGCCTCAGGCGATGCCCGCGCAGATGGTCTGACGTAGCCAGTTCAAACAGATGGGTGGAACTAATACCACTAAGTCCCTTAATGATCTTAAACGTCTCTATCAAATCCCCTCTCAACCTACGCCGTTCCAGGGAAAATAATCCTAAGCTACTTAGACGATCTTCATAAGACTTCCCTCGTTGACCTTCAATCATCCTGGTCGCAAGTTTCTGAATCTTTTCTATACAAGTGATGTCACTACGGAGGTACGGTGACCAGGCTTGAACGCAATACTCCAGATGTGGCCTGACCACTGCTTTATATAAGGGCAGTTAAGCTGGTAATTATGGATGGAGTGTTAGTAATGGGGGGTCGGGATGGGAGTAAAACAGGTGAAAAATAAAGAAGAGGGACGCCAGCGGTAGCATGTTTTTGCTTATCCACCCTGTTGTATGTAGCAGATAAGGCTACTCTTGATACTCTGCACGACGGCCGATGCAAGAGGTAGTGAGTGTTTGGAGAAATTGCCACGGTCGTATGTGGCCTGAGATATTTCCAACGCGCTAATACCTAGGCGGATGATTAGAGTCCTCAAGTAAAACTTTCGGATCAAAAACCTGTCCGCACGGCTCAGGGGAGGCGGCTTTGATTTAGTTTTACAAAAATGGACGCCATCTCAATTCAAACCCCAACATGACGGACCAGGAGACTGAGTTTTTCTGACTTCTACCCATTGACCAACATGGCAAGAGGAGCTCTCATGGGGCCCGGGGCAGCACCCATTATAGCTTAACGGGTCAAAGAGACGTGCAAATCGTCGACCTACTTTAAGGTCTAGTCTCTCTCTGACGGAATACATGTGACCTGCTTTATGTTTGGCTCCGGACTTTACAGGACACCAGTCTTCGTACGGCACATCTTTTAAGTTGGGAATCAGCCTTGTGGCTACACGCTGTACGCGCTCAACCTTTTCTAGCTTGCCCCGGGTGATAGGACAATGCGCGAGAGAGCCATACTCTAGCAATGATCGTATTATTGAGATGAAGTGGCAAGTGTCTATCACTTCGGACCAAGTGCTGAAGCTGCGCCTGAGCGCCCAAATCATACGAAGGCTGTTTCGCTAAAGCCTATTGGTGTTGTCCATGGACTTCAGGTCGTAATGTGAGAGTACACCGAGATCGGGGACGAAAGGCGATGGATACAACGGTTGACCAGCCACCGTGTATGTTCGACTTTGCTCATACTCAGCATCATGCTTTGCGTCTTGACCGGGTTGAACCGAAGGTTGACCTCTGAAGACCAAGTGGAGAAGTGGCCGAGGTCCTGCTGAAGCAACTCACAATCATTGGGTGGGCTGATTGCTCCCCACACCATAAAGTCATGTGCGGACAACGCGCAAGGTGATTTCAATAGCTGAGGTACATTGTTTACATGGACCAGAAACAAAATCGGCTCCAGTACAGTGCCTTAGAGCATGCCGCTGCTCGATGGATACCAGTCGGCTAAATGGTGATCAACCTGGACTCTCCACTTTCGATCAACGAGGAAATTCCTGAACCATTGGTGCAGCAAGCCACCAACACCGCCCATGCTCAGCCTGTTGAGGAGCACTGCATGATTTACCTTGTCAAAAGCCTTACTGAAGTCAGTGTAAATGACGTCGACTGACCTGCCTTGGTTCATCACTTGTAAACATTCGTGCCACGTCAAGAGTAGGTTGGTGTTGCACAAGCGACCCTTCACGAACCCGTGCTGCGTGGGTGTCAGGAAGCTTTTTGACTCGAGAAGTTGCAGAAGACTCTTCTTCACGATCTTCTTCAGCGTCCTTGCGAAAACAGCGGTCAGGCAGATCGGCCGGTATTTATACACTTTTCTTAGTTTACCACCTTTCGGATTGGGCTTTACGACTGAGCCTTTCCAATTGCCCGATAATAGTCCAGTGGATAGTGACTAGCTGTACGGCTCAGTTACAGAAGGCGCGATGATGGCCCGTAGGGGCATGTGGATCAGTGAGTTAATGTCATTTTGGCCGGCAGCCTTCTTCCTATCAAGACGTGCCAAAGGCTTGCGTTCAGCTTTAATGCTGCATTCCAGTTCTGTGGGAGCGGTACTCGTCGAACTAGTTACAGACACCTGATCACGCGCAAATACGGAGGCAATGTGATCCGCCAAGGCGGGCGCACGGTCTATGCTCGAGTTTAGGGGCAGTAGTTCTTGGGGTTCCAATGTTGGCACATTGCCTGCAAGTCTCAGCCGACGTTTCACGTAAGCGAACGTCCACTTGGGAGCAGTTTTGTGGTTGTGGCAAACTGCTCTTCGAAGCTTTTGTGCTTTTTGTTTTTGCGTTGTAACAGAGCTTTCACGGTATGTTGTAAGCCTTGCAGTCCTAATCAGAACCAAATAACACGAAGTTGTTCCATAGTCAGGCCAGTTTGCTGTACTCCTTAACGAACCAATGTGGTTTGACTGGACCAACTTCCGGTTTTTGCGGGGTACAAATCAGGTGAAGCACGGTTTCCATCCCACTTTAATCATAGTCCAACGGGTTGTTAATAGATGCGTCCTCTGACAAAGACCAATCAAACTGGCTGGCTGCTTGAAGGAGGCCGTTAAAATCTGCCTTCCAATAGTTGTAGGCTGGCTTCCGCCGACGAGAATACGGAAGCAGCAGTTCCAAGCTGGCTATCATCATCGGGTTAGCGCTCACTCTCTGTGCCCCAAAGGCTTGAATGTAATGCACACATTGCTCACAGTTGTTAAAATGCAGGTTTAAACACGATGGAATCGTGCGTTTGGTTATGCTCGTCGGTTGGTTGACGTGTTGTGTGGCTCCCGTTATAAATTTCAACACTGTCATCCTCCTCTCGAGTTCGTAATGGCCGGGGAGGAGATCAGCATCGGGGGTAAGTTGAAACCGCCCATGAGGTGTAGGAATAGGGGACGACTCATGTGGTTGCGGATATACTACAACCAGTCCAAGCAGCAGGTCAGTGGACTGCGGCATACACGCCGGCGAGCATCTCGCCGCGTTTCAGGTGACTCAACTACCATAACTGCCCAAACAGACCATCAGCGCTTCGGTAGGCGCTCACTAGTCTCCTTCACAAGGAATCCTTTTCGTACAGCGGAACGCCACCGCACTCGTTTGATGATCTATCACAGCGGAAGCCTGAATAGCTGCGGATTTCCACTTCTTGGGCAGTTACGTCGGCGTTTAAAAATGTCTCAGAAAGGTCTAATACGTCTGGCCGCTGAGGGGATAATGATGATGATGATGGACGGTGATGATGATGATGGACGACGCTGGATGACGGTGGATGATACTAGATGGTGATGGGGGATTATGGATGATGGTGGAAGATGATGGATCATAATGGATCATGATGGATGATGAGGGGTAGTGAGGATGGATGATGATGGATGATGCTGAATGAGGTTGGAGGATAATGCATGATGACTGATGATGATGGATAATGATGAATGCTGATGGATGATGATGAACGCTGATGGATGAAGGAGGAAAATTATAGCGCCCAAAAATAACTGCTATCTTCCACGTGCATTTTAATTGTTAGTCGCTTTTACATTATGCTCACTTGTTTTAATCTTCCTTCCAATCGGCTCGACATTCGACCGCCTTGTATGTTCCCACGCTCGCGTGTTCGTTACTGTCTTGATTCATCCGTCCGCGTCTTCTTGTAGCCCATCGAATGCAGTCCGCTGCGTCTGACTCCAATTGCGTCCTGATATTCGCGCTTAATTTCGTGCACCCTCTCGGACTAGTATTAACTAGTCCCACTAATTGGTGATTCGCAAGGGCGAATTTAACTTTTTTCCTCGTTTGTATCTTTGGTGAATTCGTTCCCTTTTCTGAATTATCTACCTGTATTCGTTTGTTTCTTACGTAATTTTAGTACTTTTATCGTGTTTTTCTGCACCCTATAGCTTTTTGACTCACAGTTCGAGAGGGGCATCTGGGTCGTTTCACAGCGAAAACATGCTTACTTCGGCTGTTCCGAATTTCATGGAACCCAGCCCAGAGGTTTGGTTTTACGATATTCGAGATCAAACTGGAAAATAAGGGCATTACGGCGGACTGTCCGAGGTACAATCAACTCGTCCCATGCCTTCATCGTCGGTTGCTACGCTGATGGAGGACATTTTACTCTGCCCATCGAATGAGGCAAATTATGAAACGGTGAAGCCAGCGGGTTTAAAAGAGTTACGGCCCAGCGCACCAACTCGATTTGAACAGGTCAATGGTCTCAAGCATGGAGATCAAAACTCGTCGACATTGCTCCGCGAACTTCAACACATCGTTAGTCCCTTATTCTTGAGCTTAGAAGGCATAAAGGAGCTGTAGTTTGCACGTCTCCCAGATCCATTGCCGGTAATGCTGTCCAGGTTTATAGATTCACCCCTGAGAGAATTACCTACCAAGGCAGGCGCTGCGTTCGAACGTCTTGCGCGGCAGACGAACAGTAGCTCCGGGGACCTATTCTCACGGAGGAAATCCGAATCCCATATTTGTTTCCAGATGTCAGGTCGATCTGACCCTAAAGACAAGAACATGGCGCTTCTTCGCAGCAGCATAGCAGCACTGAGAGCTTCGAAGCGGCGTGCGCCACGGTCCAATGCTGACCAAGTTTTGGCTATCGTTCAGTACCGCTCCCTGCGCCTGCACCTGCACCGAGTGCGTCCCGTTCGGCACGAAAGCGCAACATTTGGCCTGCACGTTCTCAGTCAACTAATTGCAAAGACTTTGAAGAAGTATGTTGGTATCACCGCAAATACGGTGGAACAGCTAGACGTTGTCGGGCTCCCTGCATTAGGCCCGACCCAGCTGCTTCAGGAAAAGCGAATAGCCCGCATACTAGCACGACAAACGTATCATTCAATAACCAAGCAAATCGCCTGTTTTATGTTAGTGAGCGACGTTCTTCTATCACGTTCCTAATCGACACGGGAGCGGAAGTCAGTGTCATCCCAACGACCGCTAACGACAAGAACTCAGAGCCTACGTACAATTTGCGTGCCGCCAACGGCTCTCCGATAGCACCATTCGGTCAGTGTCTGATGAACCTGGGCCTCAATCTTCGCCAAGTTTTTCACTGGATCTTCATGGTTGCGTCTGTACCTTTCGCAATTATCAGTATCGACTTCCTCCCACATTTTGGGTTGCTTCTTTATGCTGGTCGCCACAGACTTTAGTGGACCGTACTAAACTAGGGGTTGAAGGCGTTGTTACGTACGCCCCGAAAATCAGTCACATTTTTCGAATCGTCGATGTACCATTAGATTACGCGAGCCTACTGTCTGAATACCCGCGACTGGTGCGATCAGCTACAAATCTTCTGCCAGTCAAGCCAGAGGTCGCTAATCACAGTCACGCGTGGTCAGCTGCCTAGATGTACTGAGGAAGATCAAAAAATGCGCAATCGGTGCTTCAAAACTAAAGAATTCCACATCCTTGTTCACATGAAGGGAACCTTAACCAACGGGCAAAATGCGCAGGAATCTGCCAACGTTGCTCAAGAAGATGCTGTCCTTAAATCTAACAATAAAACCAAGTTACTCGGTCAACTACTCCGACAATGAAGCAAGCAAAAATCTACGCCTGTTGCCTCACTGAGACTCCCTGACACATCCGTTATTAGCGATCCATCAAAAAGATGTGAGACCCTCAATGGATACATCGGCAATTCTTTCCCTGACGCTAACGGAACCTCACCAGCTATGCCATCTAGGCGCACCAATGACTCACTCGACACTAATAATTTTGCCCTGCGTTCAATCACTCGAGTAATCAGCTCAGTCAAATGGTCGTCACATCCTGGTCCCGATGGTCTCCTCTCAACGCCTCTGATACTCGGTGGCCAGGAAATTCCAGTTCTACTTCTCAACCTATTTAACCTTTTCATGACAAACTGGATTTATCCAACCACATGGAAACATCCACCGTCATCCCCAAACACAAAAAGGGCAGTCAGCAGAACATGGAAAACCATTGCCCAAACAGCTACACGCCCATGGCTTTAATAGTAATGAAACGAATAGTCAAAGAAACCATTCTCACCTTCCTGTTTAGTCGTAACCTCGTCACTAGACAATAACATGGAGTTCTACCGACTAAATCTTGTCAGACCTGCCAATTTGAGTTCCTTAACCACGTAACAGATTGACAACAAGCAAGCGCTAGCCAGACTCTTCCTAGACATGACAAAAGCCTTTGACAGAGTACCACATACAGAACTTTTGATGAAGCTGGTATCATACGGTATCTCCGGCAAACTGCACACAATTCTCATCATATCTTACAGCGCGCTCAGTCAGTAATGGTTGGGGACTTTATGTCACTTCCAAAACCAGTCAAAAGTGGCGCAATTCAAGGAAGCGTTTTAGGCCCTCTATTTTCATGCTCTATATCAACGACCAGTTCCAGGATTTTAAACATGGGACACAATACCTCTTTGCCGACGGCATCAAAAGTCTTCTCATTTCACCCGTCAAACTTCCACACCACCCTTTCCCATATACCATACGACTTAAGCGCCCTAGTTGTATGGTGCGACACATGGAAGTTGGCATTCACACCAGCAACATGCAGAATGTACTTACATACGGTTGCACTTTGCCTTCCAATACCTTAATGCTACAAGTCACGCCATTAAGGAACTGCCTAACTCTGCAGGACTTCGGCGTTCACTACTCCTGTTCGCTGAACTTCGCGGAAAAAGTAGTTTACTCAGCAACAAAAGCGAGCACTCTCATCGGATACATCCCCAAAACTATGGCAATACCAGAATCTAAAACCGCGTGCTTCAAAACATGTGCTTGGCCTCTGCTAGAGTACTGCACTATAGTATCCACAAACCTAATGAAATACGACAGAATGGCCCTCGGAAAGGTTCAGCGTGCCTTCAAAAGCGCTTCCTGGAGCACTCAAGTCTTAGCTACTTTGATCCATGCAACACACTTAAGCTCGACCCGTTATGGCTGCGCCGACTGAATAGCAACCTAGCCTTTTTCGATTGCTAAAAATCCCAATGGGAGCTTATTGACCCCTGTCTCAGACTCATATAACACTTCGTACTCCCTACGTGATAGACCCTACTCCATCATCCTACCAATAACCCGCAGTAGTATTGGCTCCAACTTCTACCTCTACTGATACACACATGTATGGAATAGGTTGCCTCTCAAAATAAGGGCATCTATGAATATAAACCAGTACCGCATCCTTAGCAGCAAATACCTTTCTGTCACACAAGTTGCCGAACTACTGAACATTAACCGTCAAGAAAACGATTTGTTTTAAACCGGCCCGGACCACTTATATTCAACTTTTCTTACCTTCCCACACTGTCTCCTTCCCGACTCCTAATATTCCTATCTGCCTGCTTCCTCCAACAACCCATTATGTCTTCCATCATCTAGGCATCAGCCACCGGATTACGAATGCCTATGCATCCCCCAAACCTACCACATCTGGCTAGCTAGGGACATATGCCTCCGGCTAATCGCAACACCATAACTAGCTACCATCTAGCTGGTGAATCCGACATGCGTAGGACCTTAGATACCGGTTGACGTTGCCCAATTATGTTCTTTATCGCATTGCTGACACCGTTCTCTCTTATACTTGTCCCCCTATTAATCACGACATCATTGAATATTCTCTTTTAATCGCGCTTCCATTTACCGTATATTCCTACTACTTCTCTTGCTTGTTTGGCCCTGGCCTTCCTCACCCGTTAAGGAATGTCTGTATCACTTACATTCGCTGCATGTTGACGCATTTTGTGACACTATAGATATACACAAGTGACCAAGCGTCTTAATGGAATGGCCACATCTGGCCACTGATAGCTTTTCCTAGCGCCACCATCTGTCGATCATCTTAAATTCGGTCACTGTTTAGAAGCAGCTAGTGGTCGTACGCTCCAAGCATCTCTGCGCATATCCGGAGCTTGATAAGAGCCACTCTCTTTTATCTCCAAACTTCATTCTTTGGTACTGCCTGCGTCAACTACATTTGCTGTTTTTTGAGTTATTCTGAGACACTTTAGATATCTACCAATCCACTAGAAGGCTTCACTCCAATGCCGTTGCCAGCCGTTGATACTCTCTAGCTTAGTACCATTGTCAGTCCTCCGTATGACCTGCGTCACTACATTTCAGCTGCAGCAAGTCATTGTGGGTAGCGTACATCTTTGCGCTAGGAGACACGCTTTATCTCCCCAACACTTACGTTCTTGTATTGTTTGCAACACATACCTTCGCTGGTTTGTTGCCTTCTTCTGTCACTGTAACTATCCACTAATAACTAGAAGGCTTAATGCGAATTCAGTCGCTGTCCACTGGTTCTCTCTCTCAACACCATTATCCTTCGTTCCTCTTATCCTCATCACGTTTCCTGCAGTGATTCGTTGTAGGCTCCATGTCCCTTCTGCGCAGATCTTGAGCTTGCTAGGATACGCTCCTTGTATCTTCATCATACATTCTCTTGGAGTGTCTGTATTACTTACGTTCGCTGGCTTGTTGATGCATTCTGTGACCCTGTAGGCATACCTAGTGGCCAAGCATCTTATTGGAATGGATACATCTGGCCAGTGATAGTCTTTCCTAACGCCACCATCTGTCGGTTCTCTTAAATTCCGCACTTCTGTTACGAAGTAGCTAGTGGTCGTTGGCTCCATGCATATGCAAGTATCCAGTGCTTGTTAGGAGCCACTCCGTATCTCACTAACCTTTATTCCTTTAGAATAGCCGTATGCAATCTTTTCGCTGCCTTACCGCCAATCGACCTTCAGATCTTTCACGCGGCAACCTATTTATTTCTCACTTTCTTATTCTGCGCTCCCCATGGTAGTAGGCTAGCTACTTTCTGTTCATTCACCTTGCAATCATCACCAGCCTACTAAATCTTCGTTCTCTCCCAACGCAAATTTTGCCTCATACTAATCTGATACTTCGTGGATTACTTACCGGCACAACGTCCTTGTCTCTACGCAGGCGTTAGCAATCTACCCATTCGGCTAATAATTCTGTAGGACATTTAAAAGGCACTTTCAGCACAATCACTGTTGCATGGTGTGCACGCTTTTGTCGCAACTACAAATGTTGTAACATAAGACATTAACAATGTTTAACTCCACGTCTGCTCTCGCGGTCTTCTCTCAGTTGTCCCTGAATTGCTCTTTCCTCTGAGGTCCGGAAATTCTTGGAGATCTGGGTTGGGACTGGAGAACAGTTTTCGCCCAAGACGGACGTAACAACCGCCAAGGACCTACATGGAGCATGGTTGTACACCAAAGTGACAACTTCAATCACCAAAACCGTTGTCCAGTATGGAGAGCTGGAAACATCTTCACACTCTCATAAACTATACATATGAAAAATCCAGACTGAAGAAAATTTGAACTTTTGCTCACTTGGACACACAACAAGACGACTATTCAAGATGTCCCCATATTCAATCGGCCTCAACAATTATGGCGGCCCTGATCAAGTTCAAGTTCAGATGGGACTGGTACGGTAGGAGAATTCCGTGGGTGTTCCTATTTGAGTGGATCGTTGAGCCAGGAATTGATGAAGTACTCAGTTCTTGATGGATCTAAAAGGGAACAGCCGTATCGCACCCTGGCCAACCAGTTACAGCCCACATTTCCTGCCCTAGCATTCCCCACTGTGGCAGTCACGTGAAGTAAGCAATAGATAAGAATTAAACCCGAAGGTACAGAATAAGGAAGTGCGCTTGAAATAAGAAAATAGTACCAATGCGTAAAGAAAAGTAGAGTGAGGAAAATCGAAGTAAGAAGATACGAGTTACTCAGGAAAATGGAAAGGTTTCGTGTTGCCACCCAAGAGCCTCAAGTTGCCGCTCAAACCCCTTAACTGTTGATTCCCTGGTTACACTTTCCGGAAGCATGCTCCAGCGCTCGATGACTCTGTGCTACAACCGGATTTCCGCCCTAATCCGATCGGAACGCGGTTTGTCCAGCTTCAAGGAATGACCGCGTAGAACAGACAACCTAGCTGGACTGAATAGCTCAGATAAACCTGGACCAACCTTCCCAGTTAAGACAGGGCGGGTTAGGATTAGGTCTTCTCTAAGCCTTCGATATTGCCTTGAAGGCATTCCCAAACTAAGTAGACGCTCGGGGTACGTCCGTCCCCGTAATCCCTCGACTAAACTAGTAACCACTCGTAAAACCCACTCTAGCTCCATTTTGTCCCTTGCGAGGCAAGCCGGACAAGCCTAAATGCAGTATTCCAGATGAGGTCGAACGAAAGCCGAGAACAGTCTCGGAAAAGTGCAACCCGTAAAGACTTCGAAAGAACGTCGTATTAACCACAACATACGGAAACCTTTGCTTGCGGGCTTCTTCCATTTGTCGCAGGAGTGTATACCCGAAGAGTGTACGACGCCTAGTTAAACCTGGCTAGCTACACGGGGGAGTTCGACCCCACCGACTAAGTACTAAGTAGGAGGACAACCTCCTCCAATTCGAAGAACGGAGCATTCTGCCTGATTTATAGGCAGTAACCATAAAGTAGACTAGTCCTAACGCTGATCCAAGGAAAGCTGAATAGCTTCGGAACCACCAGGAACATCGACATTTTTCTACAGCTTCAGATGATCAGTAAATAGCAGTGTGGGTACCTCAAACATTACGGGTAGGTCACTCACATAGATAGAGAACAGCAGCGGTTCAAGGACAGAGCCCTGCGGCACGCCGCTAAGGACAGGCTGCCTAAATGATAAGCCCCGGCCTACCCGTACACACTGTTCTCTACCCTCCAAGTGGGCAGCCACATAAAGAAGGACGCTGCCAGATACACCGTAGGAGATAAGCTATTGCGGGAGGCTCAAATAGGGTAGCTTGACAAATGCCTTCGAAAAGTCGACGAACAGTACATCCAGTACGTGGCCGTTATACCTAGCAACCGCCCAACTTTCGCCTGCCACCAGTAGATTCGGCAGACACGGAAATCCCTTCCGGAATCCGCGTTGTACATTGCTAAGTAGATTAAATCACCTCAGATGACTCGCTAATGAATCTCTCACCAGTTTCTCGAGGAGTTTGACTACCACACTCGTGAGGTTAAATGGCCTGTAATTTTCAGGCAGACTGCTGCCCTCATTTTTGAAGATGAGACATGACAGCTTCCTTCCATTCGGAAGGCAATGTCCAAACGCAAGTTATCTGTCAACCAACAGAGGAAATAAGAAGCCGTTTGACTGCCACTAACCGAATGTGAAATCAGTCGTCAAGCGGCTTTGCCAGCTTTACATTAGTGTTAAAATGCTTTACAGCAGTGTTGCAGGGTGTGGTGGGTTTTTGCCTGGCAAGCGTTCTCCCTATAAAAGCCACAAATGTCTTTTTAGCAACACTACGATGAGGCGAACGTGACTCGCCACCAAATAACGTCACTGCCCACAACTACATACTGGCAAGTGACTGTACTCCTATCTAATTTTTTCCTGACACGTGCAAGAATATGATACCTTTCGTCTACATGCACCGTTTCAGTGCACTTATAGTGACTTGAACGTTTCAACTACACACGATTGAACCCTAAGTATCCTTGTGATACACAGCGACCTATAAACCTTGATCATGCCAGATTTGCTGTGCCACTGTAAATTTCAGCATAAAGTGTTTAGTTATTTAGTTATTATCTACTTCGTATTCTAAATGGTAGTACCCGCTGCTTCCAAACACTAGCTGTTCCATACAAATATGACTACGACCTTGGAAGCACTACCAAGCGTGTGGCTCATTCCCATTCAATCTTTACAGGCCTACACTTAGATTGTGAAAAGGTACCGCTTACCGCCAGCAGAATTCCCAACATCTTCCTTACTTCATCTTATGCTTGAGGTCTCTGCGGCCAAACCTGCATACCCTTATCAATTTCCAGCTTTCGCTTGTCGATGTCTGTTGCCTCGAAGCCAGTATGTTTAACCCTGGTGCGACGGATAGGCCTCGAGAAACCACCTAGCCTGTGGCACACTCTCGTTTTACCTTAACAGATTTTCCTTAGCATTGTGAGGCCGCATAACCCACAAACTTCCGACTTGTTGATCGAATCATCTTTTCATCTCATGCTGGTTGCTACCTCAACCGTACATTGTTATCACTAGCACCTTCCGAATTACGAATGTTGTTGTCCACGGCATCCTCTCCGTCCATCTGATATTACTGGTGCCTCTCGAAAAGCCCCTAGACTCTGGCTAATTCACATTTCACAACTACAGTCTACTATGTGACTGTAGAAATCCACCTTGGAGTTTGCACTTAGTATCGGTTGCCACCGCTACCCAGCTTACTCTGTTACCCCTGGTCCCTTTCAACACCGGCTCCGCAACCGTATTCTAGATTCACAGTTAATCCGGCTTCGTTCTTACTGTATTTAGCTGTCCATTTTATTTGTATTTTCTACGGTAGAAATCCACCTTGGAGCGGAATACTTAGGATCTTTCGGCAATAAGGCCCATAGCATTCTGCTACCCCACGTCCAGTTCCGAGCTGGCTCTACAACCGTATTCTCGCTGCAGCTGTAGAACACTATTCCATATCTTCTCGCTCCTGTCCCTAACGTTAAACGGCTAAAGGCCCTGCCACATATTACGATAGTGAGCAACCGGTACTCCACAGTTAACACTGCACGCATCAGTACTCTTCACTGGCTAACTGAAATTAATATTTCACTGCAGAAGCACACCTTGGGGTGGAACACTAAGCAAATTTTGGCGCTACTGCCCATCTCTTACTGTTACCTCTTGTCCTGAAAAGAGGTTTGACTGCAAATGTTTTCTTACTAAATCTGCAATATGCCGTCGCTTCTATTTTTGCTCCAGTTCCTAACTTTGATAGCCTATTAGTCCATGCTTACCTTATGATAACTTTCGGCTCCTGCTTTACAACACATCCGGCTTCCAGCACCCCTATTCTATGTCATTTGCTAGACGTTACGCTGTAAAGTCCAGTTTTGGGTGGTGATCCAATTATCGCTTGACTCTGCTGCTCTTATCACTCCGTTAGTCCACGTCCCTTTAAGGGTTCGTATTGTCACCGTATTCTCGCTACAACTACAGTATGTACAACCGTTTCAGTTCTCCCCTGCTTTCAACATTGGACTGCTATTTGTCCGTGCCTTATATTAGGATAGTAAGCAGCTCTTGTTTCCCGTCTATTGCGGTTCTGATACCCATGCATCTCTGCTGTCTGATTTGTATATTCACTGTTATAGCCCATTTTGAGGTGGAACACTTAGTAGCTTTTAGCGATGCAGCGCATATCATTTCGCTATAGAGCTGGCCATTAAAGCGTTTCCTCGACCCATATTTAGTACGTAGTTTTGCCACCTTTCACTCCAATTTTCATCACTAAATACTTACTAGTTGGCGCCTCATCGTAAGAGAGAGATAGACTCCTGATTCGCTATCAACCCAGAATAAAACATTACAACCCGCTGCACTGCTGTGCAGCTAAATGCGGCACCCCTATTTACTTTCAGGGATGGATTTACAACCATTCACCTGTAGAATGTAGTCTCATCCATGCGCGCTACTGTTCTTAATAATGAACGGTCATCAGCCTGTGCCGTGCATTAGGATATCTGGCGGCTCCTGGTTCACAGTCAATCCGAGCTCTCCTCTCTGTACGCGGACACCTGTTTGACTAATGAAGTTTACATTGAAGCCCACCTTGTGTGCAACATATAGTATGTTTTGTCACTGCTGCCCAGCTTATCCGGCTACCTGCAGTTCCGTTTAAAGCTGCGTCTTCAACTGTTTTCTCACCACAGCGGTACCATGCAATCGCTTCCATTCTCGCCCCGGTTCTTAACGTTGATAGCCTGTCAGTCCATGACTTATCTTACGGTAGCGTCTGGCTTCTGGTTCACAATGAAACCGGCTTCCGCCACCACTCTTCCCTGCCGCCTGTTTGACTTGCATTTCTCACTCGTAGCCCACATGGAGGGGAACACTTAATATCTTTTAGCCATGAAGCCCTTATCATTCCGCTACCCCAAGTCCCTTTTAGAAATGGGTATGCGACCCTTTCCTTGCTACAGCTATAGTATGTAGTCCCACCTCCTGTCCCTCCAGTTTTTAGCATTGAACGCCTATCAGTAAGTGCCGCTTCTTCAGATAGCGAGCGACTTCTGCTTCTCAAGTAACTGGGCACGCATCCTTTCTATTCTCTACCGTTTATTTGGCTTGTACGTTTCGTTGTAGAAGTCCGCTTCGGTGTGGAACACCTAGTATTTTGACACTGCTTCGCAAGCTATCCCGCTGCCTCAGGTCGGTTTCAGAGCTGGCTCTGCAACTGTTTTCTCGCCATATCCATATTATATGGTCCTGCCCTGGTTGTCTTTTTGAGTACTTATTATTACGTGTCATATTCCCAGCTAAAGCGCGACTCCCGTTTCATAACTACTCTGGCACGCACACTTACCCTGCTCCCCCGACCTATTAGGGTTGTATGTCCCACTGTGAAAGCAAACCTTGGAACGAAACACTTAGCATCTTTTGGCTGTGCTGCATGCGTTGTCTCCTTACCCTGGTTACTTCCAGTGCTGGCTATGAAACCGTTTTCTCCCTGCCGCTGTTGCAAGTAGTGCCGCCTGCTCTCTCACTAGTTTTCAACACTGTCTACGTATTAGTCCAGGCTTGAGTCTAAAATAGCGTGCCGAACCTGTTGGTTAATTAACCAGGCTGCCATTAACTCACACCCCATCCGTCTATTTGGACTTACTCTTTCCACCGTGATGCTCACACTAGATTGGAACCCGTAACTTTTGGCGCTGCTGCACGTATAGGTTGATATTACGGTTCCCTTTCAGAGCTGATTCTGCAATGGTTTACTATCTACAGCCGTAGTATATAATCCCTTCATCTCTCGCCACTGTTTTTAATGTTGAACGCCTATTGATTCTTGCCTCGTCATGCAACGGCGGACTGTTTCTGCCTCACCATTTATTCGACTCCACGTATCGCTCTTTCCTGTCGTCTATTTGACTTGTATGCTGCACTGTCGACTTCCACCTATAAGTGAAACACAGTGCCTTTTAGCGCTGCTGCCTATCTTGTTCCGCTCTTCCAGGCAAATTTCATAACTGGCTTTGCAACCCTATTCTCACTACAGCTCTAGTATGTAGCCTCTGCTCCTTTAGTCTTAACTTCTCTGGCACTCAGTCTGACACCAGCACCCATCTGTTTCTCTAACCTCCGATTACTGAACGTGTTACGTTTTTATTCTCATGGGTCTTTAACCACTGCCTTTCAAAGTTGTTCGAACGATAAGCTCTTCTACTGCCGACCGACCACTCAACCTACACCTTAGTCGCATATTCCACTGTATACTATGCTCTTCTGATTCCCTCAGGGCATGTACCGGCTGACAGCGCCTGATGTTCCAGGCATCAGCACAGGACACCTGTTGCGTAGGCTAGGCAAATTCGGAATGCAGTTGTCCCTCACATTCAACACAGCTCGGGTCTCGTAATTGCATGCAAAACAGCCGATCTGATGCATAGCCAATTCGGTTATTCCATTGCTTTTACCCTGCACGACGTTACAAAAGTTTGTATTTATACGTTAACATAGTCCGGTTCAGTTTCTTTGGCAATTTGATAGGTCCGTTTTTCTTTACTTCCGTTGTTCTAAAGGATAATATTATCTGTAAGGAACACCTTTGAGCACACACTTGCAAAGCAAACGTGGCCACGAAACCAAAACGGCACACTGAAATCAGCAGCACTTCGCAATTCTGATACACTAAATGAACCCGGAAAACTAATCTAATAAATACAAGTCACCTGTGCCGTCCGAATTAAATAGCTCCAATCACCTGCAGTCGACTCCAACATAAATAACCACACAATCAAAGGAAAAATTGGCGAAACATGACTGCGAATATCATCGAGAAGAATCGAGCAGATGCAACCTGGTCAATGTCATAGCACCGTTCAGCAGTTGCGGTACATTAGCGGAGGTGTTTTACCACCTCTAGCTGACATATATAATGATGATGACCGTTCAGCAGTGCTCTAGGACCTAGTGGATATTCGCCTGGCAAGCATGCTCTCTACAAAAGGTCACAAATATCTGTTTAACAACAATGAGTCCTGGTGGGTGTGACTCGCCACTCAAGAAAGTCACTGTCCTAACCATGCATTGATAATTACCGCTGATCATGCCTCCATGGGCGTGCCTCGCATGGTCGAGAATAAACTATTTATTTATCTCTTTACTACCACATTTTGCAATAACATTGTCAGCAGATAGTGCTTCGCGGATGCAGCACTACTGCACTAGGTCATGTGTTTGCGCATCGTGGTCCAAAGCATGCAGAAGCTCGGAAACATCATAAACAAATATTGCTCTCTTGCTATCGTTCTTAGGAAGGCCCCGTTGGTAACCTGCTTATGTTGGGCGATGGTTCAAATGTAGATAAGATAATATCCGCACTCCGCTCAGTGAGTTACGAAGAGTTCATTGACGTTAAGGTAATGCACCCATTATTATACTTTGTCATCCTCATTATATTTCGCTTCGTTAAGCAGAGACAAGAACCACTGCTGCCTACTTTTTAAACTCTGGAATGTAATTTGCTCTAAATATTGCGTGTTATTTAGCTTGCATACTGGCGATTTATGCGCAGCAGTATAATCTCTTTTGGTACCTGAGCAAATAAATAATAATTAAAGCTATAGTTAAAGCTGTGTTGATTGTAAAATTTGTGAATGGCCATTCAAACAAGCGGGGTACAATTTCCACGAGCCCAATCGCAATCAAAACTTCTTTCACCGCAGGTTAAGAAAGTCTACTGGTATCCAATTTATGAAGATATATTAATGACATTTAATGCCTGGTAAAGGTTTTGAATAGTATGGCACCTAAGCATATGCTTGGTACGTCAACGGACAAAATTCCGGCGCATTTTTGTCTAAACTTGTCATGACCGGTGTGGAAACAATGCGGCTTTTTGTTTCGTTAAACGGTAATTGTTGTAGGTTCTCCCAAACAAATGCACATTTTATCTTGCCACTTCCCGTAGCTATATAGCAATAGCTTTGCAGCCCGGCAGCGGTTCAGAATAGGACCCAATTGCACTCACTAGATCTTCAACACATTTTCACCGTGGAGGCATGCTGTCATATGCCTTGGCCCAACTTACTTAGGACCCAAACAGCAGGAAATGCATAAAAGATGCCGCTTTTTGAACACACGCAAACGACCTTGACCATTTATCTGTTGACATTATTGTCTGCGCATTTTGCCATACCATTCATTAGGCAAATCTTCAGTCCATGTCTATAATAATTCAGTTAGCAAATATTCTCATGCGGTTCTATCGTCTTTTGCAAATACAGCAAATGAATGTTATTGCATTGTCACTTATCCAGCTCCAACCATCTGATGATGTCAATAAATTATGATGACGGGAAGCTTAGTTATATCAGCAAGTACATTAAAACACCTGAAAGGATCTTTCAGGTAAACCTATTTTCTGATTCTGACATAACTATCCCGAATAACCCACCACCTTCTGAACAATAAAACTATGCCATAGGCGTATAAAAAGTTATTACGGAACAAATTAAGGACTTTACAGCAATGTTTATGGTGCCATCGGCTGTGCATAGTGCGCAATGCACGTTCCGCTTATTGTTACGTAAAAAGTAATGGCTCGAGAGCTGTGAATTTATTGAAAGACTAGGGTAATGTAACTATGTGAGCATCCTAAATAAATAAATAGGTATATTTCTAGACCTGCTAGAGGCTGCACCCTAAAGGGTTCAGATCAATGCTTACATAAATCCGATGCTCTTGCACGGAAGTAGATAAAATATAAGTATAGGTTCATCGTCAGCAATTACAAATGCATTGGCATTGTTTGATATACAGCTACTGGGTCGCAGGCGCCCACCTTGACATGTTTCTGGTTCCTGCGGGTGATATTGAACTCCTTGTTCTTTTGTGAAAACTTCGCGGAGATTTAGTTGTGCCTTTTCTCCTTGGAACAGAATCCAATTCGCCAAAAGTGCACTTTAAATTGATCGCACATTAATTGGCCACTCAGTTGCCCCAATTGTGCGCACATGGAAGAAATGAGTGAAGGGATTGTAAGGCATACGGAAAGTTGAAAACAATTCCGATAAATGCGGACAAAAATAAAAACAAATTGTTAAAAGAGAAAATAAAGCTGCACGCTTTAGTAGAAAAATACCAATTAACAGAAAAATACTGCCCTAATTTTCATACGCTGATATTGCTCTCCGGCGCAAAATTTCAATCTGAGTTATTCTCAGATAAAAAAAGCATTTCTACAGTTAGAATACCGCTTACAGTGGCACATAATTACACTGTTCTGGACCAGCTTTAGCGTCTGAATACGTTGAACGTAAAAGCAACACAATACGCGCAGTAGTTTGCGAGTTATTCGCAATTAAATGATGGTCTATGAATAAGGCCATTTTTATTTTTCGCTAAAAATGGCATTTCTCCTTTGCAAGCAGATAGCAGAAAAAAGAAAAGAAAATATAAAAGGTAGGGAAGCGGCGTATGTTCTAGATAGGCATAGTTATCCAGGAATGCTCTAATTAGCCCGTAATACCCTGCGACAACTACGGACTGCGCAGGTGGCCGAAAGGTAAACTTTGCAGGCATACATGACAAATATATGCAGATAAGGTATGAACTTGCGCGAAAACACTAGAAATCCAGCAAGGAATATTATATCTACATGGGAATTCAGGGGAGCCTGTAATTAACTCACGGTTAGAAGGCCACAGCATACCATTTTCAATGGATACTGAGCCACATAAACAGCCAGTAAAATAGAGTTTAGCATTTTTTAAGCCTCTAAGCTTTTCTAAAGCTTACAATAAGCCCGCATGAGCCAGGTCTACCTGAGTAACCCTGGGGATCTTTCACATCCGTTAACAGATTTCGGCCTACAAAATACACACATTACTAAGCTAAACCTCACAAGATTTATCCCTTATAGTCGATATTCTATATTCATGTGGCTCTGTCTCTAACGTCAGTGAGCTATAGGAGCCTGCCACCAATAATAAAGAAATAAGCATGGGAAAATTTAGTAAAATTTAGCTAATTGCATTTGGGCGTGAAATCCGTTTTGGTCTACATTGGTTGGGCTTTAACAACTCTACTTCTGGTGGTTGAGCTTGCTCATACTTGAGGTATTGTTATGCCTCATGTGTAGATGCACACTATTGTGCAGCTCTTTGATGAATTTCGCTTTATTTCTCTCCATTTTTAAGTTCCGAAGATAGTGCCGGCGGTGTTCATCCAGTTGGCAATGTTAACTGGTACTCTAATGTCACACCGACTATTTCTTTTGTGATTTTCCTGGCAAGAGCTGTTCTAGCACCCTAAGCAAAGAGCGATAAGGTAAATCAGGAGTAGAATAGTAACAAAAACCAGTGGGAGCTGGTCGTTCACCCGCCATTACGCATAGCGCATGGCAGGCTTTGGAGCCAGCTAAAAGATAAATGACACACGGACGGCCAAGATAAGAAAAGTGGTGATGGAAAGTTTCTGGTGCTCCAGCCAGCCAGTGTGACAGGGGCCTCTCTGTCATTGGTTAGCTTTCGTGCCAGTGAAATGAAATCTGGAAATGCGAGTGTTTTACGAGCAAAAGCAGTTAAAGAAGAGGATCTGGTTTTCTTTATGCCTGTCTACTAGTGTTGACAATAGCGAAAGGCACATGTATACCAGATAAAGCTAAGTATATGGGGCCAAGAGAGTATAAGTGGAGAGCAAAATGTCTGCTTATTGGGTCTAGAACTTTTAAAGTGCGCTCATTGTCAACAATAAGAAAGATGTATTTTTTTTGCGGCTTACCTACTGATAGTGTTTGGAAACTGCTGACTATAGTAACTAGTGCTCGGACTTAATGAAAAAGCTTCAATTAGGGCAACAACGCTAGAACCTGGCATTTCACATGAGGCTTAATGTTGTTAAAATGTTTTTAGTAGACGTGACTCATGGGTCACAAGTATAAGTATTCGCAAGAGACCTAGTGGACTAGGTATTTGGAAAATACTAAGGGGTAAAGATGGAGACGAAGGAACCAAGGTGTAGAAGAGAAGGGAGAAGTGATGTAAAGTTTGTTCGTTCGGATTGCATCCCCAATGCTATGCAATATCCTACCTGGTCAGTGCCTACAGGCTTACGATGCTCCCATTCAATAGTACTAGGCTGCTTTACGTGTTGATCTGTTGAGCAGTAAGAAACTGGGCGTCGAGAAGGAGCTTTCAAAGGGTTTGAGCTACCGATTAGCGTTTCCAGGTTGCCTTTGCGGTAGCGCCTAGTATTTCAAGACTTCCCATTTAACTAATTGTCGGTGGGAGCCAGTAAAGCGCTCAGCTACTACTGGGGTAGGCTGAATACCTTTTGTGGTCGGAGTAGCGGTCCTAACATCTGTAAGATGAGTGCAACTGATCGGGCCAAAATCTCTCAAGTAGTGTGACTGGGACCGCAAAGTATGGGGAGGACCTGTGAGCCCAAGATGCTCCTGGCATGCAGCCTAGTTGAGCGCAATACAAAGTTGCGCTAGAGCTGACCAAATTGTGATCTATGCCCCATCGGGGCCGGTCTCAAAAAGGTTGTCATCAGAATCACAGATGTTGAAAAGGCGTCTTATGTTATCCAGGCACATAAACTTTCGTACCTCCTGCTTGAAAGTCTGTGGATTGTGAATCTCCCGCAGCTGTGAAGGTAATTTGTTCCAGATATTTACATAAGCGACAAGGAAGAAACGTGAACGTAGTTTCTTCCTCGCTGGCAGCGGGGCAACTGTGCAGTGCTTGTTTCGGAGGTTGAATTCTGATCCTCTTCTCAGTGTCAGGCTGGGGATTTCAATGTGCACCGCTTGGTATAATAACACATGTAAGAAGCACAGGTTTAAGATAATGCGCCGCAGCCATAGAGGCTGGAGTTTGAGATGGTTACACCTCTGTAGGTAAGTAAGCGCTGGGCCTTGTGGAGCTACTATTTTGGTAAACCGCCGCTGAGCCTTTTCGAGCAATATGCGGTCTGGTTTCCGCAAATTACTGAAGATAAAGGGGCAATATTCCAGCTGCGGACGAACATGACTGCGGTAAAGCTCCAACCGTGCTTGAGCCGAGTTAATGTGGCGGCCTATGTGGAAGACCATTCTGCGTGCTTTTGCTACCTGATACTGCCCATTCTCTGAAAAGTTGAGGGTCATAGAATAGAGAATACGTAGGTCAGCAGCTAACGTTTTTAGTTGGATGGGCGTACCATTCAACGTAAAACGCACCATACGAAATGGATATGAAATCGAGATTTCGATCAAACATGACGCATAAATAACACACAAAATTAGCAGCGATCCTAATATGCCAGCAGAAGCGTACTCCATCATGCTGTTTCATCTGCTTCACTGCACTGTACCCGCTACTTATCCGGACGATCATACCCAAACCATGGACGCCAGCTATCGAGAATAAAGTTGGCTGTAGAATTGAAGGCTGGTAGCTCAGGTTGTTCAGATGGCTGTTGAACTGTTCTCTGAGCTTGGCAATTTTGTTGCAAACGTTTCGTCACCAATCGAGGTGACATCATCAGTGAGTAGTGGAGTGGCGTGCAATGGCGTAGAGTAGTGTAGGGGAGCCTCGGTGAGAGACAGTAAAGGCACTCTCACCGAGGCACCTCTACGCTACTCTACGCTATTGCACGCCACTCCACTACACACTGATGATGTCACCTCGATTGGTGACGAAACGTTTGCAACAAAATTGCCGAGAATAAGGTTAGTTGGTTATTTATTTAATACGAAGGTTTCCTTTCATTCCATTTCACGGTGGCTAGCCGACCGAAAACAATGATAAACAAGGCGTCACCTTTAGAAATGCAAGCATCACATACATCTGCGTTCATTCTTACACGCTTCCATATGCGCTTATCACTTCGAGCCGCCTGCTGCTGATAAACGTGTACCGGTCCTTAGTGTTTGTATTACTATGATCGTCCATTTGTAGGCGTATATCCCGTTGACCGGAATACAATTGTTTATTTAACATTTTATGTTGATTCAAATATTCTTGATATATATTTGACGGATCGCGTTTGTTTATACGTACCTCGGGTAAAATGGAGAAAGAAGTATTAGTATTTAGTGCCAACAATATTTTACATATTTTTAAAAATTTCCATACAACCTGCGACGTATGCTTTGACAGGTTTCATTAATTTTATCTTATATCCTTCGCTTAGGATGTCTTTATAATCCATTACCTCAAAAGCGTTGCAGTCTTTTCGACACTGTCGTAAATGATCCTACAGCTATAACCTTTGCTTGCTACCAGACAATGTGTTTTGGCTCCCCACCCCTAGCAAGATTGGGAGACTTACTGTAACGTCCACCGTGAACGTTGAATAACGCGTAGCCAAAGATCCCGAAATCAAAACAAGACGGATCACAATTACTACGGTACTATTAAAATATATACAGCTGATAATTGGGACATACTTCAATTGTTCAGTATCCCGGTGTATGCAAATTGACAACGTGTCAGTAAACAATAGGGAACGATAGGGAACGAGTTGTCTCCGCTGGACAATCCAAAGCAAGTCACCGCACCTGAGTGCTACGAGTATTTAGGCTAATGGTGTTGACCAATCAAGGGATACTCCAATCACAGGGTGAGAGTTTAATGGCATGCATAAACATGGTATTTGGACAAGCGACCAGTGAATGGGGGAGGGTTGCGACACATGTCCGGGCTGAACGTGTCCTGTTTGGCGAAGAGTAGGGTTGGAGATCCAAGGTCGTCGGTAGACGCACACGCACGGAACCAGTGCCGGTGATTCGCATGCACACACAGACACACATACAACGCTACCAATGGGAATGTAAGCAGGCGCACATGAAAGCTGGTCGATATCCATAAACGATCGGCCCTTTGTAGACTAGACCACGAAGCGAAGATTAGAAGAATTTCATGGGTAAATAAGCGCGTTACACTGCCTCCGAAATTCTTCTGCGATTGACGTCTCGTACGTCCCCGACTCTACTCTGGCTCTCGGTCCTACAACTGCCTACAGTAGCGCTCCTTAGAAAAGCAGAAGGGAAAGCAACACAACCACACAAGAGCGTCTTGGCAGGAGCCGTTTTCCATGACTCCCACCAAGCGCCGTTCGTGGGCGTCTGTGGGCATCGAAGCGCTTGGGTGAAAGCCGTTTTCCATGACTACCACCCTGCACTCCAAGCCAGACTTAAGCGCTGCTATTCATCGCCCTCCAGGCGGCACACCTTCCTGACATCTCTTTTTACTATACCTGAGTTCGTTCTAATGTACACCGTCCTTACCAAACCGTCATTGCTGGCTTCACAACTCACGACTCGACCCAGCGGCCAACAGCCCCTTGGTAGTTTCTCGGAAGCCACCAACACTAATTCGTCTTTTTCTACAGACTTGGTCGGAAGCTGCCACTTCTGTCGAGATTGTAATGTTGTTATGTATTCTTTTAACCATCTCTTCCAGAATCCCGTGGCTACGTGGGCTACTTGCTTCCAGCGCTTAGTATACCTGTCTCTGATGTCGATGTCTGGTAGCTGCAAGGTTTCGCATCGTATGAGAAGTAGGCTGTTCGGGGTTAATGGAGGAGCATCTTGGCTATCGGAGGTGGGTGGAACTAGCGGGCGATTGTTTAGAATCCGTTCTACCTCGACGAATACAGTGGCTAGGGAGTCATCAGTAAGGCGTTGCTCGTTGCATACGCCGTGCAATATTTTCCTTACAGAGCGGATAATTCTTTCCCACACCCCGCCCCTGTGACTTGCAAATGGTGGATTGAAATGCCATTGCACACCACGAAGGCATAGCTCTCCGTCAATCCGTTTTTGATCCCATTTTTTAACACCATCACGTAATTCCCTAACCGCCCCGACGAAATTCGTTCCGTTGTCACTATATACTTCTGATGGGCAGCCCCGTCTGCCGACGAAACGGATGAATGCCGTAATGAATGCATCAGTCGAGAGGTCGTGGGCTGCTTCCAAGTGCACTGCCCTGGTTTGCAGGCAATTGAATACTGTAACGTCCACCGTGAACGTTGAATAACGCGTAGCCAAAGATCCCGAAATCAAAACAAGACGGATCACAATTACTACGGTACTATTAAAATATATACAGCTGATAATTGGGACATACTTCAATTGTTCAGTATCCCGGTGTATGCAAATTGACAACGTGTCAGTAAACAATAGGGAACGATAGGGAACGAGTTGTCTCCGCTGGACAATCCAAAGCAAGTCACCGCACCTGAGTGCTACGAGTATTTAGGCTAATGGTGTTGACCAATCAAGGGATACTCCAATCACAGGGTGAGAGTTTAATGGCATGCATAAACATGGTATTTGGACAAGCGACCAGTGAATGGGGGAGGGTTGCGACACATGTCCGGGCTGAACGTGTCCTGTTTGGCGAAGAGTAGGGTTGGAGATCCAAGGTCGTCGGTAGACGCACACGCACGGAGCCAGTGCCGGTGATTCGCATGCACACACAGACACACATACAACGCTACCAATGGGAATGTAAGCAGGCGCACATGAAAGCTGGTCGATATCCATAAACGATCGGCCCTTTGTAGACTAGACCACGAAGCGAAGATTAGAAGAATTTCATGGGTAAATAAGCGCGTTACACTTACATATCCATGCGACGCAGTGCTATAGCCTTGTATGTGCCTACTTGCGCCGCTTTTCAACTCCACTTATTCCAGCACTTCCGACTTGTCCATCTATGCATGTCACTAATTATGATTTGCTAAAACATTTGCCGCCTACATCTTTCCCAGATAGATCAGTACTTGATTCCTTACTACCATGCTCCTCCTGTCTGCATCACCTGAAAGTTATTTATGGGTTCCTTCCTGGACAACTATTAATGCACTTTGCTCCGCCGGATAGATTACGTTTTGCGCATGTCAGCGCACCAACTTTCGTTTGCGTTGGTTGCGGGCCGGGGGCTGTGGGTGAAAGAAAATTAGGAATGTCCATGTGATGACTTGGACAAAGGGAATGAAGTCCCTCCATTTGAACGGGGTCGGCTAGTCTTACCTGATTGTTTAGCTGGGGACCAAAGGAAATGACCACGTTTGGGTGAATAAACTAGCTAACCAGGCAAAGAGTACATCTCAATGGTGTTTGTGCCGTTAGTGTCTTTGTCATTTTCCGCCCCTTTAAAGTCCTCAATCCACGATCCCAGATGTGACATTCAGCATTATGTTACTTGTTTGACATTTCAAGCTGCATTGCTTAATCGCTTACCCTTTATTTATTGCCGCCCATCAGCTGAGATGTGTTCTTCACCCTTGATTAACTTGTATTGGCGATGATGAGTGGATAAAAATCTCTGGATAATAAGATTTGATCTGCAGCCACGAGGGAAAAAACTGGGTGATCAGCTTGTTATCGTCTTTTGTTGTATGCAACACAAATGTCATTGTCACGCAACTTTGTCCTAATATGCATCAAAATTATGTGCAACCTATGTAAAATTATGGAAAAAGTTTTCCCTGTACATACGTGGCCTCTGGCGAGCACGGTCATGGTAAAATATTTCTAGTCACATCGTCGCAGTCAAATTCCTTGGCGTCTATTTCGGTTTTGTTCTTTCTTTTCCGACGCCTTCAAAGCTGGGAGAAAAACGCAAAGAACTTTCCTGTGATACCTCTCAGATCCAAGGGTTTTGCAACCAAGGGATCTGTTGACATCCATCCAACTAGAGCAGACAGCAGGATTTGAGGATCAGTAACGTGAAAGATAGCACCATAAGAAATCGAAGCGCTTTATGTATGCAAGACGATATTCAGCATAGGTTGATGCTGCGTTACAGCTGAAACATAAAACATTTGGTGGGCCATCAAGCCGTGTTTTCATCATAAGGAACCACGGACTTCAATGTGCTAATTTTGATGCCCTATATTATCTCTCACCCTCATATTCAACCAGCAAAACCACATGAAGACACCAGCCACTTCATAACAAATAAAGTGAAGAATAGAGAATGGAAAACTGCACTCTATTGTCCCACAAGGGCTAAAATTAAAATTTCATGTAAAATCATAAACGATGCACATTCAGGTAGTAAAAGGAAACTTCCCGATAAATCTCCTCATACAATTACAATTATAAGAAACGTAAGCATTAGTAGAAAGTTATTGCTAGCGGTGCGCCGATCTGCCGTGAATGCTGCGACCGGATGAAAGGTAGCAACCGGTGCCCATTGAGACCATGAGTTGTCGGTAAGCGCTTGAATGAGAAGACAAGCGAAATATGAATGCAGGTTATCCCCTAAAATGTTGTTCCTTCTTGCTCTCTTAATATTTCTGAAAGGAAATGGACGCAGAAAATCACAACCATTAGCCAGTACGCCGGCAGTCAGCTGACCAGGCTAAAGTCGCGGTAGGCTCAAGTTTGTACAAGTACACGCTGTTTGCACACTTCCGGCGTGAGTTGCTTGAAAGTAATCGCTTCTACTGTGGCCGGCACGCGCTTTCTGAGTCCCTTTCGGCAGAATTTTGAGGATACGCAGGCTACTTAGAAGACTTCTTCGGTTTGCATGTTATGTCTACTGGCTAATCGGTTTTCTAGTATGGAGCGATGGACGTTCATGGTAGTACCAATTTGTAACCAGGCAACAGAGTATTCCGCTGTTCGCTTTGTTTGGTGTCTGGTCGGAGGCCCGTGGTATCGCGAACCACAGGTGCAGTTAAACTAGTATAGGTAAAAGGCTTTAGACTGGGCTGGAATGCTGTCTTTCACGCGAATGGTGATGAGTGGAATGGTTACGGCATGAATGAGTACTTTGGTGACCGGATACGTTTGGTTCAGTGTGGAGGTTAGTTTCCTACTCTAGGGCTAATACCGTATGTCCTCTTTGGAAAGCACCAAAATGAAAAACTATTTCCTACTCGAGGCCCTTGCCGTCTCAGACATCTCGGAGCTTGGAATGCTTTTGAAGGAAAGCAATTTGGTGTTGCTGCTTTCAATGTCTGTAATGGAAATCCGTCTCCGCTTTCAACGTCTCTGGTCTGCAACGCTATGTATGTCGGTAGTACAGGCAGCGCACTAAGTTCTCTTGAAGTTTCTGGCATTCCGATACGGTGGAAATGCGTGTATTGAACTACCCAGGTTGTCTTCCGGAAAACCTTTCTTTCACGCAACCTTGCTCTTGTCATCGCAGCAAATCATCTAGAAAGTTAGCATATTATCTTCCTCAAACTCGCAGGAAAATTTCAGCGATGGGCGTTTTTGTATAACGCTTAAACAGGTGAAAATGACTAATATAAGGGTCCCTAACAATGAAAGTGCCAACCATTTAACGTTTGCAATAATCAAGTGATGTAAGTAGGTGTCTGATATTTCCGCGTTCAACATTTGCGAGCAATCGGTCTTCGAGCGGCGGTCCCAGGTTCGATCCCATCGCAACTTTATCAATTTATCTGTAGTATTTTCCATCAAATAGGAGTCGTCTGTTGTACAAGAATGCAGAAACATGTTATTTACTCTTCGAACACGGATAGAAAGAACGACGTTGCTTTCAGGCAGGTACTCACAGACGAACTTGACTGTTTCTAGCAATGGAACCATAGTAAAGTGGGATTCTACGTCGAAGGTGGGCATCAATTTTTCTTTCACAAATATGGTTTCCACCTGTTGAATAAATGTCGGTGTCACTCACAGTGCGACCGGACAATTATTTAAGTAATGGTTGGAGAAGTTCCAAAAGCCACTTTGTTACTGGGTGAGTCTGAGACTGAGACTGTATTTAAGAGCAAGTAGAAAGGTTTCTGTACAACTCTATCGAATTACGAAAAATCAAAATTTACTTGTGAATTATCAGCAGTTGTGTCTGGTCCGTTAATCGTTTATCCGTGTTCGGTTAGAAATTTGTAGCAGACCCATGCATACCAAACACTTGTCCTAGTTCATTACTAGGTTTGTGGACCTTTCGCACACCGTGGAGACGGGTTGCATACAAGCCACACGTTGGTTATTGCTAAGGTAAGGAGCTACCAATATAGCTGCCGCTTTTTAGTTCTTGCAATGTGTTGCTACTTTTGATTACGTCCTGTGCTGTTTTATCCTTTTCTACTGAGCTGAGCATAAATTAACTTGAGCCTGCATGATCATGTGCTTCATGAACATGTAGTTGCGCTCGTCCATTATTACGCAACACAACCCCCGATCTGGCCTGGAAAGTATGACCATTGTGTTGGACATCAAACCTATCGCTTCTTGGTGTGCATCGGTATACATTTTGTGAAGTATGCTCTGCTGCAACAGGACCTCTGGGAAAGATGCAGGAGTGCTTCAGGAGGAGTCACGAGCATCAGAGGACGTACGCTTCAATTCGGTCAGTTGATGCAGTAAAGGTTCGAACTGTGTCTTTAAAAGCAACTGCGTCTAACGTAGTTGCAATGCACAGTATTTTGGTCTCAAGACAAAGCTAAAATCTGTGGTTTTTGTTGAGCTTCACTCTAGAGAGACTGTGGACCGATCTTTCCGAGTGGGTTGGCAATCTTGATTCAGGCACTCAGATGTCAAACTCTTTAGCATTTTGGTATACTTTCACTTCTTAGTCTTTGCGCACACCTCAGACAAGTAATTTACGAAGAACTTCCCTTCGTTCTTGTTGTGCTCTTCCATGGATAATTGCTACTGCAAGCAAATTTGTGCCAACTCAAGAACTATTGACTGAACACTTTACAGAACGTTGTAAGCATGTCATTTTAAGTCCTGTTAGTTGGACCAATATGACGTGGCTACAGAACTTTCCAGTATGTTTTTGGATCCTGGTTCTTTCATTGAAGCAGCTTGAAGAACCGCATCTCAGTGTTCGCCTCTAGAAGAGAAGCTTTGAACGTAAAACACTTTTTGATGACAGTAAAGCCTACGACTGCTTGCGTTCCTTCAATTCATAAGTTAAACCTATTCAGACTTCAAAAGGAAAACCGCGACCAATTTTCATTTCGAGAAAACTCCTCAGCCCATTACAATCATGAGGTATTTAATCATTGGTATAGAAGTTAATGCTGGCCATGCGGCGATCTGCCGTGAAATTTGCGATCGGATAACGGCGGTAGTCGACGACCATTGGAAATCACTAGCTGTGATTACCCCCTACTTGACAGTACAATGAAAATTTTGAGCTAAAATGGTACGGCGGAGCAACTTTGTTGTATATACGAGGATTCCGGATGCTGAGCAAATGATAATCGAAGACCGGCGAGCCAATTGTAAGTGCATACAAGACGAGGATATTCGTTGAATTGCACACTAGAACGAACGAACGGACCGGAAACGCGTGGAATCGGCGGCACTGCAAGAGCAAGTGTTAACATGTACAAGCGTAAGTACAAATGTAGCTTCTTTATAGACAAAGTGACGGTTTTACCGTTTGGTTTGTCCTGAAAACGCTACATATCAAAATAGGAAAAGGAATAAAACAGGCACCAAAATAACTTCTATTTTAAACGAACCAGTGCGAGTTCTTTTGAGTTACAGATCGTGCTGCCCTTTTGAAGGTTTTACTTTGTGACGATAACTGCTGAAGTTAAGACAACTTCTGCATTTGCACTAAACTGTACATTCCTGTCTACTTCTTTTTGTCTTTAGGTAACGCCAGGGTGAATGCTGTGGAGGCGGAAGCCGAACATCTCAAAGCTGACCTAGGGGCTTGTTGGATCTGTACAAAGCTTCTTCCCTTTATGCCTTTGGTGACCCTGAACTTCCGACTGTAACGCTCCGTGCGTCGGCATACACTGTGTACGGCCCTCATAATCTTCTTCCTCGCGTAGTGCTTCGAATGTATATGTTGCGTTCGTCCGTCGTGCACTCGTTAGCGTTCTCTTCGCTGCTGATTTTAAGAATGATGCTACCGCAGTACTCACGATTCTTTCTTGGTGCCAGTACCTTTTCCCATGAAGTATTCTGACAAGAGTGAACATCCGTCCTTTCTCCATCCAGTCTGACGCGTAAACTGACAGCTTGCTCTGGGATCATCAGACAATTGCTGCTTGCGTCTACCCTGGTAGAAAAGCGTGACAGTAAACGTGGCAAACTGGACTGAAACTGGACAGTAGTCAAATTCAGGTATTAACGCGGTAGTTGAAGCTAAATGCATATAGCCTGACACTTGTTAATAAATAAACGATTGGAATGCTTTATAAGTAATATTATTTGACCATATCACGTGTAATTTAGATGCATCTGTAGGTCATTTTAGTTGCACGGTTTCAGTTTTGTAGACTTGGTCGCTGCTGCCGCTTAGTTTTGCGCTATTTTTAGCTCCTTTGCTACTGCGTTTCCTTAGGCACACCTACCAGGTTTTCCAGCTATAGCTAGCTTGACACATATGTATTCATTTTCAGTATGCCAAGTCGAATAGGTTATCCATTAACTGCACTTTTCCATCTTGTAGCACCATTTACCGTGCAGCAAAAAGGATGACATCAAGATTTAACTACGAAGAAGTGCTTCTGTTAGCAGGTAAGCGACAAAAGGGTAAGAGGATTTGTAATATATTATTTATTATTGCTCACACAGTGCAGCCATCTGATAACTTTACGAATTGCTGTTAAGGTGACAGGGACCCCAATGAATTGGTCCATAACTTGAGAAAACTTATTGCAAAATCCCAGGTACCAGCGTCCTATGTTCGTCTGCTGTCGTGGCTTGTACAACCGCGCTTGCC
>OX104065.1:127683666-127711320 GCA_944474145.2 Dicrocoelium dendriticum | reverse complement strand
TTTCACGTACATTACGATGGCGTCTCCCTAGATGGTTACTTGATGGAAGCCTTCGATGGAGCTGTCACTGGGGGAGACGAGTGTGTAGGACTAGTCAATACTAGTCCGAGACCGTGCGCAAAAGTAAGCGCAGATATCAGAAGGCAATCGGAGTCGGACGCAGCTGACTGTATTCGATGGGCTACAATAAGAAGCGGACGGAAGAAGCAAGAATAGAGCGAACACGTGCGCGCGGGAACTTACAAGGCGGAAGAGTGACGAGCCGGTTGTAAGGAAGATTATAACAAGAAGCAGTAACGTACAATCGGTCAAAAATTAAATTGTACATGAAAGATAGCAGTTATCTTTTACGACGCTACACGTGGTGATAATAAGTGCGAATAATAGCATGAGAGTGAACACGGGCCTCAAAGATGGGGTGTGTAGCGGGGTTTACTGGGTCAAGGATTTTGTTTTTTATTATTCATGACGACCGTGTGGACCAGAATGCGTCAGCAGTGGACCGTTGGGACAGGCTCGTATGACTGCAAAAATTGGCTGATCAGTAAAACGGTCGAGAGGACCTTCATCCGCTGTTGTCCCTATCGTGCGCTTGGGAGATGTCACTTCCTCCACCGCACTGCATTCTATCAGCCTCGTCCCAAAGAAATCCGGCTTCCTCGTCCGCAACGCGTAGCCAGGCATTTAGGGACCAATCCGTTCGGGTCTTCTGAGGTCGAGGGCGATTAGATGTTCTTAGGGTCAGGAAGGGATTTGAGCCGGCTGGCGATCCAGTGGAGGGTTGCCTTGGCAGATCCGGTGGTGGAGAATTTGGAAGGTGGAACTCAGAGAGGTTGGGCAAGGGTTGGGAAAATTGGCTTAACGCCGGACATGGAACGTGGCAGGCAGAAAGAAAGAAAATAGGCTGTTTCGGTTTTCAGTATGTCTTGGGTTTTTTAGCGATTTTGCAAAAAGTTTCTGAAGGAGAAGAACGCATACCGCTAAAGACCAAAATGGCTTGTTAATGGAAATAGCTTATATGTACGAGCCCTTCAAAGCGGACAGGGCCTTGACCTGCCTACCGCGTCGGTCGGCTGCCTTGTGTTGAGGCGGGGTAGATTGAGTGGCAAGGGAAATGCAAGGTTTCGGGGTATTCAATGTCCGGGAAGTCACCGCAAGTACGGGTGCTTGTGCGATAGCGTCAGGATTGGTAACAAGTGGTTCGTCAAAAAAGCCAATTTAGGGCGATCGATGGACGCCGTTATTGGGTGATAATTCTGGCCTAAAGTGAAATATTGCGGAGTCGCTTGCAGAACTGTATGAGCCAGTGTAGCAAGCCTGTAGAGGGCCCAGCGCTGCGTCGGTGTGGAGGAAGACGTGTGTGTAGGTAGAGAGTCCGTTGTATTTTTGCACATCACTGTTCGGCTCACGGAGCAGAGTTGGGCGTAGTGAACGCATGCGTTGATATAGGGGAAAGCAAAGTTAGCAAATGCAAGCGCGACCATGCGGGAATCAAAAAGTATTCTCCTGGAAACTTCGGCACGTTGCCAAAGACCGGCTCCGAAGGTGCATGTTGCAAATAAGCTATGATGCGGTTGCGTAGGTGTAAGAACACGGGCGGAACCTTTTCACTCCGGCTAGGCTCAGAGGAGGCGCAGAGCAGTCTAGATTAACTTTCGAATAACCTTTGGCTGCTGGGTGATACCAGGTCGAATGAAGGCGGCGGCAGACTAAAACGTTGCAGAACCTATCGAATTGTGAGCATTGGAAAATTGTTCCAATTTCAGTTATGATGGTGGGTGGGCATCCGTAGTGCAATACCGCCGATCTAAGACCCAGATAACAGTCTCAGCTGTGCAGCCCGTTACAATAATGGCTTATGTCAGCCTGTTGAAGCTGTCGATAAGGGAAGCAAAGGTACAAATCTGCGGAAAGGCGGCAAGGAGCCTACCGTATCTAACTGTGCATAAAAAACCAAGCGCTCCGGGTGGGAAATGAGTAAAGAGGACTGCGGTTGTGACGACGTATTGTTGAGCGCTGGCCTAGAAGGCAGGGGCGAGCCAAGGTACCAGCATCGTTGTTTACGCGGGACCAACGGAACAGTGGACCAATCTCATAGTAGGGCAAGAACGGATGTATAGCAAGTCCGTTGGATGGTCAGGAAGAGAACCACAAGTTGGTGAATCGTTCATTCATTATACACGTTAGCTGCAGACTGAAAACAAGTAACCTATTTTGACACAATGTAAAAGAAAAGAAAAATGCATGAAACAGTAGCATGCCGGCTGAGTCACCAGTAACAGATGAACATGCTTCCGGAGAGATAACATCTGGCTACTGTACCGCAAAAGTCAAATTATGCCTAGTGATTGAGATTGTGATTAGTGGAGAGGCTAAGCGAGAGGGGGAGGGACAAAGATACTTACCACACGAACGTCACTGAGGTAGGCTCCTAGCCATGTCCACGAGTGTATCCAACTAAAATTGCTGCTCCACCTTCTGTCTCCAACCGGGGGAGTGAGATGCTACAACCGAGGCCAAATTCGAAGTAAGGGACTTTATTCCTCTTTAACAATTCAACGCTTCGCAACCTCTCCTCTTCTTCCATCCGCACCCGCGGCGCGCACACAGCGCACGTCGCAGGAGTCAGTGGGTTGGCTTGCGCAAAACTTGCCCAGTCATCGGAGCCTGACAACATGGTGAATAGAAAAAATGAAGAAAGGCAAATGGTTTAGTGGACTCACCTTAGTATACCTATAGAGATGCAGAAAGGGCCAGCCGCAGTCTTGTAGGTTAATTTCTGTTGTACGTTTTTCGTCGCAGTATATCGACTGTTGAGACACACAGGCTACAGCTCCTTAGGGCAACCACAAGGCATTTTACAGGCACAGGTAAAGTGGGGGCGGAAACAACGAAAGTTGGGAAGGGATTCCAAACCTGGCACACAAGAAGTGAGTAAAAGTTGCGTCGACCTTTTAGCCGACTTCATTGTGTGACACAACTGAACTGGTGGCCCCTCAAATCCGTGTTGTGACTCAGTTGCAGCAGATGACGCCAGACGTGGTTGAAGTTCCTTAGGATCAGGTAGGCCAGAATAAGGTCGCCACATAGGCGCCGGTACCGGCCGCTGTATAAGTTTACTGTCCTCAATCTAGGTTGATGGGTAAGATTTAACAACCCTTTGATGTACTTCGTGGCTAGTCGCTTTGGAGTCTCGAGTTGTCGAGTTTCGACGCACTAATTGGGGAGCGCTTGTGTCTAACAAGCTGAGATGGGGTGCGATCACCAAGCTCGGTGCAGGAAAGTAGCTGTTGCAGACGAGTTCATGCAGACTCAGTGTTGCTTCTAAGGATAGCTGCTTTGTATATTTCCTGTGCTTCTGCAGGCGGCGAATCAAGGATAGCAATGACTTCAGATCCAATGTAGCAGGTAGGCGAGAGATGACGTATCCACACATGGAAGATTGTGCAGTGATCTTACGACATCGGAAAGGGCTTCTACCCGAAAAAACCATACATCCGGATCAAAAATTTCAAAAAAAGGAAGCGAGAGTTCTGCGGAATTGTCAGTAAAACACATGGGGTATGATCAGGCATGACAAAGAAATGATACGCTCACAAAAGTAAAGCCAATTCTGTAACTTATGTATTGTACGAAAGGATACAGGAAAGTTTCAGTCCCCTAGTAATGGCAAATTTTACGGAGAGTCAAATAACAGCCCTGTCCGCAACAGTGACCAAAATGTGTCTGCTGGAGTGAGCTTTAGACGCCCCTAAGTGACCAACTTATGTGCCTACGACCGTCCCAATTGGACACTTTTTGGACAAATTTTGGTCACCCAAAATTAATCGTGAGCAGGTTTAGTGAAGCCTTGCAATATTTTCCACTAGTCGCGACTATTCTCAGCATTATTCCTGCTATCTGAGTCTGCTCTGAGGTTCGTACAAAGCCATTTTAATATGTAATGATAAATGAACCATCGCAGCACTATGAAAGACGGGTGTCAATGTTTGAACAAATGAGGATAACTAAAAGCGATTCATTTGTCGGTAGCGTGGCAGAGAGTCAATCTCAGTCATTTCCGTCAGGCTTCGCATTAAAACTGAGGAAGATCACTAAGCACCGCGCCAAAAACACATCATCTGCGGCATTAAACGCCAATGCCAGTATTTGAGCAAATATACCTGAAACAAGCACGGCAGGTCCGATTACAATAAGCACGGTCAGGGCTTCGTCCACCTTCCAAACCGTTCCAAAAATTCAGAAGGGCTTCGATATCAGTGGTGGTTGAAACCTGGTTGCTGCAAAAGCTGATCAAAACACTAGGTCATCGGCCACTCCCGCTGGACCCCTAGTAAATGAAGAAGACAAAGCTGTTCCCAAACAACATCCAATGACTGTATACGGATTAGCTGGTCGTTTGACTTCAACCAGATATACACGGAGTATGCCGGTGGTAATCTGCACCAACGTTCCAGGATCGATGTCAAATTCCATACAAGGAGAACAGCTGGATGGCTTGAACCGGTAGAACTCCATATGTGGTACCATAGGTGTTGTAACTAAGCCCGTCAATTTGACACGCGTTAATCGGCACCCAAACTCACAGCACTAGGGTTAAGCAAGAGTTCTGCGAAATGTGTCGACATCTGCCAATAAAGCAGAAGCTGTCTTTTTATCGACAGCTAGCCTCCGCAATGGGTCATGTTCCATCCGCCTATTTTCAGATATTCCGTGGAGCTAGCGCAGATAGGCGAAGCACTAATTGGAGGATAACAGAAAGGAATCCGTAGCCAGGATCATCAGGTACACGGTGCTCCCAAAGCTGGAAGTCATGGTGAGCGTGACATGACCACCCGCGACCAGATACAATGGCGGTAAATTGGCGAGACCTAGTCCATGGAAAACCACATTGCGCAATCAACATCGAGGCTGCGGCGATCGCCAACCTAAAAAGAATGGTGACTGCGGAGTGTGGATGTCATACGTCAAACAAGACAAATGTCAGCAGTGGCAGAAGAGGGATGGTTCCAACGACTGTTTAGGATGAAAAATCCCTTAGTGGCGCTTCGTCAAAACCAACGCGCAAATCAATCAAAAATGTCAGCACTTATGTAACATGGTTGGATGAAGAATGCGACCCAACGATGTCGGGATGCACTTGTTTAAAGCTGGCACCATGTAACCTGCAAGTGCCGGAGAGAGTAATAATGCAGCGTTGGATCTTGCTACTCTGAACGGTGATGCTGTGTTTCATCTATTGTCGAAAATCCGACCGCATGTTTTGCCGGATGTACTGAGCAGTTATCAGTTCGTAGTGGCGCGTATGCTAGGGTGTGAAAGGACATGCAAGTGAACAAATACGATTCGTCAATAAGGCTGCGGGAGGAAAAGTCGAGATTTACCAGTGGACAGATGACAGCAAACTTTGGAATCCGAGTTAACCAGGGACAAGTGAGACAGTCTGATCAACGGCTTCAGTCTCAGCTGCTGTAACTTGAAATGTTCTTGTTGATCAGCGGCGATACCTTCAAGGTTAATTGGCTGAAGTGAAAGTTGGGTGGTCAGAACTGGACATCACGTCAACCTCGGTGTTACTGGCGCTAACATCATGTCAAATATCAGTGGCCAACCGTGAGATATATTAAACATGGCGAGTTTCATGAGCAGGTCCGTAACAAGCAAAAGCGAACGGTTTATGATAATTAAGAACGGTAAACAGGGGCTTTCGATCAGATGTCGGAAAGGTTTGACGGCCAGATAAATAGCTGAGTTCGCGGTCGAAATTGCTATAAGTCGTTCGGGCAGGTTACAGTTGAGGAGAAAAGAATGATTGAGGCAGGGGCTGACATTTTACCACTTGCTTTAGTACAGCCAAACCGACAGTTTGCGACGCGCTGGCTTTGAGAACCAGGGAAGTCCCCACGTCGGTATTCAGATGAATAAGCGCGGTGGTACCGGAGAGTGCTTGCTTGGTCTTATTGAAGCATTTGATTGCTTCAATTGTCTATTCGACCGTACAACACTTGCCTTTAAGCAAGTCTTTCAGAGGCTCGAGAAGTCCGGAACACTCCGGAATTAAGCGGCTATAATAGTTTGCCATTCCAAGAAGGCGAAGGTGACGTGGAACTGATTGTAGCATAGGGTAGTCAGCATTGACAAGCGGGGTGGACAGATGCCGTCGCGGTCTATTCGATGGCCAAGGAAATGAATACGCGATTGACCAAAGAAGCGTAATGTCAATGTTTACTTTTAAAAATGTTAGTTTCACATGCTAACATGAAAAGTACAACTAGCAGATGAATTTCAGCAGATGCGTGCATTTTGTATCGTCTCATCAGTGCAAATTTCGATAACCGATAATCTTACACAACAGTTTGTGGGTGCAGACAAGCAAACAAACAAATGAAAGGAAAGATGGGTATTTTTCTGCCACAACCAGAGCACCCTGAGGCTGACAGGCAATTTATTTGCACACGAAGTCCTGACTTATTTTGCTTGTTGGCAATAGCCTAGGCAAACCGGAGGAGTCGGGATTTGGTATGGCAAGTCAGCTTCCTAAGCTTCTTGATGACCTCAGTACGGTGACCCGATGTTAATCATTGTGTGCTGATCAAAGATGCCGGCGGCCTGCGCACGCATGTAGTCTGACATAAACTTGCTTGTCGCATAAGCTTGCACTGAACCCATTTCTATTCACACACTTATTTTCCATTGGTCCTGCCAATAAACTTAGTTTCGCATTTACACGAGAATTGGGGTAGGCAGTGGTTGTTGGCCACAATATATTGAGATTCTTTCAGTGGAGACAGCGGTATCTTATGTGTTTGGTCCATGAGTGAAAGTTTGGCAGCAGCGCGCGTGCTCTCTGTGGCGGAAACCGTAATACTTTCCGTAGACGGTGTTCGAAAACCTCCGCAAGCGCCGCGCATGGCACACGGCAATTTAAGCAGCCAAAAATGTAAGACTTCTAGGATCGACCGCAGCTGCCTACGCGGAATCTTCACCATACCGTATAAACCTCATTTATTGCGTAATCTACCATGACTCGCAATGTGGTGTTCGATGGTACAACTAACCCCACCGATTTGCAAAATCCGGACCTCCTCAAACCCGACGGCGATCGCGGTCTATAAACCTAGCTGTCCCGACATTCTACTAATCTAGCCTGTCGCCTCCCAGGGGCAAATACGGTGGTCTGGAGATTCGTAAGCCGATTTGCTATTACGATTATCTACATGTAAATGCCTTTAGGTTTGTAGATATTGTATATATTTTCCACGTTTTCGGACGATTAACGTTTTGAGAACCAAAATATAAAACCGCCGGAAAACCCTTGTTTTAAAGCCAAATGCTAAAAATCTAACCACTTAAGCAGGCAGATCATGTTTTCGTTCTTTTTCGCCTGTACTGCTTGTTTTTATGCTTTCTTATATCTACGTGAACTAACCTTTTCCATTACTCTTCTGGCTATTAGGAACAACGTTTTCGTGGATCGCGGCAGTCAACGCGGAGCCAGACGCGAAGTCGTTCCTCTACGCCACGTGAAAAGCATCGTTTTCTCTTTGGACGAGGATCGTTCTGTTGCGGGGCTGGGTGTGGCATTGGTCGATGTCATTTGAAAGCACACCGTTTGGCAGTGGCCAAGGTTGAGGTTCTGTCAGTTTTTCTTTTGGGCGAGCTAGGATATTTGTAGTTCCACAAACCAGCTCCAACGGCTCGCCGAAATGCACCATGCCTTGCAAGCAATAAAAAAATAACTAGCGCACAGCGGATTGCGGTTTCCGACGAACAACCATTTGACCGGAACGCTAGCTCCTTTTTATTTGGCACGATTTCGCCTAAAGAACCTCACTTCATCCAGCACTTTTCCAAATCGCAGACTTCTTGTGTTAAGCCTTCTAGAGGGAAAGCTCTATAGTGCTCAGAATGTTAACTACGCTCCTTTATGTGCATTGTCATTGCTGACCAATTTCCCACTATTATTTCTCGTTTTAACATCCCTTAAGTCCATCTTAGCCTGCATCTGATCTGTCACTATTTTTTCGTGAATCCGATACTGACGTTTGCTCCTGCTCGTTTCATTAGTCTTCATTTCGTTGTGGCGTAACAATACAGTCCGCTGTATCCGTCGTTTCTGCCTTGTAGTATCCGCTTTTGATAACACGCATTGTACCCGACTAGTATCTACTAGTCCCCCACGAGTTCTCCGAAAAATCATCCACCTCTTTTACTATATTACAACATTCGAATGGACGGGTGACACTGCAGATATTATCCGGCTTTTACACAACGTTGGCATGTAAAATTCTGAGGTGTCCACGTATCCGGGGATGTTGCTTTCCGCAAGAAACATTGCCAAAATTTTTACTATTTGATTACACTTTTCGCTCCTTAAATTTTTCTACGCTTGAGAATGAGTAACGTCGGGAGGTTTAACCGAGTTACATTGCCACTGTTTTCTCGTTTTGCATGAACTGTAAGTGTGGTTGGACCAAACAAAACTGACCAACAGCAGTCACCTAGGCCGTCGTAATGTCAGAAACATATGATAGTACAAACAGATGGAAAATACTTGATTATAAACCGGCTGTGGAAGTGAGTAAAGCTGATGAGATAGATCTGGATTGCTTTTGCCAGCAATCAGGCAATTTCTCAGGTATTCATCAAGCGTATCCCCAAATGAACAAGATGAAAATTACGACTCAAGTTGAAGGATTAATTCGCGAACAGATTGATTAGGTTGACACCTCAGTATGTTGAACATTAAACTTCCGGTAACCACGAAATTTTGCGGTGATAAATGACCCAAAAGAAGGCCATTCAAAAATTGTTATAATAATATCGACGGTGATTGTGGATAACCTAGGTTCTATGAGATAACATAGGCCTCTCGTCCAAGAAGAATTAAAAGTGCGCGCTTTTCAGGTCACCTATGGTGAGTAAGCAATGCTCCAATCTTTCCATGTATTATTGTAACATCCGAGGTGATGCATTTATGCTTGTGTTTTTGATACTTGTATTCATTTTACAGTAAACACTGATCACGACTGCAATTGTAGTATATTTGGAATCGAAATAGAATTAGGCTGCAATCGAAATTTTTGTCCTCCGGACCGGTTTAGGGCGATTATGGGGCTTTCGTACTGAAGCAGCTTGTCCCGAATCGTAGCAAGAGCACCTTATAGCGGAATCACTCGGTCACTAAGAACTCAGACTCAGCACGCCTTAGTGAAAAGTGGGAAATAGACGAATATATAGGCCAGATAGAAGTTTAATAACAAAACGCACAATTCCGGTAGGAAAAGGTACTGTAAAATGGTTTTAACTAGGGGGAAGAAATAGTCACTAACGCACACCGCTTTGACACTCTACTAGGAGGGAAAACCGGAAGCGCTCAAAGTACAATTCGTCTGGTTGCCATTAACACACACACTGACAAGCTTCCTACGCTGCCTTGGAACAAGATGATATTAGTTTCTATATTATTATGCAAATCTCGCCCAGACAGACAGAGAAGGACCCAGGCCACTGCCTCATGAATTAGAATTGGAACTTCGTGGGTATCTATTCTTAGACAATTCGTGAAGCAGCATAACCATACTCAATAATTGCGTATTATATACCCACTCATCACAATTGCATGCATCATGTTTCGTCCCCACGGTTAGGCTAAACCGAATAAACTTAAAATATATCTACTTAATCTGGATAAAAGTATTCCAATTTATTTGTTTTACTCAGTTCCATTATCCCGCTGCATAATCTGTGTCAATTCGTGAATTTCTTTTTCCTCAAAATATGTGTTGGTTGTTTGACATTAGTGGTAAAGGTGCGCTTGATTTGAATTTTGAAAAAGAGCCTACTTGTCTAATACCCGCCACCGAGCTTAGTGCCTCAGCAGAATGTGAATCGTGGTTGCGGGACGAGGTGCAGTATTTCCGTGGTCGTGCTGGCCTCAAAAACTGTTACCGTCCAGTGTGGAGCGGACTACGGCACAACCACAGCATTGTGTACATCTGCCACGCGTAATCCACAATTACACAAATAGGAAGTCTGCTGCTCTGCATGTTGGAGCAGTGTGGGTCGGCTCAGTTGATGCAACTTGACTGCCACTCAAATGCCTTCTGGCCTTATTGCTTTGGGTTTAGACTGGCTATGGAGTGTGTGGATGGAGCTGTGGGTTTTGCAGCGTCAAATACCCATGGTGCATCTGTAGACGCAGGCGACATCTGAATTGCCATCAAGGCCGCAGTGACTAGAACATCCGGGAAGGGATACCGCCAACAAACGTGTGTTTGATGCAGTGTTGAATAAAGTTACTAATGTAACGCTGCGTGTGTGATTGTGTTACAGGAGGATAACTTTCACTCAGCCTTCAGGAAGAGAACAGTGGCGCAACAGTGGATCGAGCTAAAATTCGAGATCGAAATCGAGTATAGATCAAAAAACGAATCCCTATGGAAGCAACGGCAATTTGAACCAGGAAGTTAAACAGTGTGCTTTGTGTTAATTAATATTAATTGCATGTCCAATTTATTTGTGTTAGTGTTTTCCTACAGCGTACTTATTGCGCTATGCTCTCATAGAATAGAATCCCTCGGTGCGGCTGTTTTCTTGGTTTTCTCCTTTCGTTGTTGTAGAACTGGTTGCGGACGGCACAGCGGATTTCAGGAACGTTATCCAGTACGTTCAGCGGAAATCACAACACTTTTCTGGCAACATTCAGCTGTACGGCAGCAGCAGCTTAGCCGTATATTCAGCGGCGTCACAACATATTTCTGGCTGTCTCAGCAGAAGAGACGAAGTCCATTTGGCTTCAACAGCAACAACAGTTCGAGGACTCACAGCTGCGTATGGTCGAGACTTTCACTCGAACAGTCACTCCAGTATATACAGGTTATCATGTAGGTTCAGCGGAAGCCACAAAAATTACCTTTTTGGGTTGCCATTAGAAGAAGGGACCGCAGTTTGGATATATTACGAAGATTTTTTTAATCTAGCGGCGTTACTTTTTCCTGGTCGAAGGGAACATATGACATGGCCATTCTCTGTAGTCAAATGTTATAGGAAATATATTCAGTCGTTTATTAAACAGTATATTTCGTTGACCCAAGCACGTTCAATGAAACTCGCCAGCTTGTTACGACTGTATTCTGTAAGATGGTGTAAGCATAATACTATGGTGCAACTTTTAGACTGTGACATCCCTGATTTTATGCAAGTCACTATCGGGCGTATATCAAGCAACACAGCGTATTCTAACCAACTGATTAACTAACCTTGGTGTACGTAGGAATACAATGACCGAAATGGAAACCCAAATATTTTGTGTTTCTGTTTGCTTGGGATGCATGCACGTTGCACATAGTCCAATGGATTTGTATGAATAATCTTACAAGAGATCACCCCAGGCCAGCCATTCTCAAGGAGAGGCATATGGCTCCCATGGGGACTATAGAGAATTCCCGGTGTCCCTGGGATGCGAAAAGATTTTAGGGAGGCCATGGAGAGGCATGCTGTGAAAAGTGGGTTGTGCTAACACCAATAAGCTAGTTCATTTAAAAACAGTTTCTGATAATTCATGCGCAATAATCTCATCTGGTAACTACTGGTCTGTAAATTGAAGTACGCGTACACAAGTGAATGTTTACGAAAGTGTGAAGGCCGGGTGGACTTTCTGTTGCAGAGCTGGAATGGCTCCGCCAAACTTGCGCAGATTTCGCTGGGCTCACCACAAATATACAATCACCATACGGCGACTTAGACTGCGCAACTGACAACCGATCCGTTCTCAGGACTTGGAAGCCTTTCCACAGTGAACCAGCTGAGCGTTACCCAGGAAGCTACTGCGTTTGTGCTAGCTGCAGTCAACCTAACGAACTTTTGTCAGAACACCGCGGCAGTTACCGCAAGAAGCCACACTAACACTGAGTTTGCCTCAGAACACTACCTATGTGTGACAACTCAAGTGCCGGGCAGTCTTTCGTGTTCGGGTCTCAGTGCGTTAGCGCTAGGTTACGCATTCTTCATCTCCAATCTCAGCTGGCGTGTACGTCTAGCGATTAGGTCACGTTAGACCGCAACGTTTTGAATTCGAGTAGCTACTCTGCACGAAAACGGTACTAGCTATGAAGAAATAATTTGCGTTCGGACTAAAAGTCTTAAGTGCTGGGACACGTTATAACACTTTCTTAACATACAGTTACGCTGAAGCCTTGAGAGAAGCAGACTGTTTTGTCAGTTCACATCATACATGTCAAGATCGGTGTTTCTGATGTGTATATATAACATAATGTGAACATAAGGATACTTCTTCTAATGCTCAGCACAATCAAATGCCTTGTCTGCACGAATTCGGCAAAATGTTTGGCAATAGCCTATGCAGATTATTAGTTTCGTTTTTGACTTTCTCATGCTGATTTGTTGAACAATCATGCAATTCGTTAACTATTTGTCTCTTCTGTGCTTCACTTTACTTTTCGTCACTGTTTAATGTAACTTGTTTGTAATTACTATGTCTCCAATGATCATTGCTGTTTCCTGAGTTGCATTTGTTTTCTTCATTGGCTTTTATCAAGAAGATTTCTTCAGTCATTTTTCTATCCGCGTTATTTTCAAAATCATCCTCAAAAATCACATTTGCTTTTCGTCTAAGTGTTTCTACACATTAGCATTTCAACATTGTAGCTGCCACCAGATATTACAAGTATGCTCACCGAATGCCTTATAGTCTCATGGTCAAGCAAGAATAAATTTAGTGCCACAAACCATCCATAGTAAACGCGTGTTTCACATTGTCGAATGTTGATATTTAATACCCATGATATAATCATGTAAGAAAAATATAACTATAAGAGAATATAGTTGATATTGCGTACTAACAATTTACGTTGACGCATCTTAGAAATGAGCTTCTCGGAAATGAAGTGTCAGCATTACTCCGTGGAAAATCTGTCAGTTGGATTTATCGCATAACCACAAAATCCCACGCTACCTATGTGTTTTATTTTCTGAAACACTATTCCAAAGGAGTGTGTGTCACCAAGTAAACTGAATAATCATTTGAAAATTGTTCATAAGGACGAAGGTAGAAAATCTGTTGGTTTTTCATATACCTGCGGGACAGTTTCGAAAACAGACCAACAAAAAACAATGGTTTCTGACAGGGCAACAAATTACGAAAGAACTTACGGCGTCTTATAAAATCTGCAAATTGTTTGTTAAAACCTGCAGTCCACGTAGTGTAGGTGAAAATATTATCATGCCTTCCATATCAGTAATACTGTCTGACCGGATGAACATGAATTCACAAGAAGCAGTTCAAGCCATTCCGCAAAGCATTTCGACGGTATCTAGGCGAACAGATGAGATGGCTCAAGACATAGAAAGTACCTTGGTTATTTTACTAGAGTCCAGAAAATTTCGTTACGACTAAGTGAAGCTACTTTACTTGGTAGCAACAACCTTCTTATTGCATATGTCCGAATGATAAATGATAATGAATTAGTGCAAGAGATGCTGTTAGCCGGGAGATTTAAAACTCATGTAAGGGGCCAGTCTACGTTTGAGTTAGTCAATAGCTACTTGACTGAGAACTTCAATTCAAAACAGAACATAGCTGCATGTGCAGCAGATGGTGCTGCCGCAATGATCAGGAGATGTAAAAGATGTATTACCCATCTAAAATATATTCTCCCTTCCGAACACATAATTCACTGGTTGATTCGTCGAGATCACCTTGTGAGTAAGAACTTGCGAGGGCGCTTATACGATTCACTCCTAACTGTAATAATAGTAGTCAACAATCTCCAATGGCACGCATTTCATGCTCGTCTTTTCCAGCAACTGTGTGAGGAAAACAGTGATGATATCTAGGTTCTTCAGTTGCAAACAGGTTAGATGGCTCTCCAAAGGCAACTGTCTTCGCTAGTTTGTTGCACCCTGGGAAACCATCGTCACAGTCCTTTCTGGAACTATGTAGGAAAATAATTTTAGCAGCTAAGCAAGGCGTATTGCATCTGGCTGGTATTTATGGAAAACACAACTTGTCAAATAAAACACTTCAAGGCAGTTCGAGTAGTATCCGCTCGAACAAAAATGTCCTAATCGCTTTATTTGAAAAGCTGGAGGTCGGGAATTTTCCATTTCTAATTCTCGATATGGTCATGGAGAAGCTGAAGGATGAAGAGTTGCTTGTGTATGACAGTCATTTACAAGAATTCAATAAATTACTGTAATTCTGGTATCATCACCTGATTGACATGGAAGTCCCGTTTAGGATTTTTGATCCACTTGATGTACAGCCCTGCGATGTTGGAACTAAACTCCAGGAAAATCTCCTGGAGCCTCAAAGTGACGCACTGGCAACATTCAAATTCGCGATATAAAGTGGATTTTTACATACTGATTTCCCTAACAGATACCCCAGATTATGAGCAATTGCTGAAATATGTTTTATTGCTCTTGCATCCACCAAATTGATTGGATGTGAATTTAGAAGTGTGGCTTCTAACAAAATTCAGGAACAGACAAAGCCAAATAGCAAGAAGAGATTTTCGACTCTCGCTATCGGGTCTGGAGCCGAACATAGACAAACTAGCTTAAGGGCATCGGCCCAAGGTTCCCATTAATATTGCGACAAATTATTGTTACGATGTTACTATATCCCCTCATTCATTGTATACCTAAAAGTTAAAAGCCAACAAATCTTAAATACTGTTTTACATATTACTTTTGACTTTTGTTTAACCACAGCCAAGTGGCTGATTTTGCCGCACAACGAATGTTATCTTGATGCAGAAAAAGTTTAAAATATGGGAAACAATGGAATGAGCAATGTTACGAACAAAACTTTTAGCCAGCATAAATCAGATACCAATGTGACTATTATATAAATAAATAAATAAATTTGTATATTTACCGACGGACGGTACACGGCCCCATAAGTGGGAGCGATCATTTGGCGTTCATTAGGCCATGCGGATCGTTGAAATTGCGGTGCTGAAAAGTGGGGAGCCATGAGAAATAGCGATGTTTATAAGGGGGCCAAGGCTGAATAACGATTGAGAATGCCTACCTTAGGCCTACCTTATCTTCATGTAAGTGATCTAAGTGTAGGGCTAAAAGCATTCAGTTTCCTTACTAGTATGGTAACGGTTTTGCACCCTTTTCTTCTCCACTAATAAATCCATGATTCTGATGGCAACCTCATCATTGGTCTAGTAGAAGGTTATATTTGTTGACATCGGGTGTTTCCTTCGCACAGCTTGTCACTGGAGTAGCTAATGCCCATTAATTACGAAAAGTGTTCAGCCCTACCTATTCGTTCTTTGTACACGTTTGTCGCTTTCACATCGATGGATTCTTGTTCAGGGACGCTTTTTGTAAGAAGGGTCTTGGTATAGTTACGCCTCGTGACATTCGCACAACACAGTTCACCTTGAGGAAGGTAGTAGTTGCTAATAGGTTGTTCTATTCCTTAATGGGAGCATTTTTCCGAATGATTTCGGAGGTCCTCAGACTCATCTTTACTTTCCATGTACGCCCCATTGTCGAACACCACTCACCTGCCGTCTAGTCTCTTACAAATATCAAACGTGTTCTCATAGTGAGAGTCCAACGACGACGGTCGAAATCGATCTCTGCGTTCTGAAATTTATCTTACAACCAGCGACTTCGAACAATGAACATATTTTCTTTGGATTACCGTCGTTGTGTTGATGATCCGATTCACAGCAGACGCATTCTGTGAGTGGTTATGGAAATGTACTGAAGACGTTTATTCAACTCAAAGTTGATAGTTAGACAAGTGTTCATTCTTATAAACTGTTTAAGCCGGGGAAGCTTCGAGTCCATCCCGATGTCACCCTGTCCATCTGGATGGTGATGGACTCGAACAATTTACCAGAACCAGTCTTCAGCTCACAGAGTGCGAAAAGTTTCTAACGACTGTTGGATTCCCTTTCTGCTGATTAAGCAAGAAGCAGGTTGTTTTAGCTGCGATCGTGACGATCTCCTGTGAACGACATTTCACAGTGATCTGCGCAATCCCTGCTTTGAAGGGGAAGCGAAGAAGCTGATACGAGATTCTCCCGTCTGCTCTCTGCCACTCCAGTGAACCCATGTATGGATGTCCTTCCATTTTGTGACACGCGACCACCATACACTATCACGGAGGAATCGAGGAACTACGATCTAATAATCAGCAAAATTTCACATAATATCACTGATATAATTTTGTTCTTTAAGTAGATTATAATGTTACCACTGCCAATAGTGTTTTCCACCACCTTGGCTGCTCGTTGCGCTCTGTGTTGACTGTGCAGCGGGCTTCAAACACAGACTATAGAAATTCGGAGTCGAAACCAAAACATCAGGGTTTTGATTAGGGTTATTAGGATCATGGTGAGCAAACCACTGGTATTTCACAATTCGACATCTGTTATCTGAATGTTACTTTCAGAAGAAATCACTTACCCCCCATCCCGCTATTGTCACAGCTACCAAGAATCCAGAACAAAAGCACGCAGACCACAAATAATGCCGCATATTCTATATTACTGAAAGTAGTTAGTTGTTAATGTGTGTTCAGTTTCGTCTTTGATACATTACGGAGGGGTTATTCCCACGTTAAAAATACGCAGTCCAAAAATGCGTACATGCCACACGATGTTTAAGTAAAGACGCAGTCCATTTGTACTCAGGTAGTGAGCTACCTGCATATATTACCAACTGCATGCTAATGCCAGAACGCAGGCGATACCACAATTGATCTGAAGGGAATCACATCATCGGAGACTGTGTGCGAAGATTCTAGTTGGTGGACAGAATCCGGCTCAGGAAGGTCGCCGTGCATTTGGCGATGCAGAAGTGCCATGGAATCGATATTATTTTTGTAATAACTTGACTTATAACGGAATGAGTGAAAACAACACTACGAAAGCGATGGATTAGTTCCGCTTCTCACAATATTTTAATATGTGAATGTTTCGAAGCAATGATGTGGATGTACGTAGCCAAAAGATATACTGACGACAAAGGCGATATATGTAAGACCACTTGCCGTTGCTGCCAGTAAAAGTTGTTGGATTACGCTTGTCTGATTCATACTAGGGCTTGGAAGAAGGGAAGGTGAAATATTTACATGCTAGGATGTAGTATTGTAGTCGACGCAAGCGAATAAAACTTTTCACTTATTCCTATTCAGACTCATACAATTATAAATCGGAATACCTATAGCACTGGTTGTTTGTTCAGGTTTTGTCTGTTCTCCTAGTTGTATCGTTTCGTTGCAGATGTTGCATTGCCAATCGAGTTGACTTCGTTAGTGCGCAGTAGGCAAACTGAGCGGCTCGTTCGCCTCTTCAACGACGAACAAATTAGTTTGAACTTGGCCACTTCGATACAAGTCCCATGACAATTGCCGGTTCATAGTTCGATCGTCGCCTCTTTTGAACTCATGTGGTGGATAACCTGCCAAAATTCTTTTTGGGCAGTTGATGGTAGACGGGATCCAACTCAATGCACAGGTTTATTTAATTTTCTGTAGTGAACTATTCTTCGAGAAAATCTGTTCATTCTCTTGTCTCTCCCTGCGCTAGGACTTCTGTTTTCTGCGAAGCAAACGAAACCGCCCCACTCGGAGAACAGTGTGATACTTGAACATACCTATTGCTTATAGTTATGGGAGTTCAGCGCTCCGCAATGCTCGCCGATGAGAGGAGTTTGCCTGCGTGGGTGCCTCAGCTTGGCAGTAATTTAATTTCTCCATGACTGCATGCGAAGAGACATTCTCCATCTAAAAGTGAACTTCAAGCTTCTGGTTAACCATTCGAAAGCATGGGTTGTTGCAAAACAGTTTGGAAGGCGCATGATACGAATGATGATTTGGGAAGCTTAGGAAATATGCTACTCGTCAAAACGAACAAAAACCTAACTGCCTACAAATCTTAAGACAATATCTGGTAGAACCAATAAGAATAACAATAGATGGCGGTACAGCAAAGATTAAAGCAATAAAGCAGGCTGCTTTGCAAGACAATTTGGCTAAGTTAACCGCCTACCAATGCGACGGTGTCAATGACCGTTCTGTCAGAAATCTGTTCAGCCGGACGCTCAGTGTTGCTGATGAGAAGTGCTTATCTACTGGTTAAACTAATACTACAATAGGTCATAAACAGAGAATTTCTTGCCGAGTACGAGAATGTTTTGCGACCCACTGGCTATGAAGAAGAGACGAATGCACAATAAAGACATACTATCATTCCAAACTTAACACAAATAACAAACAAAATTGTTTATCACAACGCGAAAAATCCATTAAGATGCTTAATTGCTGTTGAAATTCCCATGGTCTTGCCTGTAGACAAAGGTAGTAAGATTTTCATCGTGGATAAAGCGGAATCCGTCTGTAAAGACAAGGAAACTCCTGAAGAACAGTAAAACATACGTTTCTTGGAAAGCGATCCAACGGCACAATTAACAAATAAACTAAATTGGACCCTAAAATACTGCCGAATTCGAAGCAACGCGATGGATGAGCATGACAGAATGAAACCTCGTGATCCAAACATCGTCCTATTATGTAGGGACTTTCGACCTTGCGGAAAGCCGATGCACCACTTCGGCCAACCGTGTCACTTCCTGGTATGCCCACCTAAGACTTGGGTAAAGAATTTTGGAGGCGTCATAAATTCATGACCAGTGGATCGCGGTATTCTATAAACTACGCTTATTCGTTTTCGGAGAAACGTAAAGGACTGCGAACTGATCATGTAGTAATGATGGCGTTCTTCGAGACTACTGCACTGTTCACTTCTGTCAACATACAAGTGGCTAAAGAAAATATCTTCGGACGCCTAAACGTTGGCGGGGGAATAATTTGGCATTCGACGACCAAGAGTATATACGAGCTTCTCGACATATAAAAGCGGCCTCAAAGTGATTCCCTGTAGCTGGACTCTTTGCGGAGTTTATCATGCGAACTTTGGAGAAAGATCGATTCCCAGTCATGAATCCGAACTCGTGGGTCAGATATGTTGACGACATGTTCCATATATATATATATATATATATATATATATATATATATATATATATATGGTTGGCGGCATCCGGTTTCGGATTTGCCTGTCACTGTGGTCAGCCACAGGACGCCTGCGCCTACAGAGGGACCATGGTTGGCTTGCGCTGCACCACCCACAGCTCCATCCACACACCCCATATCCAGTGTAAACCCGAAAGAATAAGACCGGGAGGCATGCGGATGGGAGCCACGTTTCATCAACGGAGCCGGCCCACACTCCTTCACAGACAAACACAAGCACGCTGTATTTGGGGAATCAAGCGCACACAAGGCGGTGTCTGGACCGTAGTCCGCTCCACACTGAGTGCATGAAACCACTCTTCGAGCCTAGCACGACCACAAGGACCGTGCACCCCGTCCCCCCAGCAACGACCAACTGTCTCCTGGAGCCAGTATGGACGAGGTAGTGGGTAATAGACAGGTAGGCACCTTGTCAACATGCACATCAAGCGCAACCACATCTGGGATGTCAAACAACAGCCAATCATTCGAAATGCCGAAATCGAATAAAGTAAAAGCATATGATGACATAAATACTCGCTAAATGAGCATATAGAAGAAATTGGTTATAAGTGAATCCGTGATAAGTACAAAATGTCCGCAAGTTAGTTAAAAAATACCACGCGATAAAATTACGCAAGTTTACCACAATTTGCGTGAGCGACTTGTGCAAGTAAGGAGAAGATTATCAAGTACGCAGAACAAACCAAATAACATGTAATGAATTTTATCCACATTAAAAAGACCTAGTTTAAGTGTAAGTTGGTTTAGCCCAACTGCGGTGAAGAAGCATCATGAATGCAACATCAGCCTCAGCAAGGGGCACTATATATATATATATATATATATATATATATATATATATATATATATATATATATATATATATATAATGTGCATCAACAATTCAGCAAATACATAACAACTGGTTGAGTGCCACAACACATAAGAGACAAGAATTAGAATGAATGGAAAACAACAGATAGAGAAGAACATGCACTTCAAAATGCCCCACCAATTAGCAACTAAGCGTTCTGCCTAAGCGTCGCCAGTCATGACACGGTGGCTTAGGTGTTGCAAACACAACTACCATCCGAACGGTCACAAGTTCGACGACTGCTATTTCTATCTGATGAGATAAACCAAGGTCAAACCTCGTAATTGAGTACAGTGTTTTCGAACGGAAAACACCCTATGTTAATCTGCTTCATTTTACGATCTAAGCGATCGAATGACCAGCGTTCAGTACAGTGGGAATCGCAGTCCACGTTGAGATTGCGCGTCGCAATCCATTCACAGGTCGAGTAATTCAAAATAACGCTCCAATCAGTATAAACACAGCTCCGTTTACTCACAATCTGTTGCAAGCGCGCACATGTCCCACAACCTACGCGAGATGAGATGATCAGATGTTAGTTAGGATAGATTGATGAATCAAATGGTCCCCAGGTCATCAGAAAGCCGGGATTCCACAGACCACAAGGTCTCATGCATGTCAAAGTATTAAACTTCAAATTACTTCACTGGTTAGAGGTCACAATTGTTTGACCTAGCGCGACATTTATTGGTAGATCATTTCGAATGGATTAAGGCATAGAATCTAAATGTAGACCACCATCTACAATGAATTGTGCGCTCGTCATTTCAATCACGAAAAAAGTATCTGAAGTAAGTAAGCATATCACTGCCTGCGGAAACATCTGCATGCGCTGTCAAATTTGCAACAATAACTGACGACAAATTCCGCTGCTTTTAATCGTCGATGGGCAGTAGTCAAAAATGAGTTTTACACATGAAAGGGCGCGAGCCTAATGTGTCCCCCGGAAGGTTGCTGATGAGTTTAAAAAACGACTCCAAACAGTGCGTAGCCGAAAACAATGTCCAGCTTAATCGTTCACAGATGGTTACATGCGATTTGAAAGGTGGTCGCCTTTGGTTTTCCCCAGCGAAAAGGGGTTTGTTTGAGGCGGTTTTGCTTTCTGAAAGTGAGTATGAATTTAACAGATTCTAGCAAGCACACGGCGAGAAGGAATTTCATGTGCAATCCAGATGTCTCCATTGTTCTGCCAGAGTGAGACGATGGCCTCCCAGTCTGCTGTTCTGGCTGCGTTTTTCACATGATAGCACGAATACTTAACGTAATTGAACCTTATAAACTGTACTTATTTTTCCACGCAAATGCTGATAGCATCTACTGAAAAATCCCAAAAATCTGCGTTATTGTTCGTGGGGTAAATGTTATAGCCACATGAAGTTTTTGGTAGCGCGATGTTACGAGGTCTCCCAGCAGTAATATTCCGCTTCTGTCGTGTCACCTCCGACATGATGTCATATGTACAAAACAAGTACATAAGAGAAAACGGATCGTACGCTTCCATAATGTTGATCACAAGATTTATCGCTATGAATGACTAGGTTTTCTTGGTGAGACTGCTTGTGTACTCGCGGTGTTCAAGTCTTGGGAGGTTAGACAATCGTTCGCGTCAAATTCAGAACTGCACCTGGCATTATCTCCACTATCCACTATGTCTGCCACCATCCGTTGCAACCGTGGTGTTCTCAGCAGTTGGCTTGTTCTTGTGAAGCATCGGAGACAAAATAACCGTGCTGTTAGGCAAATCTTGAAAAGCTAGAATTCTATTTGAATTACAATCACGCATATTAAACAACTATTGAACAACGGTAAGTAGGTTACAGTTTGTCTGTGAATACTACGGCGGAAACAGCGATAATTGTTGATGATGCTTTCATAAAAGCTTTCGGGATTACAGGGAGCGGAATGGTGACTGCCTTAGGATTTGTGATTTCGTTGGCAATAAAACTTTCATTGACCTAGTTATGAACTTGAAACCCAGAATTCCGCTCTTATAAAATGGATGAAAACATTGGCCACACGCAATGTCTTCCGTCATTGAACCGACGAGAGGTAAGTAATATACTTTACCATGCGCTGTTGAAATTGAGTAAGACTAAGGTTATTTTTAAGTCGCAAGCTCTCCCAATGACGGGGATGTTTTGATTTGTTTCAGTTGGATGTTTTTCCAATAGTATCGGTCTTGTATTCCGCAATCTATAGCACGCTGAGTCCCATATGTAAAGAAAGCTTTAAAATGCTTCAAACTAAATCGTTCCATCTAATGCCTCTTTCCTACAAATATGTTAAATTACCGACAAAATGAAACAACTCCAGTTAAACAGTTATTTTATCAAGAGGCTGTATCAAATGTAAAAATGAAGAAGTCTACCATAGTTTTGCTTTGAGAACAAACCTTTAAATAACTGCAGTTCCCAACGATATTTCTCTTGTAACATTTTCCTTCCCAAATCCCAGCCTTGTCCCTATGTCTGTTTTGGATTGAGTGTTAGTAGCCTGTGAAAAGAACAAGTTTGGTGTTCCTGTAATGCGTACGGTGGGAGGAAATACTATTAAGCAACTTAAGATACGCCACAGAAAACCTGCCCAATTCCAAACTTCATCAGCATAAAATGCAACACAGCGAAATATCTCCAGCTACTTACAAAGTCAAGGTGTATGCTTCAAACCGAACCGTTCTATAAGCCAAACATTGTTGATAAGATCGCACTAAGGCTTTGCTGTCTATAATCACTATTTATTGTCCATTATTTCTGTCCCCGAAGAACGTAGCTTAGATATATCTTATCTCGCCCTGCTTTGAATTAAGGCAAAATCCTTGGTTTGGGGTGGTTTCTGTCCTGTAATTTCCAGAAGTACCAAGGTGTGGCTCAGAAGTACGAGTTATCTTCGAAGTTACATGTAAGTGAAATTTTACGGAATTCAGAAAGCTGTCGCTCTACACTTCTTGGCTGAGAGCCACCACTTCACCTCGTGAGTTGCTACTTTATTTTCCCAATGTTTTCGTTCCATCCTATTGGAAGTACTGCTCCTCCGTGATTGCTATTGGTCTCCTAGATATGCACTATATGTAAATTATCAGGGTATTAAGGCACATGTCCTGATGTGATGGCTTACCGATCTTTTAAACATAACTCTGTCTACACACAGCTGATCTGTTAAGAATCTGACATCAAATATATTGGCTGATCATAGTCATCTCTTTCCTAAAGTTTTATCTGCATATTTTTCGAATTCGTCTACTAGGCAGCAGTACTATTTGATGTATGTTATCATGCAAACCTGCTGCTGCTCGGTCATCCCGCATCACTTACGCTTTTTGTTAGACCCTAACTCTCATGGTCTAGAACTAATCAGCCGATTCGTAATATGCTAGCGTTCCCGTTTCTCCCTCATTAGACCAAAGTTATAGTACCGTTTAGTAACTGAGTGGTATTTTGCAACACTCCTGAAATCACTGTGTTAGATCAATTACTTGACTTGAATTTCGCATACGAACCATATATATATATATATATATATATATATATATATATATATGACACTTTACCAATTACTTTACAATTGGCTGCGTGCCACAACAAATAAGAGAAAAACTAGATTGAAAAGGAAAATGACTGTTGGAACAGGAGAGTCTCACAGCAAGTGTGCCATTGTGTGCGGTCCTTGACCATATCTAGAAGTGTTTGCAACCAGATGTGCTCGGGATCCTTTGATTCCCACCTCGGAATTCTGGAACGCCCAACAACAGCCAGCTTCAACTGTTGTGTCTTAATGCAATGGATACAAGTTTTACGTTGGCTTCCTTGTCGTCGGTCCCATCCAACGCCTGCGCTCGCAAATGGGTCACTTATTGGTAGCTGCTGGGTAGACAAATGCTCCGCGTACCTACCTGGCGAAGCCTCCGCATTGAAACGACGCCGTAAACCGGTCCGAGGATTTTGTCTGATTTGAAGGCTGGCCGACGAACTTCCTCATTACTGATGTGATGCTGCCAACGAACACCAGCAGTGTTTTGCAGGCAGCGGTGGTCGATGACAGATAGCCGCTTGACATCGCTTTTGCGAACGGGCCATGTCCCATAGCCGTACAGCAGAATCGCTCGTACCGTAGCATTGTAGACTCGTCCCTTGATTGCGAGGCTGTAGTCAGCAGGAAGCCACAGGTAACGTAGTTTAGCGAAAGCGACTCTAGACTTGGAGACACGTGTGGCGATCTCATCCGTCAAACCGCTTATACTAAGACAACTACCAAAGTAAAGGAGTTTGTCAATCACTTCCAGCGGATATCCCAAAAGGGTGAGAGAAGGAGATGTACTTGGCCTGTTCTATAACAGCACGTTACATTTGGACGGGACATTCGTCAACCCAAATTGGGAGGCGAAAATCTCCAGTCTAAGCCGCACATGCTGGGCGGCCTGGGTGGACTCACAAATCACTGCGATGTCATCGGCCTACTCCAAAACCCGAAGACGGTCACCAGGAGATAGTTCAACCTCGCAGAACCCAGTTTTTCAGGGAATTATCCAGTATTTCGTCCACGGCGAAGTTGAACAAGACTGGAGAGGCTGAGCAACCCTGTCTAACACCGTTACTGTCAGTAAAAGGGGGTGAAACGTCACTCTATACCCGCACGTGGCTAGAAGTTTGGTGTTAAATGGCACGGAGAATACTAATATACTTCTCAGGTACTCCCTCTTCAGTAAGCAGTCCCAAACCACCACTCTGCAAACAGCGTTAAACGCTGCCCGAATGTCCAAGAAGATGACTAGGTTTGGTCGACTGAACCTATGACGAATTTCATGTATCTGGCTGATCGTAAATAGGTGCTCGACGCAGTTGCGACCCGGGCAAATTCCAGCTTGCTGTTCAAGCAGGTGCTGTTAACGTACGCAACTGAGCCTCCTCAAAATAGGGTAGCGAACAATTTGGAAGCGACACAAATGAGACTGATGCCACGGTGGCTGGATCAAACAGTCCGGTCTCCTATTTTGTAGACAGGTACAACATCTGCTAATTTCTAATCGGATGGGCAGGTTTTAGTAGTCCAAATCTGATGAAAGTGGGATGTCGGTTCACGAGTGAAGGCAGGATTCCCATATTTGTAGATGGCAGGAGGAAGTATATCTAAGACAGGTGATTTTTGGCGCTTTGTAGGCCAACCTCATAGGTAACTTCAGTCGCAGTGGGTGAAGAAACATCCACGCACCAAGGAACACTGTGAACCCCGGAAAATGGACTCGCTTTCCTTGGTGGCCAATTGAACTGATCTTAAAAGTGTTCTGCCCCTCCTGTGCCAGACGGCCGTAACGACTGTGACATAGTACTTTGTCATTTCACTAAAAACCACACCAAATGTTAGCTATCTACCTCCCGTTGAACGAATAAGATGGAAAAGTTTGCTGGCATGTTTTGATGATACTGAGCGCTTCATCTGAACGAAACGTTGTGTCCACCACACCTCATCATGCTTCCTGAGGAGCCGTCTGAGCCCAGCAGCTGTGGTTCTGCCTAGTGTGTTGCAATCAACTCCGACGGGAATCTTTCGACGGCTTTCCATTCGTTGAAGGGACTGTACGGAGATTCAATGACAGCAGCTCGTCTAGGGAAGCCACAGACCAGGGTAGCGGACTTTCTTTAGGCGCTCTGAATCGGTACCCAGTGTGTCGCAACATCGGCGAATAGAGAACGATGGTTCGAGTCTAATGTGTTTTAAAATACGTCGAGAACATTAAAAGCGACCAGCTTGTCTGTGTCAAGCCGTTTCCGGTGACGTTGTTTGGTATCTTTAAAGCTCTGAACGAACTTACAACACACTAGCGCATGGTTTGAAGTAAACTTTGTGTTCCAAAGTGACTTGCAGTTTGTTATGCAGCCTCCTAAACGGTAACGAACAGCTCGGTGGTCAATTTACCTCTAATATCGACTAGACACCGGGGTAGCCAGGTGGCTCGTGGGGGCCAGGAACGCCGGAAATTGGGGCTCGTAAGGAATAAGGCGTGGTCGGCACACAGTTGAATAAGTCGATCGCCCTTTTGCGTCCTGCGAGTACCGTGGCTGTGTTGATCGGCAAGTTCAGGCTCATGAAACTCTAGTCTACCGACCTACGCATTTAAGTTTCCGGTGAGTATCACAATGTCCTTGCAGCTTTTCTTGCGGAGAAGCTCGATGCGTTGGCGATAGGACACATCTTCAGCTCCATCCGAGCTGCATTTCGTAGGAGCGTAGGCCACTACAATGAATAAGCAGCGCCTACTGGTCCCGTGGCTGGCAGCTCGCACCGAGCTTACCAGATGGACCGCAAAATGACTGCTGTTGACCACAAACCATCAAGAAACACTGACTCAGCATGCACGCTAAACACAATTCCTATACTGGCACAACCAGAAGCTGCCGATGTCGCATCTCCAGATAAGCGCAAAATAATTGTGTAATTGGAACTGGAAGATGGTGAAATCAATCGCAGCTTTGTGCTGGATCCCTATAAATGGGTATCCGTTAAGTAGCAAATGTTGTTTTACAAGGTTTCCAAGGTGCGCGCAATAGCAGCTTTTGCTCCAACGTGGTTAAGCCTTCAAACATTGAACGTAGCTAGCTTGAATAGCTAGTGGGGTGAAGTAAAAGCGTTACTCTTAAAAATGGATAGTATGCGATCAGTTTTGAGCGGTTCTTTAATAAGGCTAAAGGTACAGTTTTTATTTTCAAAGCCTTCCGCCAGAGTGACCTGACCCGCAAGGCAGTGGGGCGAATCCAAGTAATCGCGCCCATTAGGAGTAGTTCACTGATTGCTCGCTTCATACGCTTTCGTCTGGCGACTGCAAAACTAGGGCCCAATACTCCCAGCAATTCAGCTTCCAACTGAAGGAGTACAATACTCTAGCAAAGCGAAGCAACGGAAATTGAGTTTATTCAGTTGCGAGTCACATCCGCTACGTTGCAGTGTCGTTAAAGGAACAGATGTGGCGTTTTAGGGTAGAGGCTTCCCCGGCGAGAACGTAACACGTCCTGGGGCACTGCCACTGAAAAGTTTGCTGGTACCGGTAGATCCTAAACCCTACAGCTGGCACCACAAGGAGGTAGTTCGGAAAGCAGCCGGATGCAGACCGCACAGGGCCTGCTGAACGGTGCAATGGACGGCATCACTTCACGATAGGATCAATAAGGTGAAACAAACTATCTAGCTTGGACGTACTAGTAACTGGAACAGCGGACGCAGAACTACGAAAAGCAGTTCAAGCAAAGACACGAACACAAATCAAACCCTAAATTAAAACAGTAGCCATCAATAATATCACGAGAACAGTTGCATACGGAAGTTGTTTGGCAGGATATAATATTACTGTAATACTGCGGAAGCAAAACGCGAAGAAGTAAACCGTCTGTTTACATCCACCATGCTCAAGGAATAGCTATGTAATTTGGTCCGATGATCCATAAACTTCAAGAGTACCAATGTCAAACCTGAACAAACGACATCGAAACGAATCGCTTTGCTGTCTATCAAGAACGTAACGGAAATTATTTTCGACTCCACAAGCCACACCCCAGTTTTGCGGCCACATACCAACCGTCGCTCTGAAAGGAATCCTGTCTAGGTCGAAAGGGAAAAGATGAACACACAAACACCGGAACGTTGTCTACAAGCTACAGTAACAAGTGTGATAAGCATTATGTTAGCCAAACGAGAAGAAAATTGTTTACAAGTTTACAAGAAC
>OX104065.1:127659166-127683183 GCA_944474145.2 Dicrocoelium dendriticum | reverse complement strand
CGTATTCTCACAGCTAGATATCAGTCATGGCGGTCCGCTGCCGTCGCTCATAGCTTAGCGGCATAACTAGCTGGCTGGCAAGAGTAAGGCCGTGAGTTCGAATCAGACAGGAATCGGCGGGTGCGCGCTACTGACGAAAACAACTAGCACGAAACGTCCGTATAGCATTTCAGTGGATGTGTGGTGGCCGGCTGTCGGAACTTAATTGTGACAAAGCATCATAGAAACCCACTAAACGGCCTTGACACAATTAAGCATTAATTGTCTTGGCAGCTTACATACCACCTCGATTGGTGGCGGCTTGCGAAGCAAGTAGTTGCCGTAGTGAGTTCAAAAGCAACTACTCCACTGGTCAGTGTTGCTTTCTGCATTTCTCTTTAATTTACGAGCCACAAGCACTATGTCTATGATGCCGCAGCCCGAACAGAACCCGCGCTGCTCTAAGGCCATTTTTGGTTCAACAGCTTGAGTGAAGATGAAGTGGAACAGTATTCAATAACGTACACCCATAGGGCAACTTGCCAATTTGATCTACGATACGTGTTGGCACATTGCTTGATCCATTTATAAGAAGATTTCTTAAGTCCAGATAACACACGTTCTTCAAACCACACTTGTTAATCCACGTGGTGCAGCGCATGTAGAAGCTGAGGTCCGCCGTTTTCAGCATTTCCAGAAATATCACTTAGACTGGTGCATTCGCTGTTACGCAGCTGAGTACTCGCTGTCTGCTTCTCATGTAACGCTGGCGTGTAAGCAATGCATCTGTTCATCTTTTATTGTTACAACCTTCGCAAACTATCTCAATCAATCCCGAACGGTTGTTAAAGAGACTGGCGAAGTACTAAGGGCAGATCTGCATTGTGTCTACATTCTGCATGCAGGCATAACTTGCAGAAGCACATGGCAGCGTCCTCAGCGGCTGCAAAGTGACTTCGTGCACTGCCTTCAAGGAGTCAAATAACGTTTTTGTTGGTGACATTCCGAGCAGCATTCCACCTGCTTCGCCTTCTCTGTCCGCCATACATTTTTGATGCAACACAGCTGCTGAGTCATGCTCCAAAGCAAAGTGAAAAACACTCCGCTTTCGTAAGTTAGCAAGGCCTGACACATGTGCAGCGAACGCTGCATTCCTCGCTGACACCATTGCGGCAATGGCCGCACTGCTGTCATCAAACCAATCAACTTGCTTATATTTTGCCTGCCCGATCGTATTCTCTGGAGCAAACGTGAGCTATTCTCTTATGTGGTACTAAAGGTCACCAACTGAGGCGACGCAGTAGACATTGGCAACCAGCCGTCGCGTTCCGTTGCTCCATCCTGTTCTGTAAGCTATCTGGGAACAAGCTTTGAACCTCTATAAATTCACGGCAGGGAAACAATATGTGAACTTAGAAAAATATATATGCAACTTAGTCCCACCAACTTGTGACCAATCACACTATCTGCTCCACGCATTACACATGCCATATGCGCTTCACTCATGTTGAGCGGCGTATGATGACTCAATCGAACAAATGAGCGTTACCAGTGCTTGAGTACGTCCAAGTAGCAATATCAATCACACTCAGTGGGAATTTTGTACTTATGATCGTCAGGTCTTGTCGAGCGCACAGTGATGGGAGTAAACACGTGGGGTTGATGGCAAGATTCGAATTCCGCATACTGTGATGCGGTCACCACCAAGCTCCGGTGTACACACACTGATTGACATAAAGACAGGTTGGGATGCAAACTGCTTGACAGAAAATGCATAGCTAAGAGGATGGAGGGACAGATTAACTGAGCAAGTTAATGACCGACAGATTAATGTCTCATATATGTATGTATAAATATATATATATATATATATGTATATATATATCGCTGACAGCAACCGGTTCCTGATTTGCCTGTCACGGTGGCCAGCCACAGGCCGTCTGCGCCTAAGGCGGGACCATGGGTGGCTTGAATTGCCCCATCCACAGCTCCATCCAAGCACTCCCTATCCAGTGTAGACCTGAAATAATAAGACAGGGAGGCATGTGGATGTGAGCCAGGTTTCATCAACTGAGCCGGCCCACACTCTTTCAATATGCACAGCATCATAATTCTTGTCTATCTACGTAGAGAATCATGCGTACCAGACGTACACAAGGCGATGAATGTGCCGCAGTCCGCTCCACACTGGGAGCATGGAACCACACTTTCATCCTAGCACAGTCAGGAGGACCGCGCGATCCTTCAATCCCAAAAAGGACTCACAGTCTCCTTGAGATAGTTGTCGAGGTGTAGGGTGTCACACAGGTAGGAAACTAACCAACATGGACGTCAATCGCAGCCATACCGGGGATGTCAAGCAACAGGCAATCACATGAAATGAAAGGCTGAATAGAATCGAGCGAATACACCGTACGGACATGGCGCTAAATTAACCTAGTAATGAAAGCAAAATCAAAATAGCCGTGGGAGATTCAGGATGGCAGAAAAAGGGATCAAGACACATGTGTAAAATGGCGAAAAATTAAGCGAATTTGACCACCGTTATTTTAAGCGAAATGTGCCATTTAATGGGTTATTCAAATAAACACTAAAATGTGGTAAGAAGATAACACTAAGACAAGGTCTCAAACCTACCACCTAAAATAAAGAAACTTAGCACTCAAGCACACTGTTAGTAATCCGAATGCAGCGCACTTACCAACACTGCGCCGGTTCAACATAGGTTCTCAGCAGGGCAGGTCGTCGTTTGGATGCTGGACCCGAGTGGCCTAGCTGCTGGCTCACCAAACCTGTCTGACTCAAGTATTCGTGAACGCGCGTGCCACATCACCAGGCGCTCGATGTCGACGTAGTACGGGCCATCAGCTCTTGTCGCTTCCGCAACTTCTGCTTCTTCTTTGCATGCATGAGGGATTTCTCTTGCACCTCGGCAACTGCCTTCGTGATCAGATTGCACCATGCACCCTGATCAGCCGCCTTCGATTCCCCTGACCTGCGATTATGATTAGAACGTGCTAGGCTCACTTTGATCAGACCTTGGTAACGTAACCTCGATTTTACCTAGTTCCGTTTCCTTGCACTCAGTTGGCCATAAGGCAGCTGTTACGGTATCCGGGTAGAAGCCATGCGGCGAATATGCCTGAGCCACCTCAGGTGCCTCAGGAGAATGATGCAGTCAACTACATAAATTCCACTGCGTCGGATCACCTCCGTGTCTGCAGTTCGGTCACTCCAGCCGATGAGCATAAAACGAAGCAGACACTATTGATGGAAGCGCCCCCGAGATTGGATATCCTTCCTATAAATTGTCCAGGTTTCGCTGTCGTATAGAAGAATGGAAAGCAGCATAGAATTATACATCAGTAGCTTCTTCCCAACAGTTAACTAGAGGTTGTTTCACACACGACATTTCTGATTTCCAAAGGCAACAGCCGAATCCGATACGCGGCTGCATAGCTCACACGTCATCTGATGGTCGGTTTTAGTTACGTAACCAAGGGAGCAAAATCTCGAAGTGGTTTCCAACACTTCGTCGGCATTCTGATTTTGGGGCACGCCCACGAACTTCTTTTCGGGTGAAGGCTGACAGAGACGAATAGTCTTGATTGTGTTGATGGTGAGCCCGAAGTTGGCCACTGTCGAAATCAGAGCACTAGTCATGTGTTGAAACTCATCCTCGTTTTGTGCCAACTACGCACAGTCGTCAGCAAACAGCGACATACGGATACTTGGCTCACAGACTAGGGTTCTCGCACCGAACGGACGGATGATCAGCAGCCCACCATCAATACGGTACTACACGTGATCACCATAGGCACAAGCCGCATCAAGTGCACGAGACACCATTGATGAAGATAACTATTAAACAGAGCAGGAACTAAGACACAGCCTTGCTTCGCACCAGTTACAAATGCAGTCATTCGAGGTCACTCCACTCAGCTGCATCCTCGCCTGCATTCTACTGTGCAGATATACAATTACACTTATAAAAAGCCAAACGTCCCCAACACCAGCCACAATTCCTCGCGGTTCACCTTATCAAATGCTCTAATGACATGCAAAACAGAGAGTACAACGGCTGGTGTCCTTCTCTGCACATCCCCTGCAACTGACGAGCCGCAAACACCATATCTATAGTGCTGCGACCCGAACGGAATCCACATGCCACTATCGCCACGTTCGGTTCCACAACCTGACCGACGAGGGGATTGAGCAGGATTCGGGAAATCACCTTGCCCACACAACCCAGCAAGTTGATGCCACGATAATTCGTGCCACGTTGCTTGCTCTCTTTTCCTTAATAGGGTTGTAGCACAAGGGCATCCTTCAGCTCAGGAGGCATTTCCTCCTCAGTCCACACGCATTTCACCAAGTGGTGAAACGCATCCACCAACGCAGTCCGCCGTGTTTCGATCCTTCTGGCGGAAACCGTTGGCCCCTGCACACTTCACGTTTCACAGCCGAGCAAATGCTCTCTGCGTCTTATACAGTGTCGGCATACCCACCAAACACAGCTTCATGTCGTGCTGCTTCAGGCCGTTCAATGTAGGCCAGTCAATCTCTGCACGGTTGCTTCAAGAGACAGTCATTGATTTTGCCGGACATGAATTATGTCTGCTGTCTGTGTGCAGGCAGCGCCCGAAGTACCATCCATAAGCTTCCGCAGCTGTTCCAACCTCCGTCCATACATTGCATACAAGGAGTCGAAGAATTCCTTGTGTTGCCGGCCTTCGGTGTAACGTTTACCTGCTTGGTCTTCTCCGTCCACCATGTATTTTTAATGTGACGGAGATCCCGGGTCATGCGTCGTCGACGAATGCCAAAGTTACTCTTCCCCCAGGTTACTGGGGTCTGTCACATGTGCAGCAAATGCTGCATTCTTCTCAAACACCAATGCGCCAATCGTCGCATTGTTCTTATCAGACCAAGCACGCCGCTTACAGTTGGCGCGCCCGATGGTCTCCTCGGCAGCAGCTGTCTCCCGGTCGCGGATTTGGTGTCACAAATCGCCCACTGTAGCAATGCATTCCACATCACACAGATTTGCATCTTTCGCTTTCTCTAGCTCAAAGTGTTTCGCCACAGTATCGAGGGAGAGATTGTTAAATTTACGCCGATTCATAGCTGGAGTGCAGTAAATAGATTTACGAACATATATGTATAGTCTGGTCTGCACCTATTTGTGATCAGCGCCACACAGCTCCACGCAGTACACGTGTCTTGCGCACTTCACGCATTTCAAGCTGACGTACGATGACATAGTCGAGCATGTGAGCGTGACGACTCCATGACTGTTTTCAATTTGCTAAACCACTCGCACTCAGTTCCAACCGAATGCTCGTGACCGTCAGGCCGTGAGTGGCACACAGTACTAGCAACTTGTAACCGTTTGCATTCGCTGAACGAAAGCTATGCAGACCGATGTGATCTGTCCACACAGATGCATTACACCCAAAACGCACGTCGAACTCACCCGTCAGGAGTAGTTGGTCGGTCCGCCGCACAAACCGTATCACGGAGAATAGCTGAGTGTAGAGTTGATTACCATTTAGCAGGAGAGTACACGGTGGGACCGTACGTGCTTAGTAAAGTGGCAAACTTACTACTTGCCGAGTCGTAGGCGAACAGTCATCAGTCGCGCACTGGTGCCAGTCGGCTCACTCACCTGCTGGCTATTTGGGCGATCGGATATTGCAAACCCGACCTCATGTCCACTTGGTACTGAGTCGGCGTTGCGCACCCAGTAGCGCGTGTAGCCAGCACGTGCTTCATGCAACTTGCTTCGCTCAGCGAGCCGGGGCTTACTGAGCGCCTCAACATCGGTGTTGCAGAGTGCCAATTCCATCGCAACCAGTGCAGTGAGTCGCTCAGGGCGTGCACTCGTATTTCGCTCCAGTAGTTTGCGCAGGTTCCAGCACCCGTTACTGAGTGCTTTGCGCTAGCGCACACGATTGCAGTGGTGGGCACTCGCACTCTTGATGGCGGTTGGGCTTCGGAGGTTTGATTAAGGTACCCCATCCGGAGCTTTGGCTCAATAGCCTGACCCACAAGACAGTGGGGAGCAGATCCAGCTCGGGAATGTGACTGTGGAGACGGATTGGGATCTACTTGATGTCCGTCGCATGGAGCTTTTGAGGTACTGGGAAGATTCATATGTGTTTTACGACCGTAGTAAGCTACGCGCCCGCAACCACCGCCAGACGCAAGCGGCTTTCGGCGAGTTTGCACCAATTTGGCCAGGGACTGTCTGATATGAGACGGGCAGTAGCAAAAGATGGCACACCCGGAGGGGCTCTCCCACCGTCAGAGATATTGCTTGGCGCTCGTGATCTACGCCAATCGAGCGGTGAGCTTATAACCCGTGGACATGTTGTCTCTCATAACTGGGTTTTGCGGGAAGGGGGCCGTTGACCACTTCCTTATATCCGAAGAGGAAGAACGAGGATATTGGCAGTTCGCCCACAAATGATAGGTGACTAACTCGGACCCTCAGCCAAAGCCTTCGAATGAATGTACATCCGAAAGGCAGCAAGTCTAGTACCTCGTCAGCTTACTGACTCATGCGGATTGGTATCCCGGATCTTAGCAGGGAGAAGGGCTTAAACCGAATCCCCCCAGTGGTCGCCACAAGGAAGCGTCCAGCACATCAGTCGGTGGCAAAACAGTAGCAGCAGTGGGTAGGGCATTTGTCAGGATTTAGCCACCGCAGGTCTCAGCTCTCCATAGGCTTGCCCGCCAATACATATATATATATATAGGTATATATGTATCTATATGGTTGGGCGGGAGAGCCTATGGTGCGCTGAGGCTGGTGGTGGCTAGATCCTGACAGATGGTCTAGCCACTGCTGCTACTGTTGCGCCATATTCTCATGTCCTGGGCGCCTCCTCGTTGCGACCGCTGGGTGGGAGTTAGGTTTCGCCCTTCTCCCTGCTAAGATCCAGGACACCAGTCCGCATGAGTCAGCTAACTGATCATGTGCTAGACCCGCTGCCTTTCGGGTGTTCATTTAATCGAAGGCTTTGGCTGAGGACCCGAGTCGTTCTCCTGTCAGGATTGGGCGCCCTGGCAGTATCCATAGTCCATCCTCTCCGGATTTTAGGAAGTGGTCGATGGTCCACTTCCCGTAAAATCTAGCCATGGGAGACAACAGGTTTACGGGTGATATACTCAGTGCTCGATTGGCGTAGAGCACGAGTGCCACGCATTGTCTCTGACGGTGGGAGGACACCTCCGGGTGTTCAATGGTTTGCTACTGCCCGCCTCAAGCCAGGCAGCCCCTGGCCAAATTGGTGCAAACTCGCCGAAAGCCGCCTGCGTCTGGCCGTGGTCGCAGGTGCGTATTGTATTACGGTCGCAAAACACATACTAATTGTTCCAGAACCTCAAAGGCTGCGTGTGACGGTCGTCAAGCAGATCCCCATCTGTCTCCGAAATCACATTCCCGAGTTAGATCTGCTCCCAACTGCGTTGTGGGTCAGACTATTGAGCCAAAGGCTCCGGGCGGAGTCCCTCAAGCAAACCTCCAAATTACCCACTGCCTTGTGGGTCAGGCTATTGAGCCAAAGGCTCCGGGTGGAGTCCCTCAAGCAAACCTCCGAAGCACAACGACCACCTCGCGTGCGATTGCCCACCAATGCAATCGGATGCCTGCGCGCAAAGCACTCAGCATCGGGTGCTGGAACGTGCGCACACTACTGGACCGGAACTCCAGCGAGCGCCCGGAGCGACGCACTGCACTGATCGCAAAGGAGCTGGCGCGCTACTACATCGATATTGCGGCGTTCAGTGAAACGGCTCGCTGAGCAAGGTAAGTTACATGAAGCAGGTGCCGGCTACACATTCTACTGGGTGGGCAACGCCGCCTCAGCACCACGTGAACATGGGGTCGGATTTGCAATATCCGACCGCCTGAATGGCCAGCTGGTGGGTGAACCAACGGGCATCAGCGCGCGACTGACGATTGTTCGCTTACGATTCGGAGGAGGTAAGTTTGCTACTTTCATAAGCACGTACGGTCCGACCATGTGTTATCCTGATGACATGCGTGATCAGTTCTACACTGAGCTATCCTCCGTGATACGGTCTGTGCCGAGGAGCGACCGACTATTTCTGCTGGGTGATTTCAACGCGCGTTGGGCGTGATGCATCAGCGTGGACAGATGTTATCCGTTCGCATGGCATTGGTTCAGCGAATGCGAACGGTGACAGGCTGCTCTCACTGTGTGCCACTCACGGCCGGACGATCACAAACACTAGGTTTGCACTGAGTGTGAGTGATAAAGCAACTTGGACGCACCCACGGATTGGTCACGCTCACCCGCTCGACTATGTCATCGTACGTCAGCGTGATATGGGTGAAGTGCGCATGACACGTGTACTGCGTGGAGCTGAGTGTGGCACTGATCACAAATTGGTTCGGACCAAACTGTACATATATTTTCGTAAATCTATGTATTGCATTCCCGGCGTGAATCGGCGTAAAGTTAACATTCTCTCCCTCGGTACTGTGGCGAAACGTACTGAGCCGGAGAAGGCCATGTCTGCACGCCTGATTGGTGAAGTGGACTGTATAGCCACAGTGAGCGACCTGTGGCACCACATTCGCGACCAGGTGACAGCTGCTGCCGAGGAGACCATCGGGCGCGCAAACTGTAAACGGCCTGATTGGTTTGATGACAACAATGTGACGATTGACGCAATGGTGTCAGAGAAGAATGCAGCATTTTTTGCACATGTTGACTTGGGGACGAGTAGTCAGTTTGGCAAACTTCGACGGCGAGTGACCCGAGAGCTCCGTCGCATTAAAAACGCATGGTGGACGGAGAAGGCGAAGCAGATGGAATGCTACGCCGCACGCCGTCAACACAAGGAATTCTTTGACTCCTTGAAGGCGGTGTATGGACCGAGATTGGAGCCGCTGAGGACACTGATCGATGGTAGTTCAGGCGCTACCTGCACCCAGACTGCAGACATAATGCAGATCTGGCGGAAACACTTTGACTGTCTCTTGGACAACCGTTCAGAGATCGACTGGCCTACATTGAATGGCCTGAAGCAGCACGATGTGAAGGCGGATCTGGCGGATACGCCGACACTGGATGAGACGCAGAGATCACTTGCTTAGCTGCGAAACGGCAAATGTGCCGGAGGCGACGGGATCCCGCCTGAAGTATTGAAACACGGTGGACCCGCGTTGTTGACTGCGCTGCACCACTTGGTGCAACGCGTGTGGATTGAGGAGGAGGTGTCTCCTGAGCTAAAGGATGCCCTTGTGCTACCACTGTACAAGGGCAAAGGGAGCAAGCAATGTTGCACGAATTATCGTGGCATCAACTTGCTGAGTTGTGTGGGTAAGTTGCTTGCCCGAATCCTGCTCAATCGCCTCGTGAGTCAGGTTGTAGAACCTAACGTGGCGGAAGAGCAATGTGGATTCCGTTCGGGTCGCAGCACTATAGATATGGTGTTCGCGGCTCGTCAGTTGCAAGTGAAGTGCAGAGAACGACACCAGCCATTGTACTCGCTTTTTGTTGATTTCACCAAGGCATTTGATACGGTGAACCGCGAGGCATTGTGGCTGGTGTTGGGTAAGTTTGGTTGCTCGAGTAGGTTTGTACGTTTAATTGAATGTCTGCACAGTGGTATGCGAGCGAGGGTGCAGCTGAGTGGAGAGACCTCGGAGGACTTTGCAGTTGTCTCTGGTGTGAAGTCAGGCTGTGTCATAGTTCCTGCTCTGTTTAATATATATCTTCATGCAATGTTGTCTTGTGCTTTTGATGCGGCTTGTGCTTACGGTGTTCGTGTGGAGCACCGTATTAATGGTGGGTTGATGAACATCCGTCGTTTCGGTGCGAGAACTCTAGTCTGTGAGACAACTATCCGTATGTTGCTGTTTGCTGACGACTGTGCGTTGTTTTCACACAGCGCGGATGAGTTGCAGCACTTGACTAGTGCTCTGGCTTTGACAGCGGCCAAATTCGGGCTCACCATCAACACAAGGAAAACCGTCTGTCTCTTTCAGCCTCCACCGGAGGTGCAATCTTCATTATTGTCGCGAATCAGCATTGGTGCTGAAGTATTGGAAACCACCTCCCGCTTCTGCTATCTTGGGAGTGTGAAGTCGACTGAGCAGCAGCTGCACGTTGAGTTGGGTATTCGCGTGTCGAAGGCAGCAGCGGCATTCGGGAAGCTTGAGTACCGAGTGTGGAACAACCATCAGCTTAGCATTGGCACGAAGCTGATGGTGTACAAATCCATGGTGCTGTCCGTTCTTCTATACGGCAGTGAAACGTGGACGATGTACCGTCGGGATGTGCGATATCTCGAGCGGTTTCATCAGCAGTGTCTGCGACGAATTTTGCGGATCGTCTGGGGCGCCAGAGTTGCAGACACAGAACTGTTGCGCCGAAGTGGGATGTATGCAGTGGACTGCATACTTTTATTGAGACACCTGAGGTGGCTAGGTCATGTGAGCCGTATGGATTCGACGCGGATACCGAACCTACCCTTATACGGTCAGCTGAGTATTGGGAAGCGGCATGCTGGGAAACCCAATTTACGTTTCCAGGACATGATCAAAGGGAGCCTCACACGTTCTAATTTTGATTGCAGATCATGGGAATCGAAAGCGGTTGATCGGCGCGTATGGGGCGATCTAATCACGAAGGCAGTTGCTGAAGTGCGGGAGAAAGCCCTCATGTATGCAGAGAAGAAGCGGCAAGTGCGGAAGCGGCAAGCACCGATGAATTGTACTACATCGACATCGAGCGCATGGCGCTGTAGAACATGCGGTCGCGAGTGCCATAGTCAGGCAGGCCTAGTGAGCCATGAGAGTGGTCACCCGGGACCACTGCCGAAGCGACGACGGGTCCCGCAGTGAACGTAGGCAGCACCGGCGCAGCGTTTGTAGGTACGCTGCTTTTGATTTTCAATTTACTAACCTCGTGCTTGCATGCTAAGTCTCTTTGTTTCAGGTGGGGGTTTTCGGTTCTCTCCTAATGCCTTTCTTTCTCATACAAATGTCTAGTGGGCCATGAGCTAGGCCACTCGGGACCACTACAGAAGCGACGTCGGGTCCTGCAGAGAAGTACGCTGAGTCGACGCGGCGTTTGTAGGCACGCTGAATTCGATTTACTAACCGCGTGCTTGCATGCTAAGTCTCTTTAGTTCAGTTGGTGGGTTTTCAATCTTGCCTTAATGCTTTTCTTTCTCGGATAAATATCTACGTGTACTCTATTCCTTTAATTTGTACACCTCGCTTAAGCCAATTGTATTCGATTTACGTAGCATATCTGTGTTCGTGGCATTCCGTGAACTATACTTTCTGACCTCGTGCACTTATCTAGGAGTTGTTTGTAAACAACTTATTACATGTGCAATTTCTTAAGGTTCATGTCACCGTTTCCTTATGCATTAATCGAGTTTTTCTCTTTTTCTTTCTCTCTCTCTCTCTCAAGTGTTTGGCTGTTGTTTGATATCCCCGGTGTGGCTGCGCTTGATGTGCATGTTGACAAGGTGCCTACCTGTCTATTACCCACTACCTCGTCCATACTGGCTCCAGGAGACAGTTGCTCGTTGCTGGAGGGTAAGGGGTGCACGGTCCTTGTGGCCGTGTTAGGCTCGAAGAGTGGTTCCATGCAGTCAGTGTGGAGCGGACTACGGACCAGCCACCGCGTTGTGTGCGCTTGATTCCCAAATGCAGTGTGCTTGTGTTTGCCTGTGAAGGAGTATGGGCCGGCTCCGTTGATGAAACGTGGCCCCCATGCGCATGCCTCCCGGTCTTATTCCTTCGGGTTTACACTGGATATGGGGTGTGTGGTTGGAGCTGTGGGTGGTGCAGCGCAAGCCATCCATGGTCCCTCTGTAGGCGCAGGCATCCTGTGGCTTGCCACAGTGACAGGCAAATCCGAAACCGGATGCCGCCAACCATATAGCTGTGTATATGTCCTGTATCACCTTAGAAGATAACACAAACTTGTGATTTGGAGTCTTTGCCATCCAAGTGAGCACAGGATTGTATTTTACTTAGCAATATTCATTCTGATCACCTTTAGTGCTTTGATTATGAGTAAAATATTTTGGTCGCAAAATAAGGGCTGGAATAGCCTTTATGTTCTAGTCCTTGCTGAACGCTCTAAATTTGTCAACAAGGGATCATAACCGGCTTTCCGATCAACATTGTTTCCTCCGTTAGATTTTTGGTATATCTGGTCAATAACGTAACATCTTATATATGATAATCTGGATAAATGGAACAATCGTGTTTTGCCGGTCTAAATGCAACGCTTAGGAATTCCCGCGAGATAGTAATTATTAAAAAAGTAAAATTTGTTGTGTATCAAGTGTTTCCTGGTAGATTTATCCTAGCGTTTGTATTAACATATGCGTAAAAGTCTGAGCTTCATGTGCTAAAATTAAAATCCACTAGCTGAAATTTCGGAAACACACCGTCTGATTACGCTATGTACTCTCTTAGCTAGGGCATGTTAAGAAGTGCAATGCGAATGGCACAGTGCTTCAGCAACTCGCTTTTTGAGGTTGTCAACTTTTGGACAGAGACAACATAATTTGTGAGAGCGTTCCACGACCGGCACACTCGGAGTGCGAAGGAATTTCTGCGGCATTCCAACGGGCATATTCTATTGTTAAATTCAATGGATGACCTTTTAGACTGATGTTGCGGTCCAGTACCTGCAGCAGGCGGAAAATGTGGTTTGGGTTCTTCATTATTCGGTAAAACTTTGTAAGGCCCTACCGCAAGCGCTGGTATTGACTGCTGTACGCTTTTATGAACTTTATTTTAACTTATTAGTGCAGATAGAATAAGTCCTTACAGTGCCTTGTTTCCTTTAATTAAGAAGTTGCGACAGCAGCGAGATCTTAACTCGGCGATGAGTAGCAGGCCTAGATGGTGTATTCCGCGTGCGGTCCCACGTATGCGTTAAGCATTTGTGGGAAGCTTGAAGGGTGAAACCAACCGGACGCTTCGCGAAGGTAGCCAAAGTGTTAAATACTGGTTTTCAATTTTTTCGCTGCTTGTTTTCTCAGCCGTGATTGTTTTGTACCTGTAGCCTCACTAAAGTTCCTGAGTGGCCTAGTGCAAGCTGTGCTCCCCAAGCTTGTACAAGCTCACCGGCTGACGGCGCAGGTGTATCTATGCACTTAGCTGTGTTGAAGTGGAGTAGGGTTCTCATTGACTATCTCTAAACGCAATCAAATGGACAATGGACAATTGTTTATTACGGGTAAAAAAGCATCGCTTAACAAGTCCTGTGGGATGGAAATTATTGCTAAAATAAATTGCATAATAAAGTGAAAAGCGTTGTGGTGGACTCACCATAGACATGTGAAATAGCGGAGATGTTCGCGTATTAAATATATAAATCCATATATCCATTGGTTAGGCTTTTGGCAAGAAACCGTTTGATTGCGTTTTGTAGCCCCTGGCTAACAAGTCATAAAATGAAATATAAGTGAGACAATGCATCATCAACACGTTTTTTAAACATCGCCAGATTGGGAGCAGAGACGACATAATTAGGGAGGGCATTCCAAGGTTCACACACGCGGAGAGAAAAGAAATTTCTACGGCATTCAAGCCGGCTATAATGAATTGTCAGTTTCATAGGGTGACCTCATATTTTAGTGTTGGGGTTCAATTCCAGCAGTGGACGTCAAATGTGGTTTGGGTTCTTCAGAATCTGGTAAACCATTATGAGATCCCCCCGCAAAAGCCGATATCGACTGCCTTTCATTCTTAGAGATTTCAGTCTAAGCTGATAGGGCAGATGAAAGAGGCCCCTGACATTCTTGGTTGCCCGTCGTTGAGGAGTCTCGAGAGCAACGAGATCCTGTTTCTGCCACAGCTGCCACGCCTGAATAGCATATTCCACGTGAGGTCGCACGTAAGCGTTAAGCATTTGGGGAAATATTGATGGTTCAAACCGACCGAAGGCTCTGCGAAGAAGGCCAAAGTGTTGATTTCCGGTTCTCTTCGCCTTCTCTGCTTGTTTGGAACACTCGAGATCTTCCTGTACCAATACACCCAGGTCCCGCTCCTGAGAAACCTTCGCCAAGGTTTGGTCTCCAATCTTGTAAGCGCTCACCAGCTGGTGACGTAGATTCATCACTTTGCACTTAGCCATGTTCAATTGAAGCTTGTACCTCTTTGACCATTCGTAAATGCAACCTATGTCATGTTGGAGCAGATCCTGATCTGCCTTGTTACGAATCGCCTGCCATATCTTGACGTCATCGGCGAAAAGCAGGAAGTTTGAGGAGATGACTCTGGCCAGGTCGTTGATAAACACCAGGAATAAACGCGGTCCCAGCACTGAGCCTTGCGGGACACCATATTCCACCTCAATTGGGTTAGAAAGTCATCCCCTAACACGTACTTGGAGCTTTCGTTGGTAAAGGAAGTTGCCAATCCAACCAAGTACAGGATCTCCAATTCCGTAACTTTGTAGTCTTTGAAGTAGGATGCGGTGATCAAGGCGGTCGAAAGCTTTAGGAAGTCCAGATAGATGACTTCGAATCCGACCCCATCATCGGCCACTTCCGTCCAACTACCTCGTGCAATCAGTAGGTTGGTGGTGCATGACCGGTGTCGACGGAAGCCATGCTGTTCCGGTACCAAAATGTTGCATTTTCTAGGTAGTCCATTAAAGCCTCAGCGACGACTGCTTCCATCACCTTTTCCAGCACAGGGAGGAGAGTCATTGCACGATAGTTTCCAGGATCGGAACGGCTACCGCCTTTAAAAATAGAGGTTATAATGCTACACTTCCACATGGTGGGGACTTGTTGTTCATCAAAACACCTTTGAAAGAACTGTGACAGTGGTTCAGCTAGCTTGGTGGCCACAGCCTTCAGTGCCTTCGGGCAGATGTTGTCTGCTCCCGGAGAACTATGTTCACGCAGTGAGAGTAAATTCCTTAGCACAATTGATGGGTTGGAAATAACATTTGTAAACAAAGGTGTCGGTAATGAGCTTGATATTATGGGACAGGTAGATGTTGCGAGTTCAAAAATTGGGGCGTATTGCAGCCGCAGGGCATTAACTGCTTCTTCGGCGCTTTGTACTCTACCGCCTGTCGTGAATAGTGGGGGTATTCCATGCTTCATTTTATGAAGCTTATTTACATGCTTATACAGCAGTTTGTTGTTTGCCATGAACATTTTGGCTAGGCACTGTTGATACGTTATGTTGTCCTCACTGACAAGTGCGGTGCAATGGTTGCGATGGGCCCGGAAATTTCCCCAAGTCTCTGAGTCGGGGTTAATCTTGTAGGCACGCCATGCTGCATCCCTTATCGCCAGGCATTTTCGAGTCCTACTCCTTATAATTGAAGGCATTTTCACGGGATGACGGGGTTTGGTCTCTGATGCTTTGTTGACGATGTCGCTGAGCTTATTAACGAACTCTGCCGAAACGTTGTCAAGGGGACTTTTGTTTGAGAATTCCCAAGCAGCTGCGTCGGCGAGTTCTTTCAATTCGTGGTAGCGTGTGATTGTATGAGTTAGTCCTGAGTGTTCAGATGGATACTCTGCATAACACACATAGTCAAAAGTTATTACTACATGGTCACTGAGACCTAATGGACTATCCATCAATAACTTGTCAATCATGAGTTCTTCATTTGTGAGCACAAGGTCCAATATGGACGGTTTGTTTGCTGTCCTGAATCTAGTGGGCGTGGTGACATGATTGTACAAAGGAATATTAGCGATGAGTTCCTGCAAGTCTGCTTTGAACTGCTCACTGGGCGATGCCGAAACCTCCAGATTGTGTAGATTGAAGTCCCCGGAGATGAGCGTGTGGCTGTACCTAGTGAGTGTTACTCTGTTTAGGCCACGGATCAAGCAGGAATCCATTTCCAGAGTGGACGTTGGGGGGCGGTAAACGATAGCTATGAGACATGTATCGTTGTGTCTCAGTCGGAGACGGCACCAGAGTGAGTCGGTAACGTGTGTTTCCAGGTTCTCAACTATTGTACATTGTAGATCGCTGCGGTAGTAGAGTAGAACCCCACCTCCTCTGCTGGGGTGGTCGTTCCGGATGAGTGACATTCCGGTTATCTCAACCTCAGCATCAGTCACCTCTTGATGCAAGCAAGTTTCGGTAAAAGAAATTAGGTCCCAAGCATTCGCAACCTGACGTAGTCGAAGTTCGTTAATTTTACTGAGGAGCCCTTGGGCGTTGGTGTACATACATGAAAGTTTCTCAAATTTAATCAATGTTTCAGAAGTTGTACAACTCATACGTGAAGTTTCGCGGACCAGTGAGTGCACTTGAAACTGTGACTTTCAATGCTTGCAATCATTTACCATATCTTAACGTCATCGTTGAAAGGCAAGTTATTCGGGGAAATAACTCTTGCGAAGTCATTAACAAACACCAGCGATAGGCGCGGTCCCAGCAAGTAGCCCCTAGTAACACCGCATTCTATCTAGATCGGGTTCGAGAGTGATCCCCAACACACACTTTAAGCCTCCGTCCTTGAAGAAAGTTTGCAATACAAACAAGGACAAGATCTATGACACAATAACTTTGTAGCCTGTGAAGTATGATGCGGTGAGCCAGACGGTCGAAAGCATTGGATAAGTCTAGATAGATGACGTCAACTCTGAACCCACTACCCGTCCACCTACCTCGTGCAATCAGTAGGTTGGTGATGCATGACCGACGTTGACAAAGGCAATGCTGCTCCGGTGCCAAGAAGTTGCAATTTCTCAGGTAGCCCACCAGAGCCTCAGTGACGACCGCTTCCATCCACTTCGAGAATACATGGAGGAGAGTCACTGGACCATATTTTGCAAGGTTTGAACTACCACCGCTTTTAAAATTTGTGGTAATAGTATCATGATACCCCATAGTGGGACCTGTTGATCATCAAATAATCCTTGAAAGAACTATGAGTATTGAATACTGAATACTGTATGTAGAAGCAAGTAGAAACAGAAATCAGCAAAACTCCATCAAAATATAGACAAAATTATTATAAAAGTGTCTTCACTCCTTGATAACGGAGTAGTTCGACAAAATTTTACATAGTATTTTAGAAGATCTGGTTTACAGCCTCCCAGATTTTATAAATGCAAGATATCGTTGCTAGTGTGCAATCGTTCTCTGAATCGAATGGTGCTGAAATGTAAATGCCATAACGTTTTTAACTGTTGTACATTATTAGCCTCCAAGACTTGTTGTGGCAGACTGTTTTAATCATTTACCACTTTCCGTTAGCAGCACAGGGTGTGGGTTACTCGTTTTAGATCCGGCACCACAATATTGTACTTGTGTCCGCGTGCGTTGTTTGACGATTGAAAATAAAGCAGCGGTTTCAACATGTGGAATTCACCGAGGTGTAATATATGGTAGGTCATGATGAGATCGACACGTACCGGACGAAAGGACAAGATGCAGATTTCGAGTTTCTCGCACCGGCCTTCGTACGATAATTCCAGCAAACGTGGATTGCGCCTTGTAACGATTTGTTGGACCCGTTCGACCTTCTGTGCATCGCCTCGCGTGACTGGGCAGTAGGCAAGTGAGCCGTACTCCTCGATTGATCTTATGTTGGAAGAGAAGTGGCGGGTGGCGATGCCTTCAGAGCGAGTACAGAAGCTGCCTTTGATCACCCAAAGCATGCGCAGCCAGTTACGATCCAGTGTGTTGGTGGTATCAACAGACTTCAAAGCGCACAGTGTGTGTACACCTAGATCCGTCACTGAAGGTGTGGGATGTAGCGGTTGGCCGTCAATGGTATATGTTCAGCCATCACCAATCTTCCCCAAGTTCATAAATACCGACTTGGATGGGTTGACTGGGAGGCGGACTTCTGCAGTCCACATGGAGAGACGGTAAGGATCGTGCTGAAGTAGGCTGCAGTCCTCTGGGATGTTAATTTATCTCCAAAGCTTCTGCTCGTCCGCAACCAGGGCACATGGCGACCAAAGAAGCTGTGGTAGATCGTTGATGTGGATTAGTAACAAATGGGTCCATCACCGTGCCTTGGGGTATTCCATTAGTAGAGGGATACCAGTCTGTCCTGGATTCACTGATGCTGTGATCCACCAAAATGGCACATTCTCAGCTTGTGGAGGAGGACTTATTGGTTTACCTTGTCAAACGCTTTACTGAAATCGATGTAAATTGCATCGATAGACTTCCCCTGATTTACTGTCAGCAACCATTCATTTCTCCTCATTTACCATACTCCTAGTCGAACCAGTGCGACTTGCCTTGTCCAACTACCCGACACTTCAGTAGTACAAACTGCGAACACAATAATTTTAGTCTCTATTAACAGTCCAACAGTTATCTACGGACGCATATTGCGGCAGAGATCAATCCATTTGGCTCGCGGTTTGAGGTAAATCGTAGACGTTAGTTTTCCAATAGTGGTAGGCTTATTCCAAGGGACGGGAATACGGTAAAGATAGATCCGTACTGACCATGAACACTAAGTTATCGCTTACTGCTAGTGGCTCTAGGACCTGAACGACATACACATTATGTTCGTAGCTTGTTAGCTCCAAGTCCAGACATGACGGAGCGGAGCTTGACATTATTCGACTCGGCTTTTATATATGTTTCGCCGCTCCATTTTCTAGCACTAAATCCACTAACATTGTTTCGACCTTGCAATGTCCTGGCATAAGTTCAGCTTCAGGCCAGCCTATCCGAGGGCATGTAAAATCACCCATGAATAGAAACTGGTGACCATTCCTGTTACTTCTAGCAAGCGACAGCCAAACTAAACAATGGCGCACGTGAATGGGATAAAATGAACCCGCGAGCAGTACTCCGCATCTGAGGTAGATCGGGCACCACAGCAGCTCACACAAGACATCTCCGCTTTTTTAGATGCTCACAACTCTTTTACACAGGGAGGACCGAGGGTAGAGCAAGATACAACCGCTGGCAGTTGATATACTATCGCAGCAGATGCACGAATAGCTGTTGAGTCTAACTTTCCAACAAACAACATCAGGATTCAGCCACTTCTCTACGATTCCCATTAACTCTGGCCGTTCAGATGCAAAGAAACGAAAGAGCTCATCGCACATGTTCATAAGGTTACAAACGTTGGTAAAGGCTACACGCAGGCCGCAGCAAGAACCCCCGGGTCTGCCTGACGTGTGAGCAGCCTATTTATCCTTATTCTTAGAAACTTGGAAACGACCTGACAATTTACCATACAGAGATTCGTTTCTACATCAACGTTTCGTCTCTTGAATGCAATTATGACATACTTAACTCGCTCTCGATCCACTGTATGTTCGTCTGGACGAACATTGATTTTTGAGCCTTTGAACCTATTTAATCGGGACAAAATAAGCCTCGAAATAATTCGTCCACAGAGGTGATTCGCCCTGGTCGACCTTTCTGATCATGTTTCTTCCAAAGACGGGCAATTTACTTTACTTTCCACCCGTCCTCCACGTCGAGGAGTCTGTCAATTAGGCTCTTAAAAATCATGACATGATCGTATCGTGCCTAAGGTGCTGGATCAGTTGACTCAAAGATCAGGAGGTTAAATCGCCTCTGGTCGGCCAAAGTATACCTTGCGTGACGAAGAAGTTTGCATGCTTCACTTGGTCTTTATTTTACAGTGGCTGAATTCTTTTTATTTTTCTGTCTTCTCTTGTATTTTCTAGTCTGCAGTACACAGGCCTTCACACACTGGCACCTGCGCCTGTAGAATAAAACACAGATGAAATATTTACGTCAGGCGCCGCTGGACTGTTTGTAACTGAAGGGTTTCATGCCGTTGAATTTGAAAGGGAGGAGCAGAAAAGGGTATCTGATACCTGAAGTCGCTTCGGGCTAGCTTGTTGGGCCAAACACACCAAGGTGCTCTTAATGAAATGGTTAACGCTACAAGTCGGTTTGCGATTTTGGTCTGCCTTCGGCTGTATCTCGTTTCGGAAATTATTGTACAAAATTTTAAAGAAATCATGTCCGGTTTCAGGAAACTGCCGAAAATGCTCAATCGACAGCCCAATGCATGAAATATGGGATTTAACGAGACCCATAACACAGGTGGTTGCATTTGCTCGACTTCCGACAATCTTGAAACATGAACCGCAAGGTGATTGTGCCGCCAGTATGAAAAATCGGTAACCAAGCTGGCAGCCAAGTGTAGAGCACAAACCGATAATAAGCTCTCCAAAGTTGAACAGAGATAACACATGTATTTATGTTGAAAAAATCCAGTCAGAAAGGAAACAGAATGTTGTTGTAATTTTCACGAAATAATTCCAATGCATGGAAAAATCTAACAATAAATAATTTCGTTAACGCAGTCAGGCAATATCATGACCATCTTAATGGCCGCAGCTTGCAGTGCCTAAGTGTAGATTCTATCGGCTCTTGGAGGATTGTGATCGTGCAAGGAGCATACCATCATTACCTGAGTTGCTAGTTTGAATATTACTTCCTTAAACCCTGGAGTCAGAAAACTGGATAACGGTTTGTGACAGGAGGGGGCTACGAATTAAAAAAACCGGGGCATATTGTAGCTGTATAAATAAATAAATTTGTATATCTACCGACAGACGGTACACGGCTCCATAAGTAAGAGCGATCATTTTTATAGTGAATATGTTTCATAATAGTTAAGAGAAGTTTAACAATAGCATTTCTGATCATGCTTATTTTTCCTTGGGTCCTAGACTCGTGCACCTCACTGGTAAAATTTACGGGTATTTGTATCATCAGGAGTAGATAATAATAGGGAGCGACTACTAGGTTGCACAGACACAGGATTTGGTATTGTAGGTAAGGACATGTACTGGGTAAGCTAGCTGTAAGCGAATATCTGCTCATATGGTTTTACACCAGCTTCTGTCCAGGTTTCTAGAGTTTGCTGTGAGTCAAATATCTTCAACGCATTTGGTATGGTGAGGAACGTCTGAAAGAAATTTGGAAACGTGACATGGCTTGTACACATGCATTTCTGTAGGGGGTAGTTTGTTCCACAGATCAGTGTATCTCACTAAGAACCAATTCGATCGAGTTTTATAACTTGAAAGGTTTGTTCGTATCAAGTAGCCGCCATTACGTGTGGGGTAGACTGCAGTCTTTCGTAGTTCAAGTGCGGTTCTATCCGCGTAAAGTCCTCGGTTTATAGCGTTGTAGAAGTGAACGAGGTATGGCATTGGCTGAGTTGTCGGTGCTTTATGTCCTATCGTTTGTTGTGAAATGTAGATCGATGCCGTGCTTTACTTTAGGAAGAATGTTAACATGCTTTCGCAGTAGATTGTTGTTTGTCAGAAATATTTTATCCAGACGCTGTTGATAATTTGCTTGTCCTCAAAGTGGAACAATGGAACAATGATTTTAAACAGATAAAATAGCTAATGCTTAACAGATTCCGTAGGATGGTTATGGTGAAAATAGAAGATATAAAAATTTGTTAGCAGAACAGGGTATACACCGTGAACTCATTGAACTACGTATAGACTGTAAATGCCATGTAACTCCATGAGAAATTATAGCAAAATGGAGGTTGATAAAAATCGTGTCTCCTTCCGGTTTACACATACATGAGGTGAAAAACATGGGACGAAGCCTATGATTTGACCGGATTTGACAGACAGTTGTGTTTATTCATGGGTAATGGGTCATGTAAGATTGTGCAGCGAACTAAGTGCACGGTCAACCCTGGATTTGAACCCTGAGAGCTTGGGAGCACATATGACATGCCGGTTGGGCATTCTATGTTCTGCAAACGCGTACGGAAAAGAAATTCCGACGACATTCCAATGACTGTGATGATGTGCCAGACGGAGATGTTTGTCTTTCAAATGGCTGTTGTAACTAAGTTCTAGCAAATAGCGGCACCTGTGGTTGGGATCTCTCAAAATCTGGTAAGCCAAAACGGGGTCCCTAAGCAATGGCTGATATTGTCCGGTGCAGACCCCGAGCACTTGAAACCTTTGGGCATACGGCAAAGTATACAGACCACTTACCTTTTTGGTTGCCCGGTGTTGGGGTATCTCTAAGGCGGTGGGATCTTTCCTCAGTGAATTGGGGTACAATCTTTGCAATGCGACAGCAAGTTGTCCCATGTCTATGAATCTGTGTTAACCTTGTGGGCATGCCATACTGCACCCCGTATTGCTGCACAATTTGTGTCCAAGTTCTGTAAACCGACGGCACTTTTGTGGAAGAGACTGGCTTGGTTTTCGGTGCCATATTGACCATATCGCTGAGAGTTTCAAAGAATCGTCTCCAAACACCGACAAGGGGATCATTTTCGGAGACTAGCTGGATGCCTCGACGATTTCTTTCAAGACGTGGCAGCGCCTGATTACATGAGTTAATCCCAAGTGTTCAGACGGGATACTGCAAAACAAACAGTTGAACGCTATTACTAAATGGTCGCTAAGATCTGATGGACTCTCACCAATAACTTGTGGATCATGGGCTCTTCATTTGTGCGCCCAAGGTCTAGCGCGGACGGTTTGTTTGCTGTTCTGAAGCTAGTGGGGATATTGACATGATTGTATTGGGAATATAAACGATACATTCATGCATGTCTGCTTCGAACTGTTCGTTGGAGGTTGCTACTAACTTCTGATCGTGTACATTGAAGTCACGGGCGATGAGCATGTGGCTGTACCTATAACGTATTACCTAGTTCATGGCGCGTATTAAGCAGGAACACATTTCCTTAGTGCATGTTAGACGGCCGTAAACGACAGCTTTAAGGCACTTCGTTGTATTTCAGCAAGAAATGACACCAGAGTGAGTTGGTAACATGACTTCTAGAAACATTAGCTATTGAACATCGCAGCTATTGTGGTAGTAGAGAAGACCTTACATCCCCTACTACGATGGTCGTTCCGGATACGTAACATTCCTCCTAGCTGGAACACAGCAACAGCAAATTCTTGGTGCAGCCAGGTTTCGGTAATGGAAATTAGGTCCAAGCATTCGCAGCCTGAAGTACTCGAAGTTCGGTCAGCTTATAACGGAGCCGTTGGTCTTTGGAGTACGTGCATGAAGGTTTCACTAATTTTAGCAGTGTCGAAGATCGTGCAATTAATAAGTTGGATTTTTCAGATCAATGAGTGTTAAGCGTGTAATCGTTTTCCGTAGGTACTTAATGATTAGTTCTACGGCAAGCTCATCGACGTTATAAGTACTCCCAGATCTGATTTTTAGCCTACAGATACAGGACACTGGTCACAGTTTTGCAACGGGTTAAAAGGGCTCATCAGACACACATCTGGTTCATCATTCTGTTATAATTCTCATCCCGTTTGGTTATTTGTGTGACAATTAAACTCTGGGGGCAGATCACTCACTGACTTCAACGGAAGCACAAATGCCAGCCTGCAACCAAACATGCGCCAATATTTCGGTAGCCATGCTGCAATTTGTTTTGATTGCAGCACTATCTCCAATAATCTACAGCCACATCATTTGTATGTCGGTAATGTGAGTAGTCATGACCCCGAGTTTGATAGCAAGTCACTCAAGAGCGTACTTCACATAGGAAACACCATGGTACATTACCATCAGTTATTACCCCATGCTCATCGCGCACGTTAGTTTCAGGGATGTTTTTGAAACTAATGCACTGGCTAAAGTTTCATTGACGTGGTCTTCTAAGATGCGGTTACTTCGATGACGCTCACCCCTAGGGCTATCTAGAAAGACATGAATCGAGCAGTGTTCACCTATGAGTCGACCCGTCGACAGCATAACTGACTCTACTTTGGTAATGCAGTTCGGCATAACGCGTAAGCGCCGTGACTACCAGTAATGCTCAGAGATGTGGTGCCACGTGATTAGCACGTATACCTCTTTAAACCGAAATCCGAGTAGGTCACTAGTGACATTCCACTGGTAGAGAACATTCAACTTTGTCCTTTCATCTATATTCCTTCGTGCACCCTACCACACGAAGTGTTTGTGATTCCATACACGCTTGCGCCAGGACCCATCACCACCAAACCCGGACAGCGACGGTTACCGCTAGCCGGCGTGGTTTAAAGTGCATACGAGTCACTAAGCCATG
>OX104065.1:127606587-127658666 GCA_944474145.2 Dicrocoelium dendriticum | reverse complement strand
TAATGGCCCCAAATTTACATCAAATCACCTGCACCCGTGTGTACCGGATTCACACTGCCGAAGGAACGTTTTTTTCAAGTGGCCGATAGGACGCTCTCGTTAAAATGCGGTAAGCAAGGATTAGGGCTGCGACGTAGTAGCAACACCGTTACCCCGCAAAACCTAGTGCGCATTAAATGGTTTATGGTCATTTTATGGCATAATTCCCGGCTATCTTTCTGCCTTTCCACTTTTATCCAATTCTGTGCAAATGTGATATTGTGATTGTTTAAACGTGTCGGAAACCAGATACGCGGCACGAACAGTATTTTCGATTCCGTACGCCTGGAGTCTGATTTCCGGAGAAGCTTCCTTGGGCGTTCTTTTAACAGTATTGATGAGCTTAATAGTTTGTTTTCAGACTTTATGCTTCTTCCTTACGTCAATTTCGTATGCAACAGCAGCAGAAAGTGTAAATTGTCACGGGTGAAGTACGACAGGGTCGTTTATCGATGTGTCCGCTGCGCACGTCGCAAGTCAACAAGTACAGGTATAATACATGTTTAGCAGGATTTTACTTCTATTATTCTAACTCTTTCAGCTCAGGTGACACTAACTGCAAAGCTCGCGTTAAGCTCCTCAGCACTGGACGCAAGCTGAAAGTCACAACCCTCGAGCAGTCACACAATCACCAAGTTAACCGCTTTCTTTTTGATCGACACCCCATCAATCGCCGTCTGACGGACGATGAGTTCCTTCAGTAAGGAGATTACCGCCGATCCGAGTACAAGTCAACAGACCGTACTCCATCACATTGCACGTGCCCTTGGTACTGGTGATCTCTTTCTTTACCTTTCATCGATAGGTTGTCGAAAGGCAGCCGTCGAGTTTACCACAACCAGAGGTATTATGCAGAATGGGGTGCCTAAGTAAGTTATTCTGTGCAATTTAAACACCCATTTTCATTTATTGTAGCGTCAACATGGATACTAGCTCAGTAAAGAAAACGCTGAGAAGGAAAAAAACTTGTTCAGATAAAATCTCTCATTGAATCACCCGACAGTAGGCTATACGTTCGCACTACTATTATATTTCAGCCGCTAAATACAACTTTGTGTAATGAAACCCTGTATGGGACATGTGCATCCAAGGCATGGATATATTGTGAACGACGCTGAACCTTTCCTCGCTGCTTTCTGTTAAGTACAAAGCGTAGTTGTTATTGCGTTTTCTGAGCTCCTTTTGGATTAAAACATTTTTAACAAGTAACTGGACTGGCGGCACCTTGGATGCCAGTGTAATAGGACCCAGGTGGGTTGTTCTAGCACACGGCTCCAAGGCTCGCGCTCTTTGTATATAGGCTTTATCAGTGGCACACGTGGTGCCAATGTAATAGGATACAGGTGGGTTGAAATAGCGCAAGGCTCCAGTGGTCGCGCTCGCTGTATATAGGCTCCATCAGTGTCATATATATCGCCGAGGTAATTGGACCCAAGGGCGTGGTAATATCATTTGACTCCGAGGATTGTGCTCGTAGTGTAGAGGATCCGACAGCAGCGCACTCTCAATATATGGTGAGGTAGCATCAGATAAAACATACTGTTATACTACAAGTCATCCTAATTTAGTTTCGTTTGGACGAGGTTTGGTCATTCACAATCATTTAGGGTTTGGCGTTACAGCTATTGCATTGCGTAATTACAATTAGTAGGTAGTTTTCCGCTTCATGTTTACGATATTTTAATCATGAAACTTTCGTTTCTGAATTTCAGGGTGCTTTGGAAAATATTTTGGGTGACCAAAATGTCGTCCATAAGGTGTACATTTCGACTGCTGAGGGCCAAAAGTCTGGTCATTTAGGGCGTTACAACACTCACACGACGGCAAACTCTTTCGCTGCTATCGCGGAAGGGATGCATATTCGGGCAACTTTACGCGGTAATCGATTACAGACTTGTAAGTACGCACTACCACAGTGACGAATTATTCGTCATTCATGGTGCTCTAAATATCACTTGCGCTGACAGAAAGTACAGTTAAAAAGTATGATTTTACGTGTGAAACAGCGCCGATAATCATTTTGAACGTTAGTTAACAACATCCATGGACAAATAAAGATATTTATCTTTATCTCCTTTTGCTTCTCGGCGAGTGGCCAAAACATGCTACAATGGAATGTTTCGCTCTCCATATGTATGGATAAAATGATAATTCATGGGTACCATAATTATGTATAAGTTTCTTATGATTTCACAAAATCTTTGCTTTTAAATAAGCCACGTAAATATGTCTGCCATGATGTATCAACTGCTACAAAACTCACATACCCCTAGTGTTACATATTTCCTTATATTAATAATGCGTTTCTCATTAAAATTCCGTGGCTAAAATTATCGGCACAATAGGAGACTAATTAAGTAGTCCCGGACGAGACTAGCAGTAAACGGCTAGTATTTTTAATAAATGGGCTCACAAATAGTATGCTTACATTTTTTAACTTGGTGAATAATTTTTAATTTAGTTACCAGTATTGCATTAGTTGTACGCTTGTTTAAGGCAAATATAGTTGCATGCATTACACACTTGGATGTTTCACCATCGATACGTAGACACATATTAACGCGAGTTCAATATTGGCACTTTAGCAACACAGCGTGCACAGCTGCTTGACTGGGCACTAGTTTGCATTCATTTCAAAACCGTTTTGCTGCACATCTCGTCTGTGTGCAGTTTTGAGCCTAACAACATCTAGACAGGAACCCGAGAAGACGCATAAAAGATAACCCACTGATTATTAACTGACGCACGTGCAGACAAACTTGTCATAAAGGTAAGCTTTTAGGGTATAACTAGCGGAACTCCAATGTTTTTAACGGACTTCAAAGACTGCGAATTAGTTAAATACAGCATTCTTGAAAATATGCGACCTAAATTTGATTTTCAGCATTACAATGCACACACTGTGTAATATTGGACATACGGGAGTGGAGATTTTGTTGTCCTGTTAATTTAACAAATTTGTGGCATTTCGTTAACCGTAGTTACAAGCATTCGAATCGGCGGCAAGCGGTTGATAGCATTTTAGCATACTAAAACACAGTCTCGTAGGTATACCAGATTAGAATTGCAGAGTCTAGAGGTCAATTGTTTCACTCTAGTCTGACCAATCAACAAACGTCGTCATATTTAAAGTATCCTGCTAGGTCTGCGAATACCGGGCAGCGGGATTAGGTCTCCTCGAAGCCGTCGGTAGTGCATTGAATACATACCCAAGCTAAGTAGATGATCGGGGCATGATTGCCCCCGTAACCCCTAGACCAATTTGGTACCTAAGCTCAAAAACCTTTTGAGCTCCATTTTGTCCCGAACAAGGCAGGGCGGGCAAGCCTGGACGCAGTAGTCCAGATGGGGACGGACGAAAGCTGAGAACAGCTTCACAAATATGTTGGCAGTTAAGACCCCGAAAGAACGGCGTATTAACCACAGCATTCTGAAACCCCTACTTGCGGCCTTCTTCCAGTTGTCACCAGAATGCAAAGACGAGGAATGGAGGACGCATAGGTCTACCTGGTTGGAGACAAGGGGAAGTTCGACCCCAGCGAGTACGTAGCTCGAAGGCGGGAAAGTTGCTCCTATACGAAAGATGAAACACTTAGCCTGATGTATGGGCAGTAGCCACAAAGTAGACCAGTCCCAGAGTCTGTCCAGTGCATGCTGTATGGCCTCAGAACCCCCAGGAACATTTACAACATTCCATAGCTTGAGGTCGTTAGCAAACAATAGGGATGATACCCCAAGCTCTCCAGGGAGATGATGTACGTTAATGGAGAACAGCAATGGTCTAAGGACCGAGCCCTGTGAGACACCTGTAAGGACCGATTGCCTAAAGGATAAGCTGGGACCCACACGTACACACTGCTCTCTTCTCTGCAAGAACGCAGATACCCAGTGAAGGGCGCGGCCAGGTACGCCGTAGGAGCTCAGCTTTTGTGATAGCCTCAAGTGGGGTATCTTATCAAATGCTTTCGAGAAGTCTACGAAAAGCACATCCACTACGTGGCCATTGTGCATTGCCTTAGCCCAAGCTTCACGAGCAACCAACAAATTCATCATACACGAAAACCCCTTCCGGAATCCACGTTGTGCACTACTGGGTAGATCAAATCTATGCAGGGGACCCTCCAACGAATCTCTCAGCAGCTTTTCAAGCAGTTTGACCACGACGCTAGTCAGACTGCCTGGCCTATAATTGGCTGCCAGACACCTGTCGCCATTTTTGAAGATAGGACAGATGACAGCCTCCTTCTATACGGAAGGTAATGTTCAGCTGTCAAGTGACTTCTGAAACACCATCGTCAGCGGTCCACCTAGTTCCCTCGCCAACTCACGCAGTAGTTGTAGTGTTTGTTGGCGGTGATTAATATGTCACTTTGTCAAAGTCGTTTGGCGTTTTGCTTTTTTCTTCGGTTAGGCTAGAAGTTTTGTGGAGCAGTAACTTGTTATTTTTGGAATTGCGTCGTGAGAAGATTATAACAAATGGCGACGGAGAAAATTGGAAATGTGATGAATTTTTCTGCTGAACGATTTCAAAAGCTGCTTTTTCAACAGCAAGCTCAAATGGAGGCATAAATGAAAATGATTGAAAATCTGACACAATGCTTGAGTTTGCAGACAACAGGAGCAGCAGCGCAGGACATGCAGGCGAGTGCTGTTGATCTTCTCACGAACGCGATCACTGAATTCAATTATGATGCGGATTCTGGATGCACATTCGAAGCGTGGTTCAAGCGCTGGGAAGACATGTTCCAGACGGACTTCATTCGTCAAGACGACTCCTGGAAGGGGCGATTGCTACTCCGCAAGCTCGGAATAAGTGAACATTCAAGGTTCATAGGCCATATCCTTCCCAAACAGCCGAAAGATCTGACTTTTGACGAAGTAGTGTCGCAGCTTAAGGAAATTTTCGGTGGGCTGGTATCCTTGTTTATTATTCGCTATCAATGCCCGAAAATTGTCAAACAAGAATCTGACGAATTTGGGGCCTTAGCAGACATGATTAACCGTGAGTGTGAACGTTTCAAACTATACCGTTTAACGGACGATCAGTTTAAGTGTCTCATTTTCGTCAGCGCTCTACGATCCTCCAGGGATGCTGAGATCCGCAACGGCTTTTAGCTAAGCCGGAGCAGGATCCTGATCTGACACTGAAGGCCCTCGTAAGCGAACGCAAACGGCTGCTCACTCTAACACACAACACTGCCATGATCGGACGGAATGGTCACACACCACCAGATACCATGCACTTCGTGAAAATGGCCAGGACTGACAACCGAAGCAGACCGTTCAAGAGGCCGAGGAACAAACCGCCCACACCATGCTGGTCATACGGCGGATGACATTTCGCGGGCTTTTGTCTCTTCAAACATCATATTTGTCAAGCGTGCCATAAACGTGGGCATAAGGAGGAACGCTGCAGTCATCTCCGGTCGAAGAATGTGAAGTCTTCTCGAAAGGGAAATTCTAGGAAGGATGGCGCCTAGTCTCCGTCCATAGTTGCCGCATTCTAAAGCGAGTGCAAACCGAGACGACGATTTGTCAATGAGCAATGGGATCCCAACGAAACTGCAATTTGACACGGCCTCGGACACCACGATTATTTCCAGGAGCACAAGGAATCACACAAAGAAGCCGGAGATAGTCGAGTCTCAGAAAATTGCACATAATGCATCCGGCGGTGTGTTAAACTTAGTGTGCGAGCTCAATTGCAAGATTGCTTACCCAGGTGTGGAAAGTCTGGAACATGCCACACTTCTGACCGTCACGAATTTGGAAGCTTCCTTGGCCTCTACGGGATTGAAAAGTTTGAACTCACCTCCGATGTTCCCCGTGGAATCACATCTGCCAACCGAGTTCAGAGCAAGTCCAAGACCCATCAGCAAAGTCCGTGGAAGACATGACACCGTACCCTGAAGCGAAAAATTTGCTTCTGTTCTTTCAGGATGGCTTTCGGGTCCACTGTGCGAAATGCAAGGCAACACTACACTTAGCAACCAGGTGCCTAAACTCAGTGTTCAAGGCTAAAACACCGGTAACGTATGCAGCCATGCCAACCGTTGATCAGGAACTCGATCTACCGAAGGTGCAGTCGTCATTACAGCCATCAACTACTCATCTTGGGCCGCACCTATTGTCGTAGTGAAGGAAGCAAATAGCAAGGTACGTCGTCTGCGCTGACTTCTCAACTGGCCTCAACGCCGCGCTGGAAGACCACCATACCCATTACCTGTACCGGATGATATCTTTGCAAAGGCTGAATGGTGGTAGCCCGTGCAAAGCTTGATCTTTCGATGCGTATCTTCAAGTGGATGTTGACGAAGTTCACAGGGAGTTGTTGACTGATCAACACTGATCGGTGGCTATTCCAATACAACGGCTTGTCATGTGGTGTAAAAACGGGACAGCCATCTTCCAACAGTAGATGGATACCATGCTAGCGGGCGTTGCTGGAACCGCTGCATAGCTGGATGATAGTATAATGATGCGCAAACATCAGAAGAACGCTTCAACCGCCTGGATAAGGTGCTTAGTTGTATACGGTCGTAAGGTTTCCGGATCCGTGAAGATAAATACAGATTTTGCAAGTCGCGCATCAAACACCTCGGTTTTATCCTCGAACAGAACGGACGTTGACCAGCTCCGGAAACCATAGAATCCATTAGAAAAATGTCTCCACTAACAGACCTACAGACGTTACGCTCCTTCTGTGGACTCATCAGCCACTACAGCGCATTCTTGCCTGTGATGCACCGCCTACGTGCCCAGTTAAACAAGCTACTAGCCAAAGGCCAAATATGGAACTGTACATCCGGATGCCAGAAAGCCTTTGAACGGGTCAAGTCACTGCTGTCCCCAAACTTGCTGTTGACTAATTTTGAACCTTCCAAAGAGATTGTCTTGGTCACAGATGCGTCAAGCCATGGGATTGGTGCAGTAATATCACACACCTACGCCGATGGATCACAGAAGGCAATCGCACATGCCGCCAGAACACTTACGAAGGCTGAGAGGAATTACAGCCAGTTCGAGAAAGAAGCATTGGCCATAGTGTACGCAGTCAAGAAATTCCACAAAATGCTATACGGCCGCCGCTTCAAGCGTCTGACAGATCACGAGCCCTTGCTGGCTATCTTTGGATAGAAAAAGGGCACCCCGGCCTACACAGCCAGCCGGCTACAACGTTGGGCTCTTACGATAATGGGGTATAATTTCGAGATCCACTGCCAGTCCACAGTTTCCATTGGCCAAGCGGATACACTGTCACGCGTAATCGGTGCCCGCCAACAAGCACAGAAAGACACAATCATTGCCTCGGTCGAGGCAAGAAATTGTCCTCCGTTTCGACAACAATACAAGGCACACAGTTCCTTTACCTGGACATGAGCGGAAAATTATCAACTTACTAACCGGACAAATCAATCAATATCTTGCACTGATACAATTCTTCCGCGGCATGAACCACTGATTTCAATTTACCTAATAATACCTCTTCCACATATCTTGAGTGGAGGACTTTCGACTATGGAAGGCACATTCTCCTGCCAATACAAAGCTTGAACACTCGGTCATTCTAAGCTCTTCAGTCCGCTTTGACCGCTCAAATGGTCGTGGTTTCCCCTATCTCTAATCAATTTCACTACATACCCCAAGGGATCTGCGATTCTTTCTTTGGAACCTATCCTGTCCACCAAGACTTCAACATATTTCAAAGTATTTTCTTAGAGACTTCACGTGGTTCTGCAGTTGAGCAACACATCATATCCAGAAAGAATGCTTAGTTCCTGACCTACCGATCTGGAACAGGAGAGGACCCAGGCACGCAATGGCCGCTCGCATAGCGCATCAGTCAGCAGAAAAATTGGACGCAACTTGACTGTGAATAACGGAACAAACGAACATTCAAATAGAAACATAGCCGGTTACAACTTGCCATTCAATGGATTGGCGGCGGCGCTTCAGGACGTGGTGGGTTTTCGCCTGGCAAGCGTTCTCCCTATAAAAAGCCACAAATGTCCGTTTAACAACACTGCAACGTGGCGAATGTGACTCGCCACCGAATAAAGTCACAGCCCATAACTTCACACTGGCAGCTCAATTAGAATCATCATACTGGATAGCTTGCTCTTCAGTTATCTTCCAATGGACCACTCAGGATTCGCTATCTATTATTAGTCGCGGTATGGCTGCGACATACGGCAGAGCGATTATGTCCAAACAAATGGATCCCGATCCCACTACAACTAACTCATTCTTTCGCATGCTCATCACTGCACAGTTCCAAGCATGGACATATGAACAATTTTCTACTGTCACTACAGTTCCCATAAAATGTCTGTACAGCTGTACATACCTGATCATGCCTCAATTGGCGGGCCACGCATAGTCGAGAATAAAATATTTATTTATTTATTTAGGTTGAAACTGAAGTCAACTTTCTGGTAACTGATGCATTGCACGGTTTACCAGTTACCGCAGATGCCTTACGAACCGAAACGCTTCGGGACGCGATACTCAAGAATGTTACACCATTCCACAAGACAAGTTGGTCACGTTCGTTTCCATCTTCCGAGTTGCAACAGTACTTTCATTGGAGACATTCGCTCTCCATTGTAAACGACTGTAAACTATTTTCGGAAAGAACGGCCATCCCCAAGGCACTTCAGGAGCGCCTTATTCGGCATTTCCACGCCGGGCATCCTGGAAGCAACCGGATGAAGGCGCTTGCCCGCAGTTATGTATGCTGCCCCTTCATGGACAAACAGTTGGAAGAAATAGCTAAAAGCTGTCAAAGGTGCTCCAATGTCTTGAAAGCGCTACAAAAATCAGTACTCTATTCATGGCCAAACGTTACAAAGCCATGGTGCCGCACCATGTCAAATTTGCGGGACTGATCAACGGCCGAAGTTTTCTCATTATAGTCGATTCATACAGCAAGTGGCCTGAAGTATTTCTTATAGAGAACACAACCACCAATGCCACCATATCGAAACTGCGACAAACCTTTAGCAGATTCGGCTGTCCTGAGACAATTGTCACTGCTCACAACTTACTTCAGCAACGTTTAGGGTGTTTTGCAAGCAATGGGCCCCATAGCACGTTCGATCGCCGCTGATTCACCCACAGTCGAATGGTCAGGCAGAAAGGTTTTTCTATGCATTCAAGCAAGCTCACCACAAATCAAAAGGGGAGGGACGTATAGAGGAGGTGGTTGACCGGTTCCTTTTCCTCTATCGATCAACCCCGAATCCACAAGCGCCAGACGGAGTCTGTCCAGCACAGGCCACGGTGAACCGAAAGCTCCGCATGCCTTTCGACGCCATCAGACAGCGCTCGTAGTCCTCTGTTGGTGAAAGAAACCGCAGAATGGAACAGGATTTTAACCGGCGGCATGGAGCAAAGAAGGGATCTTTTACGCTTAGACCTATGGTGCTAGTACGTAACTACCAGGATGGCCATGCGAAATGGACACCAGGGACAGTCCAAAGGAAGCGTGGAAACGTCATGTATGACGTGATGGTGGGCGCACAGACCTGGCCACGGCATGCAAACCAGTTACGGCACACATTGTGCCAACCAGAACAAGCATGGCCTACTGACCTCCCGTTTTATTTACCAGGGGACAGCTCCAACTTTCCGAAGGTAGCAGTGGACGAATGCACACAGTCGAACAACGAATCTAGGGCACGGACATCGGAACAAGGCTCTCGGGCGCTTCTGCCAAGGAGATGGACAGACAGACAGAGAACTCCGTCCTGAAGACTGCAAGTTAATCCTAGGCTTTTGTCTTATACCTCGGACGCTACCTCAGGAGGGGTGTCCGGGAGAAAATAAGCGCTGCCTTGGAAAGACACTATTTTAGCGATTAACCGATTATGAACGATTTTCGCATCGATTTGGAACGTTCCGGATGGTTCTACTTCTGCACGTGATTAAAAGGCACCTGACATTTCGGCAAAAGACACGGGAACTAATAACCTTGGTGGCAGACCTTCCAATTCTAGAAGTCGAAGGTAAGTAGAGACCTATAAATACAGCCAAGGTCCGCACTAGTTGTACAGTGTTCGTTGGCGACGATTAATACGTTATTTTAGCAAGGTCATTGGTGTTTTGCTTTTTCCTTCGGTTGGGCTAGAAGTACTGTGGTGCAGTAAATTGTTATTTTTGGAATTGCATCTAGTGAGAAGATTATAACCTGACTGTTGAGTGACCTCTGAAACACACAAGTCAGAGGTCCACTGTGTTTCACTGCTACATCGTGCAGCAAATTTTGATGAACTGAATCTGGCCCCTAAGCCTTAGATGGGTCCACCGAACCCAGCCCACGAACTTGAGACTCAGTTACAGGAATTTCATCCAGGCAACCGTCCTCAGAAGCTTTTGAAGCTAACTCTTTCGATGACGTATTTTTTCGCGAACAAATACGCTCGGGTACTGCTCACCAAGCACGTAGGCCTTTGTGTAGTCGCTATGGGCGTGGGTTCCATCTACTCGAAGTAACAGTGGTATGGGCGAGCTTAACCCACAGCTTCGTTTGACGTAGGCGAGGAATTGCTTGGGATTGGTCGAGGCAGTATCAGCTAAGCCATTTTCATCTTGAATTCGAGCCAATCTAAGATGAAGCTTGCACTCATTTTGAAGCAACCGAGACCTGTCAAGCGTGCTGTTCAATACGCTCGCCAGCATCTAGACCGCTACTTTAACAGACCCTTTCCAGCGGAATCTATCCACGAAGGCTGCGCTCTCGCTTCCCTTCTTTCCACCAGTGGGATGTGAGGCAGCAACGTCGTGGAGGTGAGTCTTAACGTTTTTAGGCTATGTGAACAGTGTCGGTCTCTGATATCACACAAGGCGCTGACCTAGCTTTATCCCTCATCAACTGGAAGTGCGCGGCCCAAATGTTAGGATACCAACTGGTAGTAGCTAGGCAAGGCCCGATACGGGTACACTGTAAAGACAAGCCAAACTGATCGCTGGCGCCAATGGGCGAGTCGTAAGCAATGTACTTTACAAAGCCAAGGGATTTAGCAAAAACGAGATCTAAAATAGACGGCTGCTGGTTGCTCATGTACCTAGTGGGGAGGGCCACGAACTGGTGTAGTGGTACCTGCAGCGTCAAGTCCAGCAGTTCTGTACCGCACGATCCCAGCGTCAAAGTGCAAGATAAAGCAACCCAACAAATCTCTGGGAGGTTGAAGTCTCCCAGCACCAGACACTTGTTCGCAGAGTGAGCGCGTATAAACTCAAGGATCGCATTGGAGGTGCTCATAGGACTTCTATACACTGACATGACCGTAACCTGAAGCGAGGAAGCGCAAATAAAGACTGCGTGAGCGTCAACAGATCTGTTGCGAGACTGAAAAACGCTTTTCCTCGATACGTCGATGTGATAAATCACATAAAGTGCTACACCACCCCCTTGACAGCCAATGGAGCGGTCAGCGCGGAACAGTGCGCAGCTAGACAGATATACTTCGTCATCTGTGATTTCCTCAGACAGCCAAGTTTCAGTGAAAGCAAGTATATCTGAACGTGAGTTTTCTACGAGCAGACCCGCCTCGCACCTTTTGTTCTTTAGGCTACGCACGTTATTAAATACTACTTGGAGGACTTCGGTAGGACCAGCTATGGGTCGTGCGCAAGTAGAATGGGTTCTGGCAGGGCAGAAAAGACCGCGGGCTGATCACCTGAAAACCGAACAATCGGAGAACTTGCTCGTCAGCTGCACGCCGGGCTTCTAGGTCTCTGATTGCTTCCTTTAACTTTGACCTATCCGCTAAAGGAAGGTCTGGTTTCATACTAACGTTGGTACCTTTGAGCTTGAACACAAATCGCATCAAGGCCCTGTGCAATTTTTGGGTGGAGAGGACTACCCTAAGCAGACGGGGTAGAGGATTTGCTTGACCAACCGGAACGTCCCACAACCTGATGAGCTTCCTGACAGTAACGCCATGGAGACCTGGTGGTACAAGCCTGGTCACGCAAACTTTAAGCCAACCAAGATCATCAAGCGCCCGATAGGAAGAGCGGCAGTTGATTCAGTGCCGTTACTGAAAATCACACTGCTGTCTCGGTAAGGATCGCCCTGACGAGATGTATGTACTCCACAGGCTCTACCATCCACGCCGCATGATGGTTTGTTTGGAATCGGTGGGACCGAAGGCTAGGGTACCTCATGTCTTACTGAGGAAATGGCAGTACCAGGTGGTGGTTCCAACTCAGGCGCTTGTTTCTTGAGCGTTTTATCTTCCGGTTTGGAGGCAAAGGGTTTGCACGTTATCGTTGCCCTCTTGCACTTATTCTTCATTGGCCGCTGAGCCCGTGTCTCGCCTTTCATTTGGGGCGTTTTAGCAATGCACTCTGAAGCACCTGTGGCGGTTATATCCACGTGAACTTGAGCGTCCGGTAAGATGAAAGCCTCGTCAACGGTTGGTCTGTCAGCAGTAAGACAGTCCGTTACAGCGTCCACCTTCGCAATATTCAGTGCTTTCATGACCAAATCCACTTCAGGGGTGAGCTAGGCAAAAGAGGCAAGCTCGGTTAATGCCTTCTCAACAAATGTATATCTGGATGCTAGTGCTTTGAATTCAGCACAGGTGAAAGCAGGGAGCTTCGCTTTCTGGGCGCAACAGTCAGCACAGCTAAACAGAATGTTTTACTGGTTGATAGCATATTGTACTGACTCGCTCGGAGGCCGGTACAAGTTTTGTGCTATCAACGAGAGCAAACACCACACTGCATACCACCAGGTATACCCGTAACTGGCCTTGAACAGGCAAAATTGCTGGAAGCTTCGGTTAACTCATCAAACGAGGACGCAAGGGGTTCATCCGCCTCGTTTGTTCGCGAGACGACAATGTTTAGTTGTAAAACAGAGCAGAATTTTAAAACACGTGTGCAATCATAGAACGACCGCGGAAAATGGCAACACAGGGTGTAAAACGGTTGTAGAAGAGGGAACAACCGCAAAAGTACCAGTAAGCCTCAGGGAGACTCTTTGGCCAGTACCACTTTAATCGATCCAAGATACCTTGGATCAGAAGAAATTTGACAATAGTCATATTTCGTTTCATGTGTTTATTCGAACACTTCGATCAGCATGACAAGCCAAAACATCGATTTACCGCTTAGTACTCATAGGACCGGGTTCATTTGCTGGCTGACGCCGCCGACCGTAACTGGGAATCTTACGCCCCAGTTTCGCAGGTCCAACCCCCTCTGATAATGAGTTAGCGGAATTCAGTGCGAGGATGACCGTTTAATAAACGACTCGAAGACCTTTCAGTTTCAGTATCCTAAAAGTCGAACCTGTTTATGAACCTCTTCGAAGTCTCAAGCTTGACCAGCCTATTGTTGGTACCACAAGCGTTTTGATCCGCAAGGCAGATCGTGCCGTTCCCCTTGTTCTTTTAATCGCCAAGCACAGGGAAACGGACCGACTAGCAAATAAGCACGACGGAGGCCGTATTCATTACACTCGCCTTTCCCTGTTATTGACCAGAAAACGGGACATCCCTACCTCGTTGACACAGAAGCAAAGTTAGCGTTATCCTGTGCCATCCCACTGGCCTTACGGCGTAGGTGATTAGCTCTTAGGGTGCAGCCAAAGGAACTATCATTCGGGTGTATGGTCAACGATTGCGCGTGCTCAAACTTGAATTAGGACCATCTTGTAAATGGGTATTTCTCGTTGCAGCTGTCCAAACACCCATCCACAGACTCGATTTTCCGCAGCGCTACGATTGCTTGTGGACACAAAGCAACATCGCCCAGTTGACCGTTTAACGAATCTCTTTAGCATTGGGACTTCAACCGATGCTGAGTCCAATAGTCCCTGTGTACGAGACCAAGGTTAGCCCACCCATTGTGCAAGCGCTTCTCGACTGTTTTTCACAGGTCTTTTGTGCTGGCACTCCGATGCCCCCGCAACCGATGCTGCAAAACATCATATCCTTACGAAGGGACGGCATGTTTTGGCTTTGGCCAAAAAACATACATCCAATAAACCTCGTACTGCTAAAGCCGAATTCGTACACCTACTCAAACTGGGTACATTTAGGCCTACGAAGAGCCCGTGTGTGTCGCCGCTTCACGTGGTGCCTACAATGTCAGGAGACTGGCATGCATACGGCGACTACGGCGCTCCGGAAAATTTAACCGTGCCCAACCGGTACCCCACACCGCACACGCAGGACATAACGGTCAACCTACGGGGTATCCGTGTGTTATGGAAACTTTATCTGGTACGCGCTTCCCACCAGATCCCAGTTGCCGACGAAGTAAAGCTAAAACGGCTGTCATTACACCTTTCGTTTCCTTCGAATTTCTTAGCATGCAGTTTGGTTTGCCCCACGTAGTACAAACACTTAAGCGTTTTAAGGGTTTCGTCACCCGGGATTAGACTTCGTCTATCCCTAAATCCACGATATATTAGTAGCCAGCCCATCCAATTTTGCTCAGCGAGAGCACCACAAAACCTCTTTGAAATACTTGCTGTCAATTGTATTCCTGTCAATCCAGACAAGGGTACCTTTCAGCAGCCCTTTATAGCGTTCCGCCTTTAAACGACATGGTCCAAACTATCCGTGACTTTTCGCTCCCAAACACAGTAGCTGCCATTCACCTTGCTAACATTATGGCTAATTACTAGCGACGATACCTACGGCATTGCGCTTATTTACTCGGCCTGCTGACCCAGCTATTCAGTGATCGCAAGAACATGGATGTTCAGCTTACCACCCTCTGCTACTGAAGCTTCTACTGCCAGTACGAATGCTTTAGCGGCCTCAGTTAGGCTTCAACTTTTCTACCCCAAGGTTCCCCTTAACATTTCTGCCTGTGCCTCGAGCATCGCTATTGGAGCGATCTTACGGCAGATGGCTAATGGACGTTAGAAACCACTTGCTTTCTATACGAGTTGGAGTTAAATAAAGCATATAAGATGTGAAAAGTTTTCTGTTTGCTTGCCGATCCGGCGCTACCGCCACATCCTCGAAGGCAAGCACTTTATCATCTTCCCCGACAAATAAATTAATAAATAAATACTTTATTTTCGATTATGCGAGGCACGCCCATGGAGGCATGATCAGATAGGTACAACTGTACAAACATTTTATGGCAAGTGTAACAGTGACAGTAGAAAATTGTTCATATTGTAGCGAAAACGACAAGACAGGGGGGTAGACGTTTATTGCACACCGAAAATGGGCACATGAGGGTCTCGCGCGCGCCATCGAATATCGACTAGGTTTCCGTTCCACAACGCAACACAGCTACGGATGTTAGAGACGAGCCAGTCCTTTCGCCTCGGGAGCTCTGACTTGGAAGATCCGCCTTCCTGTTTTCGCCTCGATCTCCGCTTCTCTGCACCCGATCTGGATTGGCCAGGAGCCTTTCGAGAGCTCTCGACTTGCTTGTTCTGGGCTGTGTCAATCGGCTCGGCCCCGGTCCAGTGGGCTGCGCTAGCGGCGTATTTGTCTGATTTATTGCGCTGTCCACATATTCCCGCTCCGTAGTTCCGGGCCCAGGCTAGTCGCTAGCCGTCTTTCGCGATCCGCTCTCAGCTAACTCCGAAGAGCTCCCCAGAGCCATTCTTGGAAGCGGCCCCTCTACAATATGTCCATGATAAAATAAATAAATAAATAGTTTGTTCTCAGTTTCATAGAGACACACCAACTCAGGAATTATCAAGGTTTAAAAACAAATGTGTATCACTACGATACATCTGGTTAAATCGTGTGTAGTTGAAATGGTGTCGGGAAGAGTTGATATATGAGTCTAGTCGACTTGCCAGTAGGTAGTTGTGGGCAGTGACTTTATTCAGTGACGAGTCGCGTCCGCCAAGTCGCGGTGTTGTTAAACAGACATTTGTGGCTTTTTATAGGGAGAACGCTTGCCAGGCGAAAACCCCACCACGTCCTGCAACCCTGCCGTAAAGCATTTTGAACATTAATGTTGAACTGACAAAGCCACTTGACGACTGGTTTTACCTTCGGATTTTCGCTGAGTAATGGCTTCCATTTTTCTCTGTTAGTTGGACGGGTATTTTGATCGGGGTCGCCATGCTCTTTGAGGTCGGTGGAGGAGAGGGACATCGCGATTTTTCCTCTTGTTGTATGTCCAGGTGAGCAAATGTTCAACTTTTCCGCTGTCCAGATTTTTCAGAGGTATAATGTATGGGAGTATGAGGATATGTCCATTTCTCCATACTGGACAAGGGTTATGGTGATTGTAGGTCGGTCCTTGCGGAGTTCTACCATGCTCCATGTAAGTCCTTGTGGGTTGTTACGTCATCCTTGGGCCAAAACTGTTCCTCAGTCCAATCCCAGATCTCCAAGAAGTCCCGGACCTCAGAGAAAAAGGAAAGTGAGGGACAACCGAGAGAAGACCGCAAGAACAGGCATGGAGTTGAATATTGTTAATGTCTTGTGTTATAACATTTGGGCTTGAGACAAAAGCATGTACACTGTGCAGCAATAATCACGCTGAAAATGTATTTTGAGTATCCTGTAGAATCATTAGCCGTATAGGTGGATTGCTATCGCTTGCTTAGAGACAACAGCGCTGTACCAGTAAGTAAAGTACGAAGTATCCGTTTAGTATGAGCCCATAACTGCTTGGGGATAGAGCAAAGAGAGTTAGAATATTGGTAGCGATTGTCTGGTGCATTAACAGCACGTTGTTAGCGTAATCCGAGTGGGGGGGCATAATAGGCGAGAATAAATAGGTTGCCGCAAAAGAGTCCTAAAGATTAATTGGTGGCAGGACAGCGGAAGAACTGGATGCAGATATTCTAAAGGAATAAAGGTTATTGTGATACGGAGTGGCTCCCAACAAGCACGGGATCATCGCATATGCATGGAGCCAATGGCCATAAGCTACTTCAGCAGAGAGATGCCGAATTTACGACGACCGACAGATGGTGGCGCTATCATAAACTTCGCCTTTCGAAATTAATCAGCTCGGCACTCACTATGTGAGGTTCGCCAGCTGGATTTCATCGCATAAGATTCGACCAATATTCGACTCGCTTCTCTCAATAGAAGGTTGTTGCTGATACTCGCTCAAGTGTGTCGGCAGTCAGCCCCGCCCAGCAGGTAATTGGTCTATCGGCCATGGCAGCTGCGCAATCAATTGAGCAGAGGTCTACAAAGCTTTCTGATTATTCCTTGAAGACATGCGCGCACCCCGTGCCATCACCAGATGGCATAATCTCATAGGACACTTCTAAAGGAGTACCGCAACCCTTCGTTCCTGAAACCTTCCGCCGTCTGCGTTCCAATAGGCACCACAACATTACCCATCCACAATCAAAACGCATATCCGGTCGATATGTTTTGCCTGGGATACAAATTAAGCTTACGCTTTGGGCACGCAAATATCTCAGTGCTAGGAAGTCAAGAACCAGGACAAGTATCCGCACCACTTGGTAACTTCCCGTCCGTCACAAAGCGCTTCACAGGTGTACTTTTCGACGTAGTCGGACCGATGGCTCCGTCCAAACAGCTGGTTTACATTTTGATCATGATCGAGCGTTGCACCCGTTGGCCCGAAGCCGTCCCCATTCTTGTGGTAGCTGCGGAAACCGTAACACGCGTGGTTATCGAGCGCTGGGTCGCTCCACATGGCGGTCCAGCCACGATGACTACCTACCGCGGTATGAAAGTTGCATATTCAACTTCTAGCGAGTTTCCTAAGGTCATCGGTTGCCTACGCATTCGTACTACCGCCTATCATCCACAGGCGAACGGCACGCTGTGACGTTTCCACTGGCAGCTGCAAGCTGCACTCAGCGCCGCCAATGCACTGCGGTTGACCGAAGTCCTACCCATGATACGTCATGGCACCCGTTCATCTCTCAAGACCGAAGTGCATACCTATAGCGCCGAAATGGTACAAGGGCAACCTCTACTTTTACCTGATCACTTCTTTACCGAGAGTCCAAGAACCCCTCGTAATGACGCGAAATACGCTCGGCAGCTAGCCAAGAGCATGAAACCTATCAAGGTTAATGATACCAGAGAACAACAGCAACAGTCCTTTTTACCTCAAGACCTTCAACGCTGCCCGTTTGTTTTCCTCTGTGTTGATGGTCTCTGTAGACAACTTTATCGCCTTTAGGTAGGTCCTTCCAAGGTTCTACAACCTAAGGACCGTGTATTTATCATCGGACGATACGGCAAGCGTGAAGCTGTTCCCATGGACGCTTCAAGTTTACCTACAGCTAACCTGTGCTCGACGATGATGTATGCCCGCCTTCCGAAAACTCAACGCAGCCTAGGACAGCAGATTGCTTCTCCTAACACTACTGGTTCCAGGGAGAATAACCCGTATGAGTTTTCTTGCTCGGCTCTATCGGCTTTTATTGCGCCGGGCGACGAATCATCATCCACCCCCGGACACATGATCTGACATACAGCCTGTGTCGGCAACATTATCACCCGAACCGCAGAAGTCGACTAGGTAAGTAGGCGAGTTGGCTTGCCAGCGCCGTTGCAGGATTAGTTTTCCTACCGCTTCACTTTTCACGCTTGCCTCGTCTTTCTAACAATCAGGCACGCAAGGCAAAAATGTCTAGATTTTGAAAATTAAAATATATTTTGGTTGGTGCTTCTTCATTCGGTAGGTGCTATTTTCCTGTTTAGTCTACCAGTCCTGCTTAGTCTACCAGGTGTCAGATGGCGCAAGGCTCGAGGTGGACAGAAGCTGACTTGGCAGCGGGAATGAAGTCAATGCCGACCAAAATAGGTGTCGTTGGGACGTATCGTCTTCCAGGCTGGAGTGCACGTGACACGCATTGTGCTTGGCTTGAGACTTCACAGTACATGGCTCCCACCCGACCCCAGTGGCGCTTCAGATTCCGTCACGTAGTTGGGTTGACTGCTTATAGTGTGTTAGGTGCTGAGTAATCTGCGGGGTAACGACAGCTTATGATGCAGAGCAGTGAAAGCTGCAAGGAAGCTGTCTCGCCGCTGCCGCCTTATCTTTGCACGATAGCCAGCTCTTGGTGATGTTATGTTGTCTACACACGGTGTAGGCGCCTTGACCCTGCAGGTTTACGTAGGGCATTAAGTTTTTCCGGTAAGTCCACTTTCCCTAGTCTTATTCTTTATTTCATAGGTCCTCATGGTTAAATGGCAGCGAAGCGTCTGTTCAAATGTCTGGATACTGCTGGTGTTGATAATGATGCCTATGATCTTCCTGTTAGCTCTTGCCACGATGGTCAGGATATACATTTTGGTTTTCGTTTCATGCGCGAACCGAGGAAGATGAGTTGAAAGCGAACATTTGGCGTTTACATGCGCACATTTGACTTACCCGAGGTTGGGAACCGTTGACTCTCACCAGCTTTCCCCTTTTTGTTTTAAGCACCTTTAGAATGGACACGGATAGCAGCCTGTTAAGGGCCGCTCGTACTAGTGATCCCCAGAAGCTGCAGCTGAGCTCGTCACCTGGTTCGCTGAATGCTGGCTGTTGACGGACGGTCCTCACGTCGATCGAACGGGGACCCACTGTTCCCTTCTAGAAGAAGGCTTACACTGACCTGCTGGTTCCTTGCATGATGTACACATCAATCCTAAATGGGATAAAAATTATAGATTACTCACGTATTAGGGAAGTAAGTGGTTTGCAACTTCGTATAATGCATGTGTTTGTATGAGGCACGCCGCTAACAAGCGGAATTTGTTCGCGGGCTAGGAAACGATTGTCGGTTCCCTGATTGCACTACACACCCTACAACATACTACCTAGCTAGTCACATTCCAGGGCCTTATTTTTAGCCTTAGGTTTAGTAACCATTTAATATACATTTTTCTAGCTTTTTCAGTGTGTTCTGCCATACGTCGATGGTTTACTAATTAATTATGAGTTTTTGATAGAAACCGTTAGACCAGCTGGCTATAGCATTATTCCAGATGAGGCCGAACGAAAGCCCAAACACTCTGGTACAGCTGTCGTTCATCAGGCCTCCGAAATGACGTCGTGTTAACCATAGCATGCGGAAGCCTTTGCTTGCGGCCTTCCAGTTGTCGCCGGTGTGTAAATCCGAAGAGTGTACGACGCCTAGGTCAATCTGCCTAGGTACACGGGGGTTCGAGCTTATCGACTAAGCACTTCGCAGGAGGACAACCTCCTCCATTTCGAAGAACGGACAGTAACCATGGACAGTAACCATAATTTAGACCAGTCCTATAGCTTATCCAAGGCTCGCTGAATAGCTTCGGAACCCCCAGAAGCATCGATCATTTTCCACAGCTTCAGGTCATCAGCAAATAGCGTTGATGGTGCCTCAACCTCCGCGGATAGGTCATTCAAGTAGGTAGAGAACGGCAGCAGTCCAAGGACAAGACCCTGCGGCACGCCGCTGAGGACAGACTGCCTCAACGCGGGGTCACGGCCTACCCGTACACACTGTTCTCTGCCATGCATAGGCAGTCACCTATTGAAGGGCGCGGCCAGGTACCCAGTAGGAGGTCAGTTTTTGTGCTGGCTTCAAATGGGGTACCTTGTCAAATACCTTCGAAAAGTCGACGAAAAGCACGTCCATTGCGTGGCCGTTATCCACTGCATCCGCCCAACTTTCGCGAGCCACCGATCGATTCGTCAGCCAAGAGAATCACTTCCGGAATCCGTGTCGTACATTGCTAACTAGACTAAATCTACTCCGATGCTTCTCCAATGAATCTCACACCAGTTTCTCGAAGAGCTTGACCACTGCACTCGGCAAACCGACTGGGTTGTAAGTTGCAGGCGGACTTCTGTCCCAGTGCTTGCAGCTGGGTCAGCTGACTACTTCCTTCCATTTGGAAGGTAACGCACAGCTGTGAAGCTATTTCTGGAACAACATAATGAGCGGTCCTGCCTACCTCAGCGCCTCTAGGAGAGCGTCACGGTTGCAGGAAAAGCAAAACCTTAGTAACCTGGAAATCTTAAACTTATACTTTATGTATTAGTGAAGTAAGCGGTTTGCTTGTCGAAACTTCCAATGTTAGTATACAGCACACGATATCCGATTTTGGCGAGCGCGACTTGACTGCGAAAGAGGCACCGTCCACGCAAGCGGCGCCCAATTATTATTCCCTTCTGTGGTGCTCTATATTTGCCTAATCTAGCTCTTCTCCGGTTCAATATATCTTTCCCTAGCGTATGTTGGTGTGTTCTCACTCACGCTAACGTTTTCAATTTTAGCCTGGTACCGGATATGTAGCGGATATGTAGTGGCTGGCTAGCCGAACAACCTCCTCGTGGTGCCAGCTGGGTGGTTCGGGTTTTTCCCGTTCCAGCAAATGGTTCGGCGGCAGTGTTCCAGGATGTGGTGGGATTTCGCTTGGCAAGCGTTCTCCCTATAAAAAGCCACAAGTATCCGTTTAACAACACTGTGACGTGGCGGATGTGACTCGCCACTAAATAAAGTCACTGCCTCTTCCCTTTTCCGGAGGATCATTCACACATCACGGACGTCATCTGATTCAAAGCGTTCCATCGATTCCCCCTTTGACGGCGAACACAACGAACAAAAGCACACACAGTTACATTTACCTACTCACACAACATATCCCCTTCCAAATACACAGTTGAACATCGTTTTACATGTCAACACACACATAAATTCCCATTCTATTGGTCAAAATGTACTCATTTGTGCAATTGCTTACCATACATGTCTGTAATACCATGATCACGCCCTTGATGGTGTGTCTCGCGGTGACGAGAATAAAGTATTTATTTATTTATTTATTTATTTAATTAACGCGCTATCATTAGTGGGGCCGAAAAGATATAGTTTTGTGTTTGTTACTGAGATTTATGTTTAGATACGGTAACATTTTCTGTCTCTCCTTCTAAGTTTATTATTCGCATTTTGCGTTCCTTTTTCTGGCTCCTTATTTTTCACCATGCAGGTGATTAGTCTAGACTGGGACGAGCAGGTCAGTTTGCCCAGTCTCCGTATCCCGCCTTTGTGAGAGAGCAATCATACCTCCAGGTTTGCGCACATGGAACCTCCGTTTTTGCTGCGCGTTGTCAAGTGCGAATAGGTTAGCTTGGACTGGACACTAACAGCACACCTGCCATCTGTTTTCAACGACATCGAGGACAAGGCAGGCACTTTGGACCTGCCTGAGGAACAGAAATGTATGAAGTATACAAGGCTGCTGTGTTGAGAAGTACAGGCTTGTCTGACCGACAAAGGGTTACGGAACTCCTTAACAAAACCCAGCTAGCGATATTAAACCATCTCAGTTTTTGCACAAAATGCAGGGCTTAGCGAGATCCTTGCTTGTAGAAGACGCATTTCGCCGGTACTTGTAATTTCAAAGGTTACCCTGTGAAAGGTATAACGTTGTGTCTGCTTGCCTGGAGGTGCTGCTGTCCCGGTTTGTTGAAACAGCCGACCGTATCTGGGAATCTTGCGTTCAGACATCCAAGGTTTAAACCACCTTTAGTTCCAATTTAGCAAAGCTAAAAGCGCAAATGGTGGCGCTTACCAATCGAATAGATTACTTCACGTCGTCCGAAGCCAGCCGCTGTGCGCGTTGTAGCACGCACCCTCGTTCCGGACCACGTACGAAATCTCAGCCTAGATTATCTTATTGCTAGTACCACGAAAGTTTTGATCTCCAGGTTAGGTCGTGTCGTCTGCCCTGCTCCTTCAGGCGCAACACACATGGAAGCGGGCTGGCCAACGCGTAGAGAAAATGGCTTCCGCTGTCACCTTTCCTTCGTCACTGAGCGCAATACAATGGTACGCTATCGTGTTTACACCGGCGCATAAAGCAGTGTTATCCCACGTGCTTCCTGTGTGGGTATTGAAGAGGCGATTTGTCCATTGCGCACAGCAAACGGCCCCACCGTTCGCGTGATAGGTCGACGCTGACGAATGCTTTCTGTAAACTTACGACCTTCGTTTAAATAAAGCTTTCTCGGCACAGACGCCCAGACACCAATTCTTGGCCTTGACATTTTGCAGCACTTCGCTTTGCCTTTTGACGCAAAGCAACGCCGTCTAATCGAACACCCAACAAAATCGGCAGTGATGGATACTTTGACAGACAATGCGTCAAGCAGTCCAGTATACGCCAACCAGTCGAACACATCCATCGGTCAGGTGCTTGATACCACGTTCCGGCAAGTTTTCCGTGCCATGGCACCATTGCCATCCGCCACTGGTGCTGCGAAACGGCACCTGGTTACAGAAGTCCACCTGTTTTCGTCAACGCTTGGCGAATGACTACTGACAAGCTAAAATTCGCTCGAGCAGAATTCCAGCACATGCTTGACGTAGTCATTCATCGCAACTTCTAGGAGCCCGTGGGCGTCGCCGCTTTACCTAATGCCCGAAAAGTCAAGAGACTGGTGTCCGTGTGGTGAATATCTCGCGCTAACTAACGTTAAGGTTCCCGTGCACCATCCTACTCAACTTATTCGTGACCCCACGGCTAGCCTGCACGACAACCTGTGTTCTCGAAAATCGATCTGTTTTACGCTTATCCCCAGATTCAAGTCGATAAGGATGATATACCGTATTCTTCCGAAATCACAGCGTTTAGGCTCCTTGATACTTTGCGTGTACCATTCGGTCTACGCTGCGCAGCCCAGACTGCTTTTACGCCTAATCGATGCAGTCAATAGTCTAATTTTCGTCGATTCGTACATCGACGTTATCCTAGTTGCACGCGCCGCTAAAGAACAACACGCAGAACATCTCAAGTTGCTTTTCGGTATGCTGGCTGCTACTAGCATCACAGACAACGCTTTTAATTGCGTATTGCAGCAGCCATCCGTAGTAGTTCTTGGCCCCTATATAGAGTGGTATGCCATACGGCTTCTAGACGATGGAGCCGCGACCTCCGGTACGCTTCTTTCCTGACTACGTTAGCACCTATTCGCCGATCCAACGCATCCTGAGCTAGTAGCGACGTTTTCTTGCAAACTGTGCCAATGTGGTAAGTCAACTAACCGACCTAGGTTTTGGGAACAAAAGCGGTCAGGTGGAACTGGCTGCTGCTGTTGTCACCGTAGCCAAGTGGCCTTAGGGTTCACCTGGTGCATTACCATTTCGCTCCGAACGCTACGCTTGGTGTTGCTGCTGACGTGTCGAACACCGCCATTGGCACTGTCCTACAACAACATAGAGATGGATGCTGGAAACTTCTTGCTTGCTACTCTAGATGCCTACAATCTGCCAGTTAAGTAGCGCACCTTCAGGTGACTAGCCGAACAACCTCGCGTGGTGAGAGCTGGTTGGGCTAGCTGTACTACGTTCAACAAATAGTTTGGTGACAGTGGTCCAGGAGGTAGTGACGTTCCGCCTGGCACGCTTTCTCCCTAAAACCCACAAATGTCCAGTTAACAACACTGGGGCATGGCGGTTTTGACTCGCCACAAACTAAGTTCACCCACTGTTTATCCTGGCAACCACTGTTAGTCCACAGATATCAAACCTCCCTTTAACACCAGCGGCATGTTCAGGCACGATAAAAGTGGCAGGAAAATAGTAACGAATGCCCTAAACACAGCCAAACACGCCTACATGCACACTTACATACATATAGCTACATATACGGCAGTGTTCCAGGACGTGGTGCGTTTTCGCCTGGCATGCGTTCTCATTATAAAAAGCCACAAATGTCCGATTAACAACACTGCAGCGTGGCGGATGTGACTCGCCACAAAATAAAGCCACAGCTAAACCTTTCACACTGACGCAGTCCTCAACCTTCTACATCCAACCTGTGCAAATAATTCTCCTAGGAAGAATGCTTTGATGGAGCACAGCTCATCCCTGTTTCGCAACGGTCGTTGGTTGCACCAAAATCTTGTTTGGGCTTCTGTGCTCACGGATCACTACCCGGCGAAAGTACCCCAAACTTGTGGCCTGACGGAATTTTGCGCACCACCGCGCCATAATGTTCCTTGGGCTGACTATTACGTGACGATATGCTCACTCATATGGACTACATCTTTTCTTTTATATATTTCATTAAAACGAAATATTTTAACATTCCAAAGCTATGCTTGTAAGCATATTTGATCACGCCCTTACAGGTGTGGCTCGTTTTACCGAGAATATACCATTTATTTATTTATTTATATGCGACAATCCGGTTGTTTCATTGTATACTAGCTGATCATATTTTGTACTGTTAACATGATCATTCCAGTGCCGGCTTGCCTTGCTTAGCCGATAATAAAAGTTTTATTTGTTTATTTTTCTAACTGCTTGCCGTTTACCCTACAGTTCCACATTTCCGGCAGGTTATTTTAGATAACCCATATATTATCTTCATCGATCCCAAGCCGTTTATCCACCCATTCCGAAATCAACCAGCTTGACATTCACCACGTGAGATTGGTTAGCTGGATTACATCATCCAGTTCTCGGGTGTCTTCCGACACACTGCTGGTTAACAAAACCTAGTCGCTGATGCTATTTAAGGATATCTGCGGTCGTCTTATCCAGGAATGCAAGCAATTTGCTGCCACGGCCGCCGCGCAAGCATAAGACCAGGGTTTTTGGAACCCCATGATTCATTTTTGAAGATATCCCCGTAGCACTTGCTGTCATGAGGTGGCACAATTTTATATGACACTACCGGCCGACTTTGCCCCGTCGTCCTCACAACTTTACACCGTACCGTTTCCGACACCATCCACAACATCATGCACCCAATCTATAAAGCCACTGCAAAGCTTGTCGCTGAGATATGCGTTTGGCTGAGGATGCAGCGTGCTCTTCCGAACTGGGTAGGCAACTGTCTCACCCGTCAGCAAGCCAAGATGCTGCGGCACTTGTTTACCCCCTTTGGTCGCCTTAGGTCCATTGCAGCGCGATTGTTCATATCTATCGCGAAATCGTTGAAGCTACCACCCCGCCCAAGGGCGTGGTCTATATTTTGACCACGAGTGCTCGGCGCCTCCGTTAGCACGAAGACTTTTCCATCCCTGACGTAGCTACGGAAACCTTAACGAGTGTTTTATTCGAGCGCTTGGTATTAGGACACAGCTGTCCAGCCACAGATATGAACGACCTCGGTCTGCAATACGACCTTAAACCTTCCTCTTAAACTCATTGGACGCTGAGGCATTTGCGCAATCGTCTACCGCCAGAGGGCAAAAGGCATGATGGAATGTGTTCACCGCCGGCTGGTAGCTCACTTAGGGCCATTACCGTGCTGCGTTGGACTGAGATGCTGCCAGTGATCCTCCTAGGGATCCGATCAACCCAAACGGCCGACCTACGTATGTCTAGCGCCGACTCAGCATACGGAAAGCCATTACGTGTACTTGGCGAGCTCTTCCCTAACAAGCTCAGAATTCCCCGTTACGACGCGAAGCCGGCCCGTAGGATAGACACGGGCTCGCATTACTACAAGCTTCCCGAAGTTAGAGCGTAACGACATAAAGCTTTTGTTCCACAAGGCTCGAAGCATTGTCCGTCCGTTTTACTCCGCCCTGATGGCCTCCGCAGACCACTGGAACAAACTTATGGAGGTTCTTACAAGGATTTGTTGCGTAAGCAACGAGCCTTTGTCGTCGTCCGTCAAGGTAAAAGAGCAGTTAGTGCGATTGACCATTTCAAGATAGACGACGTGGAACCTGGGATGGATGAAGCGCCTTGCTCGTCTTCTGCCGAATAAACAAAGCTTTCAACGCCTCTGCTCTCAAGCATCACCCGAATTCCTGGCCCTACACTTAGGCTCGGCCTCCTCCCATTGAAATAACCATCACTTTTTCAGCAATTACTTTAACTTTGCGAGCCATCGATAGGAAGTCTACGATTATGACTTCTTCCTATCCTTGCCAGCCGACTATGTCGGGAAGGCGCGTTTTTGGCCGGCGTGGTTAAGGGATTAGTACGCCCTTCACTTCTATTCGCTAGTTTTCCTTTTCCTTTTAACCAACACTGTAAGAAAACCTAAAAATCGGCCAAGCGCTGGAAAACTCTAAAAATGTGACAAAAGATTGTTAAAACCCATGAGGTAGAGAACGTTTTGAAAATACAAATTGAGTTGCTTTCCGCTTGATGCCTACCTCTCAGCGTTATTGTGGATTTTGTCCTCCCACCAATTTCAGTGCTCTTATGCTGTTTATTGTCCAAGTATGAACCGGAAGTTAACGAGCCTGAAGCGAACGTTTGGCGCTTACCAGTTGCTACCCATTGTGCTTTTGGGCACCGTTAGGGAGGGCACGGTTGGGAGACCGAGGGTGTCCGATCGTCTGGTTCTCCACAGCAGATGCATTGTGTTTCACCACCTGGCCTCGCCGAAGGCTGGCCCGCGACTGACAGTACTCGCGTTGATCAAGTAGTCACCCACGAGTTCCATTCGAGGCAGGGGATTGTGTAGTGGCATGTTGGTTTCCCGTGAGACTGTGTAGATTATATTGACATTCTAAACTTATAGATGTATTGAGGAATTTAGCGGATTGCTTGTCGGCACATTGTTCCCGTTTATCCGAAACAAACGTTATCCACGTTTGGCGCGAGCGACTTGACTACGAACGACGCCCCGTCTACGCACTCCACGCCTAAGTAATTTATCCCGAGCTAACTCTCCTCGGGTGCCCTAGCTTTGGCCTACGGTTGCTCTTCACCCATTCAATTGACCGTTCCCTAGCTTAGGTTCGTGCGTTCTGCAGTAGGCTAGCCGTTTAGCCTTTAGTCTGGCAACGAATATACAACGCAAGATTGACGCGCTATAACAAGACCTGTAGTGATTGTGGTTGCCCTAGATGTTACCACCGTTTTCATCGCTTCCCTTGCCGAGCGTTTTGCAAAGTGGTTTGAAGTTCGCAACAATTTGCATACAACACTCTTAGTGCGCTCACGTCGTGCTACTGCTTTGGCTGCTGCGTTTGCTTGTACTGCCGCCAGTAGTCCACTAGTCGAATTTGTTTCTTCGGATCAGTAGTCGGCTTCCGACTAACACTGACTGAAGGAAAGAATATAACGCAAATGCGCTTGATCGTTCTATGTTGTTTCCTGTCTACGGTTGTCTTGCCTTCGGACTCGAACTCGGTTGTTCAGTACGTAAGAAAACAGCAGTCGTTTTAAGGTTTCTTCAAGTTGGGCACTAGTAAATTATTCCAGCCCAAGGCAGCAAGGGTAGTAAAAGCGACATCGGGAAGCAATAGGAGCCTCCTCGGTTTAAACAGTTCCAGAGGTGACCTTTTGTCATACTATAAAACCTGCGTTGAAAAACGTCTATTAATTCATTTGCCATCATCCCCCGCAGAATGCGCTTGGTTTAACTGAGTTCACCACAACGACGGCCATGCTCCAAGAAGAACATGCTCACAGTTTGAAGCCGCTGGCCGTAAGGTGAATTCCAGAGTGCAGATATAGATTTCGACAGTAGTCGTTGAAAGCTGTCTATGAGAACACGCTCGGATTTTGTAAGAGAATACACCGCGGGCGGGATGTGTTCAAAGATTGGATGCACGTTGCGACGTCAGGTGGTGTCTGTGATGGGAGTACACACTCGAACGAACGTGCGGTGCCAGCCCAGCAAGGAAGCCGTTAGGCTGCCGCAAGAAAGGCGGCAGCCGATTGGACGTTCACACGTTTCTCGCATGCACGCTGATTGGCAAACAGCTGGACGCATTGGAGTGAGTTTGTTTGACTGAATCAAAGGAAAAATGTCATGCATCAACAAAGGTCGTTAATTATGGATCCAACTAGCTGTATATACCGATATGTTTCACTCGCCCGTCTGTCTCCGTCTTCGCCTGGTCCTGTTGTTTGCAGAATATCCGTTTTGTCCCCGAAGGACCGACTTTTCACATAGTGTCAGAGAAGGAGAAGAACATTAGTACCATCCAGACGATGATTGGAGCTGCACCGGCTATTCAAATGCCTGCCCCACTGAACATGGATGAACGCAGTTTGGCAAGCAACTGGCGTTTGTGGAAGAGCAACTGGATGGATTTCTGCACTTTATCGCGTCTGGACAAACAACCGATGGCGCACCGCTTGGCCATGTTTCGACACGCAGCAGGAGATGACGCGCGCCGCGTGCCAGAGACATTGTGTTACGACCAGAGCGAAGATGCTAACCATCTGGAGATAGTTCTTGAGAAGTTCAGTGAATACTGCGAAGGCTAAACAAACGAGACATTTCAACGCTACCTCTTCTTTTCTCGGAACAGGCGGCCAGGTGAATCCGTGGACACGTACGTCACTGAGCTAAACATTTTGGCCCGATCTTGCAGTTTCTGTAAATGCATGGCGGACAGTCTCATACGGGACCGCATTGTTCTTGGGATCAATGACGAAGGTTTAACGAAGCGACTATTACAAAAGCGCAACCTATCTCTGCAGCAATGTATCGACATCTGTATCAGTGAGTCCTCCACTGCCTATCAGTTCCAGCAGATGACAATCGCAGGTGATTCAGAGTTGTGCGCCGTTTCCAGGAGCAAAACTACGAGAGCCACGACCGCGCGACAGGAGCCCTGCAACTTCTGTGCAACACGACATCCGAGGAACCGCGAACAGTGTCCGGCGTGGGGCCGCATTTGTGTCAAATGTGGGAAGCGCAATCACTTCGCCCGCTGCTGTCAGTCGACAGATGTCAGTGCATTCGTTCTAGACAAATCAACAGAACACACAGAACAATCGATTGGTAACGTGTCTCGGAAAGCGTCGCAGAAGTGTGTCTATGCAAGTCTTCTGATCGAGGGACGGTCTGTGCGATTCCAGTTAGATCCAGGCGCGACGATCCATATTTTGCCCAGAAAGCACTGCCGCGGTGTAAAAATTCAATCGGATCAAGATTATTTACGCATGTGGAATGGTTCCAGACTCAAGCCAAAGGGCTCGGCGACAATTGAAGTGGTCAATCCCAGAGACAGTGTTTCGCATCGTCTGCAGTTCGTGATCGTGGATGAGGATCTCAGGCCGATTCTCGGCATTGATTCGATTTTATCTCTTGGCTTTGTCATTTTTAACCATGATCGTTTTGTGTACGCTTGTCAGAGTGAAGCCGATGTTAGTGACCTCTATCCGTCGGTGTTCAGCCCGGGTTTAGGGGAATTTGAGGGTACCGCTCACCTGTCGTTAGATCCTTTGGCACGCCCGATTGCGTTACCTGCTAGGAGAGTCCCATTTGCGCTACGTGACCGATTTTCCACGGAATTGAACACGCTGGTTATGCAGGGGGTGATTGCAAAGGTTGATGAGCCAACAGACTGGGTTAGCCAGATCGCAATCATTACGGAGAAAAATGGCGAACTACGCGTATGTATAGACCCGAAGCCACTGAATGAGGCCCTGCGTAGAGAACATTATGCGCTACCGACGTTAGAAGATGTTTTACCACGTTTGACAAAAGCTACGTTTTTCACGAAAGTAGATCTTTCTTCCGCATTCTGGCACATTGTTCTAGACGACGAATCCAGTTTCCTCACCACATTTGCTGCACCGTTCGGACGTTATCGTTGGCTGCGATTACCGTTTGGCCTAAAGGTGTCTAGCGAAATTTTCCAAAAGCGTTTGGTGCAAGCAATAGATGATTTAGATGGCGTAACCTGTGTGGCAGATGACTTTCTGATTTACGGTTCTACCGAAGAAGAGCATGACGCTAAGCTACACCGGTTCCTGAGGCGTTGCGTGCAAAAGAACATCAAGCTAAAACGCGAGAAAGTAGAGCTGCGGAAAGAGGAGGTGATTTTCCATGGCATGTGTTAACATCCAACGGAATCAGAGTTGCCCCAGGGAAAATTAAGACGATACAAGAGATGCCGTCCCCTAACGATGTGAAGGCAGTCCATCGCCTAAACGGTGTGGTGAACTATTTAAGCCGGTTCCTACCAGGACTCGTTGATGTCATGAATCCGATTAGACAGTTAACTCACAAAGGAGTAAATTAGAGCTGGGGGAAGGAACAGGATTTGGCTTTCGAAACTATTAAGAACCTCATCAGTAATGCGCCCGTACTCGGATATTACGATCCAACACATCCATTGGAGGTACAGTGTGATAGTAGCCAGAGTGGAATAGGTGCTGTTCTGTTGCAGAACGGAAGACCTTTGGATTTCCGCAGTCAAGCGCTCACAGAGGCCGAGAAGCGGTACGCCCAGATCGAGAAAGAGATGCTGGCAGTGGTCTATGACATGGAGCGTTTCAATGATTATACTTTTGGAAGAAAGACAACCTTGCACGCTGATCATAAGCCGCTAGTGTCGATAGCCACTAAACCACTGATTAACGTTCCTCGTCGTCTGCAGCGTATGCTTATCCGGCTCCAGAAGTATGACATTGACATTGTGTACACACCTGGCACACAGATGTTCATCGCGGACACCCTGTCGAGAGCACATCCGCCAGTGGCCGAACATCATCTAGAAGAGATCGAGACAGTTAGCATGGTGCAGCATCTGGCAGTGACAGAAAACCGTTTGAAGGACATAAGGCGTTTCACGGAGGAAGACCAAACTTTTGCAGCTTTGCGAGACGTTATCCTCAATGGGTGGCCAGAAACAAAGAAGCGGCTCCGAAAGAATTAACACCCTACTTTAATTTTCGGGACGAACTCACTGTCTGTGACGGTCTGTTGTTCAAGGGAAGTCGAATCCTTATCCCTTTTTCTCTCCGAAAGGAGATGCTGGAGCATGTCCATTGCGCTCACCTGGGTGCAAATTACACCATTAATCGAGCAAGAGAGCTGATGTTCTGGCCAGGAGTGACAAGTCAGATCAAGGATCATGTGTCTAACTGTGATGCGGGCCGTTCACACGACATCCGGCAAACGAAGGAACCGATGATGCTGCATGATGTTCCGGACCGACCGTGGCAAAAGGTAGCAGTGGATCTATTCTGGGACAACGGAAGGGATTACTTACTCACGGTGGACTACTATAGTGATTACTTTGAAATCGATTTACTCACCACCACGACCACGGAGGCAGTAATCAACAAACTCAGATGTCAATTCGCACGGCACGGGATACCGGAGCAGCTAGTCTTGGACAACGGTCCTCAATTCAGCAGCAGGGCATTCCAGGTTTTCGCAACCAAGTGGGAATTCGCACACCGGCAAACCAGTCCCTATCACAGTCAATCAAATGGGAAGGCAGAGTCGGCAGTGAAGTAAGCCAAGCGACCATTAGCGAAGGCTAGAGACACTCGGGAGGACCCATACCTCATGCTACTGGAGAGTCGCAACACTCCTTCAACGGATATCGGTCTGAGCCCAGTGCAGCGCCTATACAGTCGAAGGACCAGAACTGTGATGCCTGCATCCGCAACACTTTTGCGCCCTGTCACGCCACAATTTGAGAAAGTACAGAACAATTTGAGAAGGCGAATGGCTACTCAGAAACGGTACTACGACAACGGCGCACGGGAATTACCTGAGCTGACAGTGGGGGAAGAAGTATGGGTTGAACCAATTCCCAATGGACAGGAGCGGTGGAGAAAAGATGTCGTGGCTGCGAAAGTCGGTGAAAGGTCATACGAAGTAAATGTTGAAGGGAAGAAGCTGAGAAGAAACCGAGTACAGCTGAGGAGATGTCCGAGGCGACAGCATGAATCAGGAAGAGAGCGTTATACTGCGTGCGGCAATGAGGCGACATCGGCAGATCCAACAAAGAGGACGCGAAGTGGTAAAGTGTATGGACTATTTAGCAAAGTACAGCAGCAAAAGCATGAAAAAAGGGAGGATGTGATGGGAGTATATACTCGAACGAACGTGCGGTGCCAGCCCAGCAAGGAAGCCGTTAGGCTGCCGCAAGAAAGGCGGCAGCCGATTGGACGTTCACACGTTTCTCGCATGCACGCTGATTGGCAAACAGCTGGACGCATTGGAGTGAGTTTGTTTGACTGAATCAAAGGAAAAATGTCATGCATCAACAAAGGTCGTTAATTATGGATCCAACTAGCTGTATATACCGATATGTTTCACTCGCCCGTCTGTCTCCGTCTTCGCCTGGTCCTGTTGTTTGCAGAATATCCGTTTTGTCCCCGAAGGACCGACTTTTCACAGTGTCTGCATACTTTCGGAGTTTTTCGAGAAATCGATCTTCTCCTGGCACAGGACATCCAGTTAGCAGAACCTACCCTCCTCTATCTATTCTGGGTTGTGCGCAATATAAGAGACACAAGAACACCAAGGAAAGGTCAGGTCCGGTCACTAGAATGGTATGGGTTTTTGACCATCAAGATGCATGTTTATTGTGCAGGCAAGCAATCAAGTGTCCATGGTATTTGACCTCTAATTACAGCAATTGCATCTGCACAGAAAACTAAATGAAAGAAAACCATCTGTTACTTCTATTCCGCAAGGTTTCTCTGCAACTAGCGTCAATAATTATAAGTTATTCCTAGAAAAACTCTAACCGGCATCTTGCCGGAGCTCACTTGAAGGCGACATCGGTTGTATCGTTCGACAACGAAGTGGTACGCTTGCTCCAACAGCCGACAATGCAGTTCGTCAATAGGTCCCTCCAGTTATGTAGTCAAGACCGATGGTTGAACTTAAGGTGGTGACCTTTTAAGGGATCTGATGTAGCAGACGCAAACTGGTCTGTAGGTTTGATGCCACTGAAGCCCTTCATGTTCCAAAACAGCTATATTATATCTCTCACTATACGTTTTTCCTGGAAACAAGTCAAAAGTTCTTAGACCTTCCTCCTGCGGCTTTGCATGTTGGCCTTTAATCATTTAATTTACCAGCTTTAATAACTTCACTATACAAATAATATCCTGCCGGAGATACGGCACCCACGCTTAGAGGTAGTACTCTATGTGGAGTAGTACCACCACTTTATATCATATGAGGAACACGTTCGGGCTAGTGTTACCTAAGGTCCTCCGTAGGCAGAAGGGTTTCCGCTGCCCCTTCTTAATAGGATGCTGACACTGTGCTGGGCTTTAAACATTTAAACTAATGACGTCATGGTCCCCTACTGCATCAATAGGCTGCAACGTCAGGGCTCCAGTAGACGTCTGCACTGTACTCCCATCATTACTAGAAGTCATCAGCTGACATTTACTGACGTTAAGGAGCACGTATTATACGACAACTCACTCGGCTACAGTGCAGCATTTCTTGGACAGCTTGTCTCTATTACCACTGGTAACCAGTTCCAGGTCACCGGTAACGTTGTAGCAAGGGTCCACATGAAGCGGGGCGAACTCCGTTTTGAAGAGGAGGAAAACCAAGAGGTCTAATACTTAGCCTTGGGGAACGCCATTGTGCGCTGTTGCTAGACTTGCGCTGGCATCACTGATTCTAACTAAAAGGTTCTTTCTACAAGTGCTGCTAATCGCCAAGTCAACGACTGAGGAAGAATCCCAAGCCCGCCTAGCTTCATTAGTTGGTAACGGTGGCTTACCAAATCAAGGTCTTGCTGAAGGCAGGGCTGGCTAGCCGAGCCACGTCCCGGTTGTGCCAGCTGGGTGGTTCCTTTTAAGCCCGTTGCAGCAAATGGTTCCAAGCCAGTGTTCCAGGCTGTGTTGAAAGTTCGCCTGGCAAGCCTTCTCCTTATAACAACAGATACCCGTTTAACAACAATGTCTCATGGCGGAGGTGACTGGCCACCAAATAAACTCACCGTCTTTCGTTTTCCAGATGTTCATAGACACATCACGACACTCATGCAATTCAAAGCGTTCCTTTAGTTCCCCTTTGATGGCGACCCAAGCGAACAAAAGCACATAGTCACGTTTACAGGCTCAAGCAACATGGCTACTTCCAACTACGTACTTAAACATACTTCTGCAAATCAACACATACAGAAGTTTACCAACTATTGGTTAACATGTAATAATTTGTGCGATTGCCCAGCAAATGTGTCCGTATTACCATGGGCAAGCCGTTCCTGGCGAATAATTATATTACATATTTAGTTACTACTGAAAGCCTATTATCAGGACAGCGTGTTACTGCATCACAGCATCACAACAAATTGCCTACCCAGCAAAGTGTACTGTCTTCACCATGCATTAACCAGGAGCAAAAGCCAGTATGACCCGAAGTGAGCATTGGCTAATTCAAGGACCTTGGACAAAGTGTTGCCAGATCGTGCTATCATCCAGCATCCGGGTCTACCCAAGAGCGACCTTGAATCGGCTGCTGTGCTAAGCAAGCAAGGGGTAGCGTTACCGCGAACCACCTCACGGGACCGTACGCACCCTTCTACTCCCTGAAGCAGGTAACCTATTGTGATATCCTACTTAAGATATCGACCGCACTCACCACCGTAAATAAATACATAGTTTATTTTCGACAAAGCGGGGCACCCATTTTGCGTATGGGCGGGTTAGCGCAAAGTTATACATGATAGCAAGATTAGCAAGACAAAGAGCGGGAGGAATATCGACCTTAACAGTAGTGCAGGCACACGTGGCCTAAAGACTGCATGAAGTCCATCCTTGCAAAATGCGACATGTATATATAAGAAGTAAATAGCATTAGATTGGCGCATGTTGTTGTGGAACTGGTCCGAGGAGGATGTGCACACAGTAAGCATCAGGTGAGGGAAGCAGAAAAAGCCTTGAAGAAGTTTGAAGTCTAATGGTATGTCACTGCTCAGACATGTAGTCGTAGTAGCGTGGGGGCAAATATACGCACCGAACTTCTGAAATGCGGTATGGGTCAACTTGCCAATGCGTGGCTGAGGCAGTGGCTTAATTGCGTGGCGAGTAAATCCGCTAGGATGCAGCTTTGGTAAGCAAGCCTTTGTGGCCTTTTGCGGGGAGAAGCCTTGACAGTCGGAAACCCACCACACCCTGGAACACTGCCAACAGAACAATATCCGCAAGAGAATGCTCGTCAACAAATCCAGACTCACTCTATAAAAGGTACGCGCAAGACCTCTTCTGGAATACTGCTCAATAATATTTACCAACTCTAGAAAAAGTGACTGAATAGCAAATGAGAAAATACAACGCGAATTCACAAAGCGTCTGCTTTGCCATTCTACTCTCAACTACCGTGAGCGCTGTAAACATCTTGGTCTTGAACCTCTATGGTTATGAAGAGTGGGACTCAACTTCACCTTCTTATGCCAGACAATTAGCAACCCAAATACGAACTTTGCAGGACTCATTCAACCAAACGGTGACTCACGGTATCCACTCCGCCATGGACCCTTAAGCATTACCCTACCTACAGCCCGCACCAACGTGCGTAACAACTTCTTTCTTTACAGATTCGCTTGCGTCTGGAACGAGCTACCATTACAAGTTAGGGCAGCTGAGAATACTTCACAGTTCCAATCATCCCCACACAGAAACCTTGCTACACTTGGGTCTCAGGGTTGGGAGGAGCAACACCGAACCACCAATTCGGTTACGGTCCTTGTGATCGTAATGACCGAGGTAAACTTAGGACCAAGGTCTGAATAGAGATTGCGAGTCGCAATCCAACCACACAGCGAGTACACCAAATGCCACTAGGAACCTTGCTACCCTGCCTAACTTCGAGCTCTTTAACACCAATATCCCGGAGGATGAACTTTGGGAACATGGCCCAGTGCACCTCTAAAGCTGAAACTCCAAAATATCGGAAACAGGCCCAACCAAATAAATCTCCTTTACTCTCTGGGACTGTCTGCGTCACATACATTTGCTATTTGTTGACTTTTCCGGAACACTGTAGGTATCCACTAGCAACTAGAAGGCTTCATCCAAATGCCATTTATAGCCGTGGATACTCCCTCTCCCTTAGTACCATTATCAGTTCTTCGTATTACCGACATCACCACTTTTCAGCTACAGCATGTTATTATAGGTAGCATAAACCTTTGCGCTAGTAGCCACTCCTTATCTCCCCAACTCTTACTCTCTTGGGTTGTTGCATCACATACCTTCGCTGGTTTCTTGACTTATTCTGTCAATGTAGATATCCACTGATAATTAGAAGTCTTAATGCGAATTCCGTTGCTGTCTACTGGGTCTCTCAGCACCATCACCTTCCCTCACTCTTATCTTCATTACGTTTTCTGCAGCGATTCGTTGTAGGCTCCATACATCTTTACGCATATCCAGAGCTACTAGGAGACACTCCTTGTTTCTCCATCCTGTAATCTTTTAGAATGTCTGTATCACTTACTTTCATTGGCACGTTGATATATTTTGTGACCCTGCAGGCATCCACCAGTGACCAAGCGTTTCTTTAGAATGGCTACATCTGGCCGCTGATAGTTTTTCCTAGCGCCACCATATGTCGATTGTCTTAAATTCGGCCTCTGTTTAGAAACAGCTAGTGGCCGTAGGCTCCATGTATTTCTGCACATATCCGGAGCCTGCTAAAGGACCACTCTTTTATTCCTCCAACCTTTTCTCTCTGGGACTGTCTGCGTCACATACATTTGCTGTTTGTCGACTTATCCTGAGACCCTGTAAGTATCCATCAGCAAGTAGAAGGCTGCACCCAAATGACATTGCTAGCAGTCGATACTCTCTCTCCCTTAGTACCAGTATCGGCTTTTCATATTATCTACGTCACCATTTTTCAGCTGCAGCATATTATTGCAGGTAGCATACACCTTTGCGCCAATAGCCAATCCTTATCTCTACAACTCTTACTCTCTTGGGTTGTTGCATCACATACGTTCGCTGTTTGTTGCCTTGCTCGGTCACTGTAAGTATCCAATACTAATCAGAAGGCTTAATGCGAATTCCGTTGCTGTCTACTGGTGCTCTCTCTTGGCATCATCAACTTCCCTTCCTCTTAGCTTCTTTACGTTTTCTGCAGCGATTCGTTGTAGGCTCCATACATCTTTATGCATATCCGGAGCTACTAGGAGACACTCCTTGTTTCTCCATCCTGTAATCTTTTAGAATGTCTGTATCACTTACCTTCACTGGCTTGTTGATGTATTCTGTGACACTGTAGGCATCCAGCAGTGACCAACCTGCTTAATGGAATGGTTACATCTGGCCACCGAAAACTTTTCATAGCGCTATTTTGTCGATCGTCTTAACCACAGCATTTCTGTTTAACAGCAACTGGTGGTCGTAGACTCCATGCATTTCTGCACATATCCGGAGCTTGCTCACAGCCACTCTCTAATACCTCCAACCTTCATTCAATGGGACCGTCTGGGACACATAAATTTGCTGCTTTCCGACTTATTCTGGAACACTGTAAGTATCCAGTAGCTACTAGAAGGCTTCATCCACCTACTACTACTGATCGCTGATACTCTGACTCCTAGCGCCATTATTGGTTCTTTGTCTTACCTTTGTTTAGAAGCAGCCATTTCTCGTAGGCTTCAACCATCTCTGCGCACACATGGAGCCTGCTGAGAGTCACTCTTTTGTTCCTCCAACCTATTCTCTCTGGGAATGTCTGCGTCACGTACATTTGCTGTTTGTCGGCTTACCCTAGGACCCTGTAAGTATGCACTAGCAATTAGGAGGCTTCACCCAAATGACATTGCTAGCAGTCGATACCCTTTCTCCCTTAGTACAAGTATCGGTTCATCATATTACCTACGTCACCACTTCTTAGCCTCAGCGGTTCTTTGTAGGTGGCACACATCTTTGCGCTTTAGCTACTTTTTAGCTCTCCAACTCTTACTCTCTTGGATTGTTTGCATCACATACCTGCGCTGGTTCCCTGCCGTATTCCGTCACTGTTGGTATCCAATGGTAATTAGAAGGCTTATTGCGAATATCTCCTGGCTCCACTCTGTCACTGCTCTTGTCTTCCTCACCACTTACCAGCGATTCGTCGTTGGCTCCGTGCCCCTCCGCGCAGACCCTGAGCTCGCTAAGAGGCACTCCTTGTCTGTCTATAGTACATTCTCTTGGGATGTCTGTATCACTTACCTTAGATGGCTTGTTGCTGCATTCTGTGACCCTGTAGGCATACACTAGTGACCAAGCGTCCTATTGGAATGGCAACATAAGGCCACTGATAGGTTTTCCTAGCGCCACCATCTGTCCATCGTCTCAAATTCGTCACCTCTGTTTAGAAGCAGCTAGTGGTCGTATGCACCATGCATCTTCAATTATCCAGAGCTTGTTGGGAGCCACCCCTAATTTCTATAACCTTTATTCTCTTGGAATGTCTGCATCCAATCTTTCCGCCGCCTTACCACCAATTGACCTATGGATCTCTCCCGCGGCAAACTATTCATTTTATAAACTTTCTTATTCTGCGTTCCCTAGGATAGTAGGCTGGCTACGTGCTGTTATTCACCATTCCAGCACCCCTAGTCTTCTAACTTTCTTTCCACTCTCCTGACGCAATTGTTGCTTCATAGTAAACTGACACTTCGTGGATTATTAACTGGTACAACGCTCTTTTCTACTTAGACGTTGGCCATCTACCCATCCGTCCACTGATTCTATAGGACATTCAAAAGGCACTTTCAGCATAATCATTGTTGCATAGTGTACATGATTTTGCCTCAACTCCAAATGTTTAACATAAAACATTAATACATGTTAACGCCACACCCGTTCTTGCGGTTTGCTCTCGGTTGTCCCTCAATTTTCCTTTTCTCCGAGGTCCGGAACTTCTTGGAGATCTGGGTTTGGACTGAGGAACAGATTTCGCCCGAAGGACGTAATAACCGACAAGGACCTACATGGAGCATGGCGGTATACCAAAAGGACTCCACTGCAATCACCATCACAACCGTTGTCCAGTATGGAGAGCTGGACACATCTTCACCCTCCCGAAAAGTATACATCTGCAAAATCCAGACAACAAAATCGGAAACTTTGCTCACCTAGAAGCACAACAAGATAACTTCTATTGATGTTCCCATCCTCAACCGGCAGCAACCATTATGGCGGCCTTGAGCAAACCATCTGTCAAGCCAACAGAGGAAATTGTAAGCCATTTGACTGCGAATAACCGAATATGAAATCAGTCGTCAATCGGCTTTGCCAGTTATATATCAGTGTTCAAAGTGCTTTACGGCAGTGTTGCAGGACTTGGTGGGGTTTTGCTCCGCAAGCTTTCTCCCTATAAAAAGCCACAAAAGTCTTTTTAACAACACTGCGAAGTGGCGGATGTAACTCTCTACTGAATAAAGTCACTGCATAAAATTGCATACTGGTAAGTCGACTGGACTCATATTTCCACATTTTCCCGACACGTGCAAGAATATGAGACCCTCTGCTACATGTACAGTTTTACTGCACGCATAGTGCCTTGACGGCTTACACTACACACGACTGAATCCAAAGTATAGTTTTGATATTCAACTGCCTGTAAACCGGGATCATACCTGAGTTAGTGTGTCTATAAATTTGAGAGTAAAATATTTATGTATTTATTTATATTGGGAGGGCACATGCCAATGGCGCGACTCCTAACCTCTACCTAACGTAATGTTTGTCCGCACCCCAATGATATATCGTCGTCTTTCATTAGACGGGCAGCAGCGGACACAATCCAAAGAAAGGACGTTATATTTGTACAACTAGGCAAGTGTACGACGTTTAGATGTTAACATCCACGATTTCCTCGGGGGTGTTGGTATTTACCTATAATGTACTTATACCGCAGACTGGAGCTAAAAGTAATCGTACCACAGGCTGCTGTAGTAACTGCCTCCGTAACCTGCGAACTGAAGATATATGCCGCACGTTACGCAGTCAGTTTTCATAAATTTGGCCATGTCACCAGCCCGACGCTCTCGTCGCTAAACTTCCGAAACAATATGTCAACGGAATGGTTACTTTGCTGCAAAAGCATTTACCATGTAAGGCCTCGTAAAGCCTAGTTGTTTTGATTTCCAGCAAGTTTCCGGTACCTGGGAAAGTCACCTGCGAGGCCACTGCGAGTAAAAATACGCGCTCACAGACGTTTCTCTTGCATTCAGAGAGCATTTAACATTGTATTACTAAGGAAAATGACACCTGATGTATATGAACCAAGTTAACGCACGTTTGTGTTCAAGTTAATTAACATAGGAATATGTAATTTGTCATTTGAGCTGCGAGAGAAGCCTCAAAAGAAATACACGCCTTCCACTGTATTGAAAGTGATGGACATGCCAGCTGATGCCTGTAGCATATTCTGCTTGCCGAACCTCCAATTAAATTAAGCGCCTTACTCCCTGAGTTCGTGGCGCGGATGATAAAAGGTATAATGTAAATAAGCAAACAGATGGCCAGCCATGTTATAAGCTTACCGCCCAAAGGTTTAGCAAGCTGTAGAATTCCAGTGGCGACGGTAGTTTGCTCATGTTGGCAGATAGTGCAGTCATTGGCATTCCTTTGTAAAATGCAATGATACGTACTTTGGGATTTGCCTGTTTCCGTTCCGGCTAAAGTAGGAATTGGAAATGTTCGCAGATAAAGTTGGTCGTATTGCCTAAAGTGCAACAACAACAAACCTGTTTCCCGTAAGGTGCCAAGACTTGAGACGGGACAAGCGGTAGAAAAGATAGCCACAACATCAGGAGAGGCTGAAGCAGTGCAACTTGCATCCACCTTGTGTGCCCGCAATTGGTACTACAGTGCTTTGGCGACGTTGGAGATCGGGGTTGAGGGGCTCGACCTATTAAAAAGATTGAGAGGCGCATGCTCGGCGTAAGAAGCAGCCTACGGCCTACGCTTTCCATCTTCTGCAAGCCTCCTTATTCATCGGAAATCAGTCTTGTTAGACCGCGGTTGTTCAGGAAGATGTTCAGGTAGACTGAAAACCACCTCGAGGCGCTAGAGCGGCTTCCCAAGTAAAATGGTTTCATCCATGTCCAGGGTGTCCGTTTGACTTCTGAGTGATTGTTCTAGGTAGCATGCATAATCATCTGTGCATTGAATATCATAATAGAACATATCGATGGTGCGGACAATGCGGTGTCCTTGTTTCTTGTACTGCAAACTGGGAGGCCTATGAGCCCGCACAGGGTTTTGATACTGGTAGTGTTGTACACTGGGCGGTAGGGCGGCCACGCAAGCTGCTTGTCAGCATGTGTCGTTGATAAGGCTTACCTTACCGACACCGTTGGGTGTAAGGTAAAAGACCTGATATGATAGGCTTGCCAAGACACCTACACTGCACACTGTTCTTCATGAAAACACAGATAAATATGGGTATATGTGACCATAGACGAACCGCCTAATCTTAGCAAATAGTGGACACCAAATCACTAGTTAAACCTTTAGTCATTGTTCGACGTCAGATATATAGCTCGTTTATGCAGGCAAACAACCCACGCTGCTCTTAAGGATGCACTCCACCGCATGCTACTGTAGGTGGGCAGGATAACTTACACAGTCAACTACAAATATGAGCGCAGTTGTCCAAGAAAGTGGGTGAAAGAGGAACGATTAAGTAAATAAATAAATAGCAAGTTTCTCAAAAGGCCGAGACAAGAAAGTGAAGAACTTTGATTGTATAAGTGCAGAAGCAGACGTACAAGGGTTTATAAAATAAAAGTAATTGTAAAGCGGACTTAGCCTTAATACGAAACAAATGTCACATACATTACTTAAAGGAAGTAGAAACTTATTCTCGCTGCCGCCGGGGTCACGTAAACAATGCAGGATATGCATTACAATGAAAAGTACATTAACTCGGAGTCAGCAAATCCGAGGTTGTTTACGATGACAATGTCCAAATGGTCCGATCTATTTCCTCCCTTCTGTGAACTTTTTGATCGGAATGCTATAATTTGTTCCAAGAGCTGCTTGTACCGTCCAAAGCTAAATTGCAATTTTCTTCATCCTTGGCTTTAATCCAAGCGTAGAACACAAGGATTGCCAAGTAAAAATGCAAGAAAAACGGCGGGCATTAAACTTTACGAATTTTAATGCTTTGTCCTTAATGTCATACGTGAGCAATTGCCCACCCCGCACACCTGACGAAAAATCATTTCTTATGGCCAGGAAATCGTCATACCATGAAGTTTGACAAAAACCTATACAGCACGTGTCTCTTGCGCGTGCAAAAATGTTGTTTGCGGGTGATATGGCTGACACGGTGTCAATGGGCGCACCACGCAAACGAATCCCGTATTTTCATTTCCTATTAGTTAGTTAAAGTTCCAGGAGGCGACCTGACTGGCTGCTTTTCGACAGGGATGGGGAATAACCTTGTGCACAATCTCGAAAATAAACCTACCTACCGACGCCAAATATCGGGCTGCATCATCAGCTGGAAGTTACGCCTTGGCGTCGGAAACAGTTGACACCATCCACCAACCCGTTCCATCATGCAGCTAAACCTTGATTGATCTGAACCCTTAAGGGTGCAGCCTCTAGCTAGTCTAGATGGACACCTATTTATTTATTTATCCTCTGCCCGAAGTATTCTTGGGTCGGGAGGCGCAAACACACTGATTGCAGGGGTAGACGTTCAAACTACTGGTAAGGTTCTGGTAGTCCACTACAAAACCGTTCACCTCAGGAACTAATAGGGTTTCCCGTTCGCCTTCTGTAACTACCGAAAAGCTCCTTGACTGTAAGTCTATCCCGGTCTTACTATCTTGCAGTTGCCACCGTTGCAGGCCTAGTTCATGACGTAAAAGGACACCACGCATATCAAAAGTTGGTAGCGCTTAACTAACGTGCCTTTTTAAATCCCAATGACAATGTGCGTCTTTCTGGTAAAAATTACTCGCCGCTGGGACCGTTTATTTGAACACCTGTACGAAACGCTACAGCCTCTGGCAGAAGCATCACTTTAACTGCGACAGCAAAGTACCCCGGACTTACCATTCCTGTTCCCCACTGCGGATGGTTGCACGCCTATGAGGCATCATTACGCGATGAACAGCGTTGAAACTCTTTGGTCCGCAGCATATATTGTGTCCAACCGCTAATGAGGTGCAGTATCTTATTTGCCTAACTGGCGATAATGTTCAACATGCCGCCGGGAACAGGTTGTCTGCAATATTATCTCGAAGCATTGGAGCCGAACTCAATTTCTACGGCGCCTGCGGTACGTTTGCTTTCAGTAACACGAGGTTATACTCTGTCATACGCATTAAGTTATCAGTATTTTAACGTGACCTCATTCATAGCAACTCTATTGATCCGTTTCGCCTCATGTGGCTTTTACCCCGATGAAGTTGCCAAGGTAGTGAAGGAATGGTTGCACACCGTGTGACACCAGTCCGCATCACAATCGTTGAGCACAAAACTGACTTCAACGGAAGTAGTACTGAAATGCAATATTATGCTTGAGTATTGATTTCTAGGTTGCAGAAATGGTTGCCCTGGACAAAGTGAACATGCAGTCATGACACTCATGTCCTTATTTGCAACTGTATATATATATATATGCATTTACTTCCGTTTGGTGATTCGTTATCCAAATCTACAACCTCGGTACGCGTGTTAACATAAACTGTGAATTGCGTACCTCCGTACCCAGTCTAAATTAACAGTGGAACCGATTTCCATATAAACGAGGTTTATGTCCTGTTCGCGGGTTTACAACTGCTTGCAAGGTTCGTATACCCTCTACTAGCAGTAAGCACCACAGAGGACGGATACAGTTTTCCATTTTTAAACTTGCCACAAGGTTAGGTTTACCCGTTTGGAATTGTACTGGGATTCCAGGATAGGGAAGCACCGCGACCGCCTAAAGGAATTAGATGGTTCCTCGATCAGCTGTTTCCTCACCGGCTGCTTCCTTACTCGGCTGTTTAACGTAGTCAGGTGACCAGTGTGACGAGTGATGCCGATCCTGGTCAGAAATTCGTAAGTTCCCCAAGCGCGCTTCAGGACCAATGGAATATTATATAGCGGTGGCGTGCATGGGTCTTAGGCTAATGAAATTGCAGCAGTTTATCCTTCAGCAGTCAATATGTGTTGGGAGGATGGTTGTCCAATTCCTCACCAGGGAATATACCTACGGCACTTGACCAAAGTTTGTGCAGCTTGAGGTCTGTAAGTCCCGCAAATGCCTGCCACGCAATAAACACTGTGTTCCGTAAACCTTCAAGTATGCTGCTTACGCTAAATGGCGTGCCGAATAGTTTGACCACTTAGTCCCGGGCCTCAGATGCAAAGAACACGATATTGATGGAGAAAGTACGTTGTAGTCTGATATACACAAAATGCAAACTCCGCACCTGCAGCCGCTTCACTATGGCATACAGACAGGTTTATACATTCTATACGACGTCGTGTTAATTGTGCGACTGGAGTTATGAAGTTGCGCAACCTCACGTTTATCAAAAATGCAGCGAGGTACTCACCAGAACGGTTTGCGTCAACGGACGTGCAGTCAGTAAAACAAGTGGAAGTTACGAAGGTTAAAACAACCGTAAAATATTGGAAGAGCTGGCTTTTCCGGTACACTACGAGGGCCTCCTCAAGAAGGCTGAAGGATGGAAGCCTTCGATGGAGCTGTTAGTGGGGAAACGGAAAGTGAGGGTGGATGCGAATATTTGCAGGGGTTGAGTAAGGGCTTCCAAGGTGGGTGTGTGGCAGAGTTCGCTGGGTCAAGGATTTGGTCAGTTAGTATTTATGATGATCATGTGGACCAGAGTGCCTCATCAGGGGACCGTCGGGGAGGGCTGGTCGGACTGCGAAAGAAACTGGATAGTCCAGGAAAAAGAAAGACAGGACCTTCCCTTTGCTGCAGACCCGACGGTGCGCTTGGGTGGTGTCACTCCCCCACCACACTTTAGTCCACGGTCCTCGTCCCACGAAGAAATCCAGGCGTCCTCGTCCCACGAAGAAATCCGGCGTCCTCGTCGGCAACGCCTAGGCGGCGTTTGGGGACCAATCCGTTCGTGGGTGTCTGCGGCCGAGGACGACGGTCTGTTTCTTGGGTGAGGAAGGGGCTTTGGGACAGTTGGCCAGTCCCTCAAGCGTTGCGTTGAGCCGGTTGAAAAGGCAAGCGAGGGTTGCCTGGGCAGTTCTGGCGGTTAAGTTTCTGGAAAGTAGAACTCAGAGGTGTGGACAAGGGTCGGGGATGTAACTTGACGCCGGAAAGGGAACATGGTAGGCATGATAACAGCAAATACGCTTTCTAGGTTTTCAATACGTTCTGGGATTTTTGTCGATTTTGCAAAACGTTCGTGGATGAGACGTAGGATAACCACTAAAGACGAAAATGGCGTTTTAATGGAAATAGCAAATGGTAACAAAATCTGAAAAACGGACCGGACGTTTTACCTGTCTACCGCGTCGGTCGGTTGCCTGGGGTTGAGGCGGGATAGGTTGCGAGTCAAGAGGTACGGAGAGTTCGGGGCAGTCTAGGGCTCGGGGAGTCACCGCAGGTACGAGTGCTTGTGCGAGAGCATCAGGATGGGTTGCAAGTGGTTCGTAAAAGAAAGCCACTTCGAGGCGGCCGATGGACACCGTTGTTCGGTGACCATTCTGGTCTAAATTAAAGTGTTCCGGAGTCCGTTGCAGAACTCTAAAAAGGCCAGTGTAGGGACGCTGGAGAGGGCGCCGCACTGCGTCGGTGCGGAGGAAGACGCGAGTGCAGGTAGAGAGTCCGCTGTGTATTTGCACATCACAAATGTCCGTTTAACAACACTGCAACGTGGCGAATGTGACTCGCCACCCAATAAAGTCACAGCCCATAACTTCACAATTGCAGCTCAATTAGAATCTTCATACTGGATAGCTTGCTCTTCAATTATCTCCCAATGGATCACTCAGGATTCTTTATCTATTATTAGTCGAGGTATGACTGCGATATATGGTGGAGCGATTGTGTCCAAACAAATGGATCCCGATCCCACTACAAACAAATCGTTCTTTCGCATGTTCACCATCGCACAGTTCCAAGCATGGGCATTTGAACAATTTTCTACTGTCAATACAGTTCCCATAAAATGTCTGTACAGCTGTACATTCCTGATCATGCCTCAATTGGCGTGCTTCGCATAGTCGAGAATAAAATATTTATTTGTTTATTTATTTATTTATAGTCTTCACGGGGCGAGGTCGGGTGTAGTGAACGCATGCATTGAGCTTGGGAGGGTGCAAAGTTAGGCGAAAGCACACCCGACGATGCGGTAAGTGAAACGAATTTACCTGGTAACTTGAGCGTTGCGCCGTAAACCAGATCTGCTGGTGCACACTGCAAGTCAGCGTTGATGCTGCTGCGAATGCTTAGGCGTACTAGCGAAATGTTTTCACTCCAGCTGTGGTCGGAGAAGACACAGAGAGAGGCTTTAAGCTATCTATGGAAGCGTTCAAATGACCCATTGGCTGCTGGGCGATACGCTGCGGTATGAATGCGGTGACAGCCTAGAAATTTGCAGGACGTATCGAATTGTGATTATTCGAAAGGCGTTCCTCGGTCAGTTGTAAGGATGGACGGGCATCCGTAGTGCGAGATGCACCGATCTAAGACGGCCCGGATAACAGTCTCAGCTGTTCAGTCTGTTACGGGAATAGCTTCTGGCCATCTGGTAAAGCAGTCGACACGTGTAAAAATGTATACGAACCCGCGTGACGGAGGCAATGGACCTACCAGATATAAATGTATATACGAGAAGCGAGAGTCCGGGGCAAAAAATTAACCAAGAGGACTGCGGGTGTGACGATGTACTTTCGAGCGCTGACATTGAAGGCAGGCGCGAGCCCAGGTACAAAAATCTGTGTTTACGCGTGGCCATACGAAACGTTCCATGACCAGTAACAAAGATGCACGGATACCGGTATGTGATAGTGAGCGCAATGCGTCAAATGCTGTGCCTCTGAAGGAGACGGGCACGAAGGGTCTAGGACAAACTGTGGAAGTGTCACAGAGAATGGTTTCTTCTGTGGTTTGGAGAAGAAAAGATTGCACGTGCAGCGAAGGGGACAGCAGAGTGCGTTCAATGTCTTCGTCTAGAGCCTGAGCCGATGCCTTGGCGGCAAAGTCGACGGTATGCAAAGACTGAAGAGGGAGGTTGACGAGTGAGCGAGCGTCAGCGGCGGGATAGTAAACACCTGAGACATGGCGTATGTCGGCAAGAAACTGCGTGACAAAGTTTAGGTGTTTTTTCCCGTAATGAATATTTGTCGCAAATAGATTTGAAGGTGAAGGGGATGGGCTTGTGGTCAGTGTAGACCGTGAAAGCGCGGCCTTCAAGTGTGTGCTGGACGTGAAGAATGGTTAGTTAAATGGCGAGCTCTCTGCCAAACGTGCTGTCGCGGGATTCCGCTGGCTGCAGGCGCTTGGAGAAGAACCCAAAGGGTCGCCATTGCCCACCAACTTGTTGTTGGAAGACGGCTTCTACCGCGACCTCTGAGGCATCAGCTGTAAATAAATAAATAAATAAATAAATATTTTATTCTCGAATTTGTCGAGACACACCAAGTAAGGCATGATCAATATTTACATTCAATATTGCTTCGCAACAAACACGTTGCTATGAGTGTAGTCGGCAGTTAGCCGAAGGTTGTACATGCTGCGGAAGTTGTGTAAGTGGTCATGAGATATAGAGTCATCCATGGCTGACGAAACGTTGAATTCTAGAGTGCGTAGTTTAAACAGTCAGGGCCCTATATGTGTAATGAAAACGATACATGTAGGCATGGTGTAAATTAGTAATGAAGGTGTCAGGGCAATAATGAATAATGATTCTGGTCGACTTGCCAGTAGGTAGTTCTGGTGGCGAGTCACATCCGCCACGTCGCAGTGTTGTTACGCGGACATTTGTTGCTTTTTATAGAGAGAACGCTTGCCAGGCGAAAACCCGCCACGTCCCGGAACACTGACAGAAATTTGTTGGTGCACTAATATACATTTGGCAGACCAGGTTTTCGACTGATTTCACCCTCAGATATCCGCAGTCAAATGACCTTAAATTTTCTCTGTTATTTGGGCAGGTATCTTGGGCAGGGCCGCCATAATGGCTGAGGCGAATCGAGGATGGGGGCTTCAAGAAGAATCCTCTTTGTGGGTATCCAGGTGGGCGAAACGTTAATTTCTTGCGTCTGGATTTTTCAGGAGTGTGAAGTTATCGAGTCCAGTTATCATAATTGGACAACGGGCATGGTAATGAGTGCAGTTGTGTCCGTTTGTTGTACTGCCATGTGCTCCATAGGTCCTTATTGGTTGTCCCGTCCCAGGCAAAAGCGGTTTCTCGGTGCAATCCCAGATCCCCAAGAAGTTCCAAACCTCGGAGAAAAGGGAAGGTGAGAGACAACCAAGGCCGCAACGAACAGGCGTGGATACAAACATTATTAAACTCCTATGTTATAACATTTAGATTGAAGACAAATGATGTACACTGTGCAGCAATGATTGTGCTGAAAGTGTCTTTTGAATGTTTTTCGAAAGCAGTGGCCATATAAGTTGGTTGCTACTACCTACAAGGAATACAGCGTTGCGCCATGAAGCAGAGACGCAGTATCAGTTTACTATGATGCGACTATTGTGTGGAAAGATAGAAAGCAGAGTTCGGGGACCAGCGACGTTAGAACGGTGGATGAACGGCTGGTAGCCAGCCTACATCGAAAGAGATGGTAAGTCAGCGGATAGATAGGAATTCAAGCGCCGCGTAAAATTATCGGTGATCAAGACAGGAAGACAACACCAGGGTACTAGGAAGTATAGTGCTATGGCCTATTGAAATAGATAAGCCTATGAGAGCTAACCTACTACAAGGTAAGTGTCGAAAACTTGCTGCAAAAACGGACCCAGATTACTAGGTGAGAAAGGCTTGATCGAGTAGGAAGTGAAGTAGTAAAGATCAGTTAAAGAAAAGCGTAAGATCAGCGGAACCAAATGTATGTAGTAGCGTCGCCGCAGAGAAACATGTCATACTAGGATACTAAGAAAATGGTGAGAAATAAACACCCAGAAATGTGAAGCTAACGGGCATCTGTGTGCTGACCAAGTGAGAGAAGGTAAGAACTAAGAGAGTAAGAAACATTAATTGACGGAAAGGCAGGGAATAGCCGAAATGGGCGCAGTCGATTCGGAATGGGCGTGGAGAGCTATGTTGGAGATAGCATCCTTGAACTCGGCGAAGATGCCTGTGCTGTGTCAGGGAAACCGAACTTACGTTCATTTCCTTTGAGTAAGTCAGTCAGTGGCTGCATGAGCTGAGCCCAGCGCGGAGTGAAACGTCGATAGTAGTTGACCAAACAACAGAATCGACGGAGGTGCTGGAACAAAGTCAGAGCTAGGAAGCCTTTGATTGCCTGGATACTATCAGGAAGGACGTTGATATTTATATCAGACGTTGAAACGAAGTGGCCCAGGAATTCTACCGTTGATTCGCCGAGTTCGCACTTAGTTAAGTTGACTGTGACACCGTGTTAGGTCAAGCGCTGGATGAGAGTTCGAAGATGCTCGAGATGTTCGTGTTCCGATGAACTGGCCATTACTCTCTGAGGAAGGCAAGATATTAGCTGATTATCCATGGCGAAATCGGAAGAAATCCTACGACTATAAAATACGGATTCTAGGTGCAAAAACCATAATAAAGGATCATTAGCCCAAAAAGGCGGGCGGGCTTACGCAACAGAATCGACCATGACAGGCTAAAAGGCGTTACCGCGCATAGAGACGGCTTCTACTCTAGATAATACATTGCAAGAAGCAGATAAAAAAGGTGGTAGGTGAGAAAACAATATGCTCATAAGTAATGGACCACAGCATCATTGGAACGAGCTCACCAGAATGAAAACACAAAATGGCGGACGGCGTGTTCCTGACAGGGGTCACCAATTGTTGAGCGGAGCCTGGGAAACTAGTCGGTAAGCAATGTCAAATACGACAGTATAGAAGTCGGAGGCGACTGAATCCAACGTTTATTGTTCAGGCTACAAGAATAGGAAGCGAATCCGACAGAGCGAGTAACGTGCAGCGAGGTACTCACGAAAACGGTTTGTGACAACGGACGTGAAGTCAGTAAAACAAGTGGACGTTTCGAAGGTTAAAACAACCGTAAAATCCAATATAACAAAATACTGAAAGAGCTCGTTTCCCGGTACACTAGAGACGTGACAAAAACCTTTGACAGAATACCACATACAGAACGGCTTGAAGCTGGAATCATACGGTATCTCCGGCAAACTGCACACTTGGTTCTCATCATATCTTACAGCTCGCTCACAGTCAGTAATGGTTGGGGACTTTATGTCACTTCCAAAACCAGTCAAAAGTGGCGTAATTCAAGGAAGCGTTTTAGGCCCTCTACTTTTCCTGCTCTATATCAATGACGTGTTCCAGGTTTTTAAACATGGGACACCCTACCTCTTTGCCGACGACATCAAAATTGTCTTCCCATTTCATCCGTCAAACTTCCACACCGCCCTCTCCCATATACAATACGACTTAAGAGCACTAGCTGCATGGTGCGACACATGGAAGTTGGCATTCACACCAGCAAAATGCAATGTCCTTACATACAGATGCACCATGCCACCCAATACCTTAATGCTACAAGGCACGCCATTAGGGAACTGCCTAACAGTGCGGGACTTAGGCGTGCACTACTCCTGTTCGCTGAACTTCGCGGAACAAGTAGTTTATTCCGCAGCTAAAGCACGCTCTCTCATCGGATACATCCTCAAAACCATGACAATACAAGAATCTAGAACTGCGCTCTACAAAACATGTGCCCGGCCTCTGCTAGAGTACTGCTCTATAGTATTCACCAACCTAAGAAAATGCGACAGAATAGCCCTCGAAAAGGTTCAGCGTACCTTCACAAAACGCCTCCTGGGGCACTCAAGTCTCAGCTACCGTGATCGATGCAACACACTTAAGCTCGACCCGTTATGGCTGCGCCGACTGAAAACCAACCTCGCTTTCCTATACTCGCTTATTAACAATCCCAATGGGAGCCCACTAACCCCTGTCTCAGACTCATATATCACTTCGTACCCCTACGTGATAGACCCCACTCCATTATCCTACCAAGAACGCGCAGTAGTATTCGCTCCAACTTCTACCTCTACAGATACGCACACGTATGGAATAGGTTACCTCTCACAATAAGGGCATCTATGAATATAAACCAGTTCCGCTTCTCTATTAGCAAATACCTCTCTGTCACACAAGTTTCCAAACTACTGAATATCAACTGTCCTGAAGACGAGTTTTTGAAACTGGACCAGACCACTTATAATCGCCTCTTCTTACCTTCCCACACTATCTCCTTCCCGACTCCTAATATTCCTATCTGCCTGCTTCCTCCAACAACCCTTAGTCTTCCATCACCTG